>CM040829.1:27364945-27489945 GCA_022828995.1 Vimba vimba | reverse complement strand
AGTAGACTGTCTGTTTAATATCTGTTACTTTATTTTGACGCTCCCGCAACAGACATTCTACTGACTATATGTAACTTTGCAAGTACATGTCAACTTATTCTACTAACCCTTACTCCTTATTCTACTAACCCTTACCCTACCCCTAACAGTACTGATACTCTAGTGAGACTTAGATGACATGTAGGTGCAATGTTACTTATTGTCAACAGAATGTCTGAAGGTGTAACCCTACATTACCTTATAAATGTAACGGTAAAGAACGACGGATTCAAATGCAAGTAAAAAGTGTTTATTGATCTCAGTAGCTGGAGGGTGCAATGAAGCAAATAACAAATGTCTGGAACAGTCTCTCCTGGTGGCGCAGGGACGCTGATGGGCAACCCAATCCAGGATAAAGATGGTGGTGTGAAGATGTCCGAAACAGAACTCAGATGCACCAAAGTCCGAACAGGAACTCAGAAGCACCGCCCACACCCGAAGAGAAGGCTTCCGAGGATCGCCGGCAGCGCGGACAGACGGGAGTACAATTCCACTGTAAACAGGAAACAGGTAGTGGACGAAACACACCGGGAACAACTCCACAACGATCTGACAAAGACAAGACGAAAACAGCGAGTATAAATAGGCGCAGCTGATCAGCTAGATCTGGCACGGATAATCAGAGTGATAAGCGACCGCGCCCACCACACACACACAACAGCACAGCGCGAGAAAGAGTCAGCGAATTCATGAACCGTGACAGTACCCCTCCCCCTAGGAGCGCCTCCTGGCGCTCCCCGAAGAACCTACCTATTGATTGTAATCATCAATAAGGGAGTGATCCAGGATGTCCCTAGCAGGAACCCAACTTCTTTCCTCCGGACCGTAACCTTCCCAGTCCACCAGGTACTGAAATCCGTGTCCCCTCTGTCTCGAGTCCAGGATACGATTAACCGAATAAGTAGGTTCCCCATCTACGAGTCGCGGCGATGGGGGAAACGGGGCCGGCAGATTAATGTGAGAATGAAACACGGGTTTTAATTTAGAGACATGAAAAACGGAATGAATTCAGGAGGAAGTTTGAGTCGGACTGCCACCGGACTAAGGACCTTGGTGACAGTGAACGGGCCAATAAATTTAGGAGCTGACTTGTTAGAAACGGAGCGGAGTGGAATATTCTTGGTTGAAAGCCACACTTTTTGACCAACGACGTATACGGGAGGCCTTGACCGGTGGCGATCTGCCTTGGCCTTGGTGCGCGCCCCCTCCTGGAACAGAGTCTCACGGGCTCTGCTCCATGTGCGGTGGCACCTCTGGACGAAAGCGCTTGGGCGGAGGGGACTGCGACTTCGGATTCCAGACTAGGAAAAACTGGTGGCCGGTAACCTAAGCTACACTCAAATGGAGAGAGGCCCGTGGATGACACTGGTAACGAGTTATGTGCGTACTCAAAAATTGAAAGTTGTTGACTCCAGGAGGAAGGATTCTTAGACACCAAACATCGCAACACTCTCTCCAAATCCTGGTTGGCTCTCTCGGTTTGGCCATTGCTCTGGGGATGATAACCCGAAGACAGACTAACCATAGCTCCCAGCAATTTACAAAACTCTTGCCAAAATTTGGACACGAATTGGATCGAATAACGTCCGACCTTAGTTCGTCCGGCACAAACAATCGGCTCGGTGAACAACCGGGCGGAGGTGTTACCCCTTTCTAAGGCCGTGTTGACCCTCGACTCGACCTCCCATGTGAGTGTGGAGACAATGAGTCTCTCAGGTAAAATACACTCTGGAGTAGACGGGCGATTGGAACGATCAAAAAACGCGAGACAAAGCATCAGGTTTGATGTTTTTGGAACCCGGACGGTACGAAAGAACAAAATCAAAACGACCGAAAAAAGTGCCCACCGAGCCTGCCTGGAATTAAGTCTTTTGGCGGATCTGATATATTCTAAGTTCTTGTGGTTGGTCCAGACGACAAAGGTTACCCCCGACCCCTCTAACCAATGACACCACTCCTCCAACGCTAACTTTACTGCCAACAACTCTCTGTTACTAATGTCATAGTTACGTTCAGCAGACGAAAGACGATGGGAAAAAAACGCGCAAGGATGCATCCTGTCATCTGTGGAAGAGCACTGGGAAAGAACCGCACCTACCCCCACCTCTGACGCGTCGACCTCCACCACGAACTGACGCAATGGATCAGGGGCTATCAAAATGGGAGCCAAAACAAAGCGGCCTTTGAGTTTGGAAAATGCAGCCGAGGCTGCACCAGACCACCTGAACGTCGTTCTGGAGGAGGTCAAGGCAGTCAGAGGAGCGGCTACTTTGCTGAAGTTGCGAATGAAACGCCAATAGAAATTGGCAAATCCCAAGAACCTCTGCAGGGCCTTACGAGAATCCGGGACTGGCCAATCTACCACAGCCTTAACCTTGTCGGGATCCATGCGCACTCCCTCAGACGAGATGATGTACCCTAGGAAAGGAACAGACTGTGCATGAAAAGCGCATTTCTCCGCCTTGACAGGGGTAGGTAATCGCGGCTCTGGTTGATGGCTGGGTTCGGGAGGGATGGGGGGAACAGGCGCCGTGGGTGGCGCAGTGGGACCCGCTAGATGTTGAAGCTGCTGGGTGAGCTCGGACACCTGCGCCACCGAGGCTTGCACAGCACAACCAGTAACAGCCAAGTTCTCCTCCTGTTGATCCATACGCGATATGCTGAGAGACAGGAACTCACCTAAATCACAGGACAATTAAAATTAAAATTTTACATTTTTCTTGTATAGAATTTTAATGTCAACCATTTATTGGTTATTCTCCATTACATAAAAATAATTATCTCAATTGACCAGAATTTTAAGGGGGATGTCACAGAGTCAACAGCATCGACAGCATCAGAACTCTACACTCCACCCACTCATTCCGAGTCACTAATCACCGTCACCTGTCACCAGTCTTCACTGATCATCACCCAGCACTATATAACTCTTCCCAATGCAGTTCACCATGGTCTGGTCTTGTTGTTCCCTTAAAGAACACTTACCTGGCTCCTTACCTGGCTCCTTAACTGACTCCTTACCTGACTCCTTACCTGACTCCTTACCTGACTCCTTACCTGACTCCTTACCTGACTCCTTACCTAGCTCCTTATCTGACTCCTTACCTGACTCCTTACCTGACTCCTTACCTGGCTCCTTACCTGGCTCCTGACTCCTTACCTGACTCCTTACCTGACTCCTTACCTGGTTCCTTATCTGACTCCTTACCTGACTCCTTACCTGACTCCTTACCTGGCTCCTGACTCCTTCTTCTGCAAATAAACCTGTTGATTACTTTACCTGTGTGAATCCTTCTGTTTCATGACAGGGACATGGTGGCCTCACAGCAAGAAGGTCCCGTGTTTATTTATGCACTTTAATATATTTTAAAATGTAATTTATTCCTGTGATGGCAAAGTTGAATTTTTAACATCATTACTCCAGTCTTCAGTGTCACATGATCCTTCAGATGTCATTCTAATATGATGATTTGCTGCTCAAGAAACCTTTCTTAGTTTTTCGTGGCGAAACAGTGATACATTTTTAGGATTCTTTGTAGAAGATAAACAAAAAAAAAGTTTAAAAAAAGTACTTTTTCAATATTGATAATAAGAAACGTTTCTTGAAGACTACGGGTGCTGAAAAAAAAAAGTAACGGGTGCTTTGCTAAAATATATTCAAATAAAAAATAGTACTTTAAATTGTAATATAATTTCACAATATTAATGTTTTACTATATTTTTGATCAAATAAACGTAGCCTTGGTGAACATAAGAGACTTCTACCAAAAACATTAAAACATCTCAAAGATTCCAAACTTTTTAACGGTGGTGTTTCATGTAAATTTGTACACTGGTTTGTTTTCTCAATTTCTGACTAATTTAGCCATTTATCAGTAAAGCATTTTAACATCCCAAAGTTTACTTTTAGTATATCAGTGTTTATTTGTTTGCAGAAAATTGACACTAGCTTGTTTGTTTGAACATGTTCCCTCTTGTTTATTCCTAGCTCTGACGGGTTGCAATTAGTGCAGGATGCTTGTCAAACAGGCAGCTGTCACTGCAGAAAACCTCATGGAAAACTCAAGCAGCTTGTTTAAACTCTTGTCCTGAAGCGGCAAGGCAAGGAAGCTGTATTTTTTAAACTCCATGGATCATAGAGTCGTGTCATTTCCTCTCCTGGAGCCCGGGGACTGAATGCATTTTGCAAAGCTGGTGGGTTTTTAAACAGAAGGATATTTGGGGCAGAGAGAAATCTGAACACGCATGGTTTAGAGATTCTGTTCCACATCTACTGTCCCATGTCAAAAGCAGTGGTGAAATAAGTTCATGATGTCATTCCAAACCTGTATGACTTTCTTTTTTCCATTAAACACAAAAGAAGAAATTTTGAAGAATATACTGGTCAGTCATTTCACCACAAATAGTAACTGCTGTGACTAGAGAGTCATTGAGTTCAACTCAAGAACCACATCAGTAAGATTAGTGAATGAATCATTAAGAATCAATTGATTCATTGATCAACGATTCGTTCACGAATTAGGCATCACTACTTCACTCATTATGTGAAGGACAGCTTGGGTGGCTGATGACTTAAACTTCTGTCTGTTCTTCACACAAAAGTAAGCTATCGTATGACTTCAGAAGATTTGGAATATGGCTCACACACTTTGTCATTTTTATAGCTTGAAAGATCCAGTCCCAATTACTTATAATTGAATTTTTAAAAAGAAATAGTGCATTATTCAAAGGTTCTTCTTTGGTGAAAGAAAGTCATACAAAGAATACATTTTTGGAACGACATGAGGAAATGAATACAGAATAGTCATTTTGGGTGACACAACTAACTTCCTAGAGACATTTTGTACTGCTTGTTTTGCTCAAGCTCACAATCGTTCTATTAAAATAGATTGTACTTCCCCTCTAAACAGTATCTAAAATGAAAAACAAAAACTTGGCAGTGGAAAATACATCTAATTCTAAGTTTAAGAGTTAGCTAAATCTGTCGCAAGTAAAAAATAAAAATAATTAAAAAAAAAACATTGCATGGTGCTGGAAAAAATAAAAATAGATGTACACTATTATGCATACATAAGTTATTGAGGTGCATATTGCCTGGGGCCAAATGTGTTTTAGAAATCTGGCAAAGCTGCGGTGTCATTAGTCCATGATCCATCTCCTTAAAAAGAGCACTATATGAGATCTCATATTTGTCTGTTTTAAAATAAACTCATTAAGCAATACATACTGGCAATCCATGAATGCTTACTTACATATTTAGTGTATGCAAGGAATATGTATATGAGGTAACCTGCATATATGTCCTCTATGCAGTCAAACGTGTTGTAATGCCCTTCGCTGTTGAAGCTTATTTCTGAGGGCCACATTGTGTCAGGTAGAGATGGAGAAGGTCACTGGAAACAACCCTGCTAATTATTTTCGTAGAGGGTTGCATATAAATAGATTGATTTACAGCAGACCCGCTCATCGGCTGTAGCTGCAGTCTGATTAAGTTCCTTGGGATCACCTTATTGACGCCAGAGGCTTTCCTGGCCTAGTCATTTAAAGAGGTTTTGTATGGAAGCCTATTTCCACCATCTTAATTATGACATAAAAGTTGAAATAATGACATACTGAGCCATATTCATAAGATGAAAGATATCAAAATGATAACCAAAAAGTCAAAATTCTGACGATTCTGAAAATATGACATCATAATTATAACAAAGTTTAATTTTAACTTTTTAATCTCATAATTATGACTTAATATGCCTTTTTATTTCGTAATTACGACTTACAAAGCATGTTTGTTTTTGTTTTTTCTTATGTGGTGGAAATGGGCTTCAATAGATACAGTGGGGAGAACAAGTATTTGATACACTGCCGATTTTGCAGGTTTTCCTACTTACAAAGCACGTAGAAGTCTGTATTTTTTATCATAGGCACTCTTCAACTGTGAGTGACGGAATCTAAAACAAAAATCCAGAAAATCACATTGTATGATTTTTAAATAATTAATTAACATTTTATTGCATGACATAAGTATTTTATCACCTACCAACCAGTAAGAATTCCGGCTCTCACAGACCTGTTAGTTTTTCTTTAAGAAGCCCTCCTGTTCTCCACTCATTACCTTTATTAACTGCACCTGTTTGAACTTGTTACCTGTATAAAAGACACCTGTCCACACACTCAATCAAACAGACTTCAACCTCTCCACAATGGCCAAGATCAGAGAGCTGTGTAAGGACATCAGGGATAAAATTGTAGACCTGCACAAGGCTGGGATGGGCTACAGGACAATAGGCAAGCAGCTTGGTGAGAAGGCAACAACTGTTGGTGCAATTATTAGAAAATGGAAGAAGTTCAAGATGACGGTCAATCTCCCTTGGTCTGGGGCACCATGCAAGATCTCACCTCGTGGGGCATCAGTGATCATGAGGAAGGTGAGGGATCAGCCCAGAACTACACGGCAGGACCTGGTCAATGACCTGAAGAGAGCTGGGACCACAGTCTCAAAGAAAACCATTAGTAACACACTACGCCGTCATGGATTAAAATCCTGCACCGCACGCAAGGTCCCCCTGCTCAAGCCAGCGCATGTCCAGGCCCATCTGAAGTTTGCCAATGACCATCTGGATGATCCAGAGGAGAAATGGGAGAAGGTCATGTGGTCTGATGACAGGACGACTGCACCGTATTGAGGGGAGGATGGATGGGGCCATGTATCGCGAGATCTTGGCCAACAACCTCCTTCCCTCAGTTAGAGCATTGAAGATGGGTCGTGGCTGGGTCTTCCAGCATGAAAACGACCCAAAACACACAGCCAGGGTAACTAAGGAGTGGCTCCGTAAGAAGCATCTCAAGGTCCTGGAGTGACCTAGCCAGTCTCCAGACCTGAACCCAATAGGAAATCTTTGGAGGGAGCTGAAAGTCCGTATTGCCCAGCGACAGCCCCGAAACCTGAAGGATCCACTTCTGACATGTCAATGAACCCATACATATGATATGACATCAAAGTCTTGATTGAGTCATGAGCTGCATCCGAAATGGAATACTTCCCTTACACTATATAGTTTGCAAAAAACAATATGCGAAGAGAGTAGTATGTCGAATGCATAGTGTTCGAAATACAGAAGGCGAAAAGTCCACGGATGACATACTATTTCTGCCGAGATTCTGAAGTGTGCATTCGCTGGACACTTTACTATCCCATGAGGCCACTGGAGAGGATTTATGAATGGAAGTGAAGCGATGCAACTGACACTGGTAGGTCACGTGACTCTAAATGGCAGATGTAGTAGGTCCGAATTTCATTCATACTACCCAAATTCGTACTATATAGAACATACTTGTTTAAAGGAAAGTCAGTTCAAATTAAAATGTAGAACCTACTCAGACAGTACGCGATTAAAACAAACTAAAATTAAAATGAAAAAATAAAATCGAATTAAAAATTTTAACACGAACAATAATTGGATATCACGATCAAATAACACTAAAACTTATGCTTATGATATCCACTCACTGACATTAAAAAGTCCTCCAAAATTTGTCCAGCACTAGGCTTACCACAGCAAATCGCTAGAGTGAAAAATCAAAGCAAGACTGCACAGTCATCCAAAAGATCCCTCTGTCTTGCTCCAGCCTGACCCATGAGATCCTCACGGGACACGCAGCGCCGTCACTCGTTAACCGTTCTTGAAGGCGTGAGCGCGAGGGGAAAAATGTGAAATGGTGTGAGCTGACAACCCATGGGCGGCGCTGACAAAGCACATTTTCTCACTTAGAAAAGCTGCTGGGTCGGGCCGAGCTCTTTTTGTGGGGGAATGTGTGAATTATTTAGGGGCTTTGCAGCATCTCTGCCCAGTCAATCCCACTTAATACAATACGTTGCTAACCTCTAACAGCTCTTGGCTGGCTACCTGCGCATATCTGAGGCATTGACTGCACACTCTGCATTGTTTAACCATGCGCCAAGCTGAAATGTCAGAATAAATGGTGAACTACAGTACACATCGGTTCTGCAGTGCAACAAGCAGTCTGCATACAGTTTTTCATCTTTATTAGAAGTTGTCTACCTGTAATGGTCACAGGAGTAATTGGACACAGCCACACAGTGATTTAAGGAACCGTACACACAAAAATGAACATTTTGTCATATACTCGCCCTCGTTGTTGTTTTGTTTTTTCCAAAATGCGATTTTTCGTGCAGGACTTTTCTATACAACTAAGCATAAGTAACTGTTTTTATGCAGGAACACCTTTAGAGACATAAACATGTTTACAATTCATTTCATAGGTTTATAGAATATTGAATTCATAGTTTGATTTTATTGTATTCAATTAAAGGTACAATGTGTAAATTGTACTAAAACACTAGAACAATGTTATACATTTTAACATGTACTTACATTATCCCAAATGTTTTCAATAATGTTTAAATCCAGAGAAATGCACAATTTTGACCAGTGACAATGCCTGTGTCATTGTGAAAACCATGAAAATATGGCTTCCTGAAAAAATGCGGAAGTAGTAGATATAGCTTTAAAGCTGGCATTCTCTGGTAGGGTCTAGCTAGCCAGTTGTTTGTTTTGCACATTCGTGATGGACCACAATTATTCATTATTGTTTGCTGCGGTTTGTGTTGCCAAAGATAACCCCATAAAGCGAAACTGCCATGGGGGTGAACGCATCAACTCCCATGATTCCATGCTCTATCACTGCATCATCAAGCTAATCTTTTTTATTGTTCTGAATAAGTGACCACTAGCAGTGAAACTTATAAAGTGTGCCTTTAATGATATTTATGAAATATGTTCAGTGTCATGACATAGCAGATTTATTAACAGAATTACATAATTGGACAACTATTATTTAATTCTGTTCTGTGTATGAAACATATTAAACCCGTTTTGAAGGATTTTATCACTTTACCCATATTAAACTTTATAATTAAAATGACTAAAAACGAATCCATTTATTAAGTACTTAAAGGTATACTATGTAACTTTGTTTTGTTCAAAATTAACTAAATTAAAAGTCAATACATCATCAGTCCTTCTTCCAAAACGTCTTTTTGGTTTTCACGGGAAATTTTGTATATACGTCACTCATCCGTGCATGTCTCGTCATATCTGTAAATAGATAAAAATTGCTCCGGCTACTTTGACATCTGTATGGTGTGGCATAAGTTAGTTCTCACAATGGGCAAGAAATGTTGACATGAAGCACACAAAATCTCGAACCTCCAGGGAATCACCTGTTTTAAAAAAAACGGCGAACAATAGAGAGTCTGCTGGCAAAACTAATGTGACAGAGCTCGTAATAAAACAAGAATCAACATTTGTTTGGCTTTTCAGAGATTGCGAGAACTGAGAGATTTGAAGATTCAAATCTATCTATCTATCTATCTATCTATCTATCTATCTATCTATCTATCTATCTATCTATCTATCTATCTATCTATCTATCTATCTATCTATCTGTCTATCTATCTGTCTATCTATCTGTCTATCTGTCTATCTACCATCTAATATGTTTATATAAATAATTTATATTATTATAAATATTAAATACATTAGTTTATGTTTTAGATTCTATCATTACACCCCTTTGGGATGGTTTCCTCATATATACAAATATAAAAAAAATATGTAAACATTAGCCTACATACAGGCTGGGAATGTAAAGTATGTATTTGAGAGCTGCAGCAGAAGGGGAAGATTTTCAGTAAATAAATGATTTTTTTTGTTTTTGTTTTTTTGTGTTCTTCACCCAAGCTATTGTATGACTTTACAATAAATGCATTTAGGGTACTTCATTGAGCTTTTTTTCCAGGTTTAACAAATGCAGTCACTATAATTTCAGAATTTTCATTTGAAACAATGAGTGTAATTAAAAAAAAGATCCCTCACAGTTCACTCCGCGGCCCCCATCAGGAGTGCTAACAGCTTCCATATGAAACGTTTACAAGCGGGTAAGAGGGATTAATGGCAGCCGGCTGGGGCAAAAGACCGCCAGGGGAGTTACCTGTCAGAGCCCTGCCGAGAGCCTCTCTGGGGCCGCACCATCAATGTTTCTCTATAGAAAGCACACAGCACAAGCATCATCATTGAGGAATGAGGGTCAGAGAGAGGGAAAAGTGGATGAAAGGCAAGGATAAAAGTAGAAATCCATAGCGGACGACAGAAGAGCTTATTGCTCGGTTTGATGCCTTGCAGAGCTCAAGTGGCTGTCTGGCTGCTGGTTGGATAACAAGAACTTGTGAAAAGATCTGTCCTGCCACCTTTTCTGTCCTTGATGTGAGGAAGCAAACTCCTCCCTCTGTGTCCCCCTTAAAGACAAGAAAAACTTCTGATATGGCCACCATACCCAAAATCTTTTTATCTTCTCGTAGTAACTGTTGCGGAGTCTTATAAATATATATATACGGTAGTGGCCAAAAGTGAAGTCCAGAGGGGATTGGTTTGGGATTTTGTTTTTGATGACCCTACAAGTTTGATTAAAGGCCCCCTGTGGTAAAAATCAAGTTTTTAATGTTGTTTACAGTATATGTCTGTGTGGTGTTTTTAATATGCTTTAAAACAAATCATGTGCAAAATCATCAGTCAGAGCCATTACTGAGTGTTTTCTCCTTAAATCTGCAGTGAACCAAAGACAGTCTCAAAAACGTGGTTTGAAACCGCCTCTCTTTCCCACCATCACAAGCTTGTAACCATTCCCGCCAACGTGTGGGGCGGGG
The DNA here is from genome assembly GCA_022828995.1 of Vimba vimba. Lineage (NCBI taxonomy): Eukaryota > Metazoa > Chordata > Actinopteri > Cypriniformes > Leuciscidae > Vimba > Vimba vimba. The sequence goes on along the minus strand of CM040829.1, from coordinate 27,479,183 downwards.
CTTTTCCTATCATTATTTTATTTTACTATGAAAAGAAAAACTCACAGGAAAATGCATACATTGTCTACAACATAATCAGTTATTAATATTTTGTTGTTTTTGTTCGTGTTTGTATGACAAGCCTGGCCACAAATCCGCACAATTTGACATGTTTCATTGCGGTATCACAAATAAAACAATTGACTCCAAGCAAAACTACGCAGTATGCTTACAAAATCTTAAACATATTTTTAGTAATTTGAATAAAGGGTGAATATGTCAATTTTCCTAGCATGGACATCACTTTTGGCCTCTACTGCAGTGGTTCTCAATTCCAGTCCTCGTGACCCACTGCTCTGCACATTTTGTATGTCTCCCTTATTTAACACACCTGAACCAGATCATCAGATCATTAGGAGAGACTCCATGAACTGAACTGAGTGTGTCAGATAAGAGAGACATACAAAATGTGCAGAGCAGTGGGTCACGAGGACTGGAATTGAGAACCACTGCTCTACTGTATACGCCTGGCTGCAAGTCATTACAAATAAATGGCAAATGCATACTGTGACTCCACAGTGAATATCAGCAGGAAATGACTGTGAGGTAGCAGAAATATGCTGTAGAATTACAATTATTGTCTGCACTACAGTAATATCTTGAATATTAGATTAACTAAATTGTGTGATGTCCACAGTACATAATAATATGCTTGCACTTAGGTTCACAGCATTCGCTGCTCCATGAATAAATTATAAGATTTCATATACTGTACTATTTTCTGTTTTATTTTTCTGCTGTAGGCTATAGATATCAATTTATGGTGATCTCCACCATTGTACAATTTTGTATGCTGAGTCTGTGCATTTCTGGTTGAGAACCCATATTAAAAGTTCACCAGAGATAACACAATACTATTGTAAATCCTCCTCCTCATCATCGAAAACATTATTTTATTCTAAGAAATTACTCTTAAATGTTGTAAAAACCTGGCATTCATTATTTGATAATCCATCAATTTCTATTCATTATTTGATAAGCTTCTTATGGGCTATGTTGACAATGCCTGCACAAGAAATTTGCCTTTAGAGAGAGAAAAAAAACAACATTAATGCACGAAAAAAAGGCAAGAGATAAGCTAATGCAAGAGGAGGAGATGCATGCAACAAAAAAGTAGAGAAAATGAAGAGCGTTAACCCATACACACCAAACCGAAATCAAAGAAATAAAGGAAACAAAAGCAGACTGTTGTGTCACCTCATGTCTTCTGAGTCTCTTGCATCTTGCGAAGAGCTAAGACTGCAGATATACAAACCAAAACAAAGCACAAAGCAGTGCTTGTTTGCCATTTTAACACCAATTTAATCACCACAGAGAAGGATTCGGAAATATGTGCGATAAGTTGCAAATGGCTCTGGCATTGTTATTCGTCATTGGCTTGCTTTCATTACATTTTTCTTCTCATGCGCTGGTTCGCTATGCTAAAACAACCGATTAGAGGTGCGTCTCCAAAAAAGCATTGAGAAAAAAAAAAAAAACATTAATGCATGAATAATGGCAAATAGATAAGTTAATAAATGCAAGAGGAGTAGATGCAGGCAACAGGCACACCAGACCGACATCAAAGAACTAGAGGTAGCAAAAGCAGACTGTTTTGTCACCTCATGTCACCTGTGTCTCTTGCATTTGAACACAACACAAAGACTACAGCTAATGCCCAGCCACCATTTATGTTCTGTGCCTATGTGAGCAGAAATAACTCTCCATACCAGCAGATGGCAGTATTTGTCACTCAAAAAAGGAAATCCGAAGAACTACGACTGTAGAAATACAAACCATAAACAAAGTGTTGTCAGAAATATCGACTTCGGTACCAAGTCGGTACTGAAATTTAAAAAATGTGACGCTTTGAGGGATTCGTAAACACCTCTGATTGGCCATTGTGTTAATGTGCTCATCGGATAAGTATATGATTGGCTACAATGCTACAAAGTAACCAAAAAAATGCTTAAGTACAGTAACTAATTACATTTCCTCAAATACTTCACACAACTGCACTGTACACTGCAATTAAAAAAAAAAAATGAAAACAGAAAAGAATGAAGAATATCTATATCCTTCTGTTTTAAAATGCATCACTTATCAATGATAAAAATGCATCTTCCAAAACAATTGGGAAAGACTATTACAGAGCTGAAATGATGAAAAAGTTATTTTCAGTAATCAGTACACTCATCACCATTTTAAATCATATTGAAAAAAAACATAGATTTAAAATCAGTTGAAAGGCCTTAATGAACACTGAGCAAGCTATTGCTGAACATAAAAAAATCAATGTTCAGAACAGTGCAAAGAATACAAAAACCGTTAGAAGCTCAAGTGAGGTTCATTATTCCTCACCAGAGATGGTTTAAAAAAGAGAGAGATAGCCAATTTCTCTCTAGAACGGCTCCAGTTTTAACGTTAATATTATCAAACAGTTAACCTCCCCTTATAATGTACTGAAATAGGCAAAGATAGAGAGCTAACACTAATTACACTGTAATTCCATATTTTATGCAATGCTAACGTAATTGTGCATTGTTCTAAACGAGGGGCATCATCCCCAACCTTCAGTGTATACTTTTATTTCACAAGGATGCATTAAATTGATCAATGAAATGAGAGTTAACACTTTTACATTGTTACAAAAACTAAAATATATTATAATATTAATGATATTTTTGATCAAATAAATGCAGCCTTGGTGAACATAATGGCTACTTTTATATAGCATTTGGATAAAGATGTTTTGCCTCTATAATGTAGTTGCAGTAAGGGCTAATGTAACCATGTCCCAAACATGTTTCTAGAATCATGCAAAGATGGCAGCCTTCAGGACTGCATGCAGAAGCTGAGAAACTGCCACTGAGATGGAAGGGAATGTTAATGATAGCATGCAGGTTGCTTTGCAAAGTCATAAATTATCCTGTAATACGTTTTTCATTGCTTCAACCAGTTATCCAAACTACGCATCTAAATTGAGCAAACTCTGCATGAATCATCAGTGGCATGCATTATCAGGACACGATTTCGCAATACAGGCAGATGAGCTTTACCAGACATCCTCAAATATGCAGTGTTTCAGAAAACTGTGATTTTCAGTCCTCCGGTCAGATCCGTGTTCGGTTTGTGAGATGTTTACCGTTCAGCTTGTGGTCTTGTGAGAAGGCTGGCTGGTTCACAGGGTCCCTGGAGACTCCAGGCCTTTGAAGAGGGTTGAGCTGCGAGACCAAGCTCAAACCATCCAGCAGGCCTCTGAGGGATCACTGACGTTCGAGGAGAACGCTGTGAATGACACTCTAATGCCCCTGCTGTGAAGATTTTGGCTGTTTTGGCGAGGAGAAAGAGACAGACAGGAGTTCTAGAACTTTAGCACGTTACCACCTGGTATTGTTCATCTTACAGTAGGTCGATTGATCAGATGTCCCGGTTTGACAACGTGTGTCCTGACATGACAAGTACAGTATATCCTGGTTCCTGTGGTTATAGGCTCACTGAGGTTTTTTCTTTGAAATTGAACATGTCAGTAGCCATTGTCTCTGCTATTGTTTGCAGATGGTTTGTCATTTTTGCAATAAGCAGCTTCTGAAGAAATGCGTTTTCAAAGATGAGCAGAAATAAGCCGGTCAAGTAATTTCCATACATTATGGAAAGAAGTAAAAAGAGTAAGTGACATTACAAAAGATATTCAGTCCGCTTACATGGTAAAATATATTAATTGCATCTTAAAGGGATAGTTCAGACAAAAATGAAAATTCTGTCATCATTTACTCACTATTATGTTATTATTATTTTTTTATGTGGAACACAAAAGAAGATATTTTGAAGAATGTTGGTAACCAGACAGTTGACATATTATTGAGAGAGTATACATGCATTTTTTTCTTTTAAAAAATTTTTTATTTAAAAAAAGAGTTAGTATTCATTTATGAAATGACCATTTTGTCCTAAACTCAGCAGTCAGCTTCTCCATATTAATTTATTCCTCCGGCTTAAGTCTAGTCCCAGACTAAAATTCATGTTTGAGCTGTTTTAACTGAAAGCAACTTGCACTGGCATATATTCAAATATATCAGTTCCATTGCTTTGTCTCAAGATGCATCAGTAATGTTTTTTTTTTCCTAAGGCATGTTTCTAAAAGTTACTTAAATGTCCTAATTGAACTAAGGCCTAACCCAGTCTGTGAAACCAGGCCTTTGTTTATTAAATTGTAGTATAAAAACAAAATCACACTTAAAGGGTTAATTCACCCAAAAATATCCCATAATTTAGTCATCCTCAAGCCATCCTAGGTGTATATGACGTTCTTCTCTCAGCCAAACACAATCATAAAAGTAATCCATACGGCTCCAGGGAGAAGCGAAGTGATTAAGCGTTGTGTTTTTGTAAGAAAAAATCCATATTTATAACTTTATACTCTATAATCACTGGCTTTCACGAGACAGTCGAGTTCCGGCGTATGACGTAAGATGTAGGAGTAGCGTAATCTTAGGTGAGAGTAGACGCCTCTGGTGGTTCAAACAAACAGGGCTGGTCAACAAACTCAAGATCCTCCCACATTTCTCTTTAAAAATTCCCCTTTTAGACTTTTAATTCATGACCGGTGTTTTGTTTTGCTCTAACCTCTGTGCTTCCATGTTCATCAATACATCACTCTTCCGCCAGAACTCGACTTCCACACGGAAGATAGTGATTACAGTTGTAAAGTTATAAATATGGATATTTTTCTTACAAAAAACGTATTGCTTTGCTTCAGAAGGCCTTTATTAACCTCCTGGAGCCGTATGGATTACTTTTATGATGGATGGATGCGCTTTTTAGAGGCTCTACTCACTCCCATTATAAAGCTTAGAAAAGCCAGAATATTTTTTTTATATTACTCCGATTGTGTTTGGCTGAAAGAAGAAAGTCATATAAACCTAGGATGGCTTGAGGGTGAGTATGGATAATTTTAATTTTTAGGGTGAACTAACCCTTTAAAGGTGCAATATGTAATATTGACTAGTGGTTGAAATGCGTACTGCAGTCACAATTCAAAATATTGGAGGGAGTAATTTCTCCCACCCCCTCCTCCTCAGACTTAAAGGGTTAGTGTGGCGAGGGGGGCGTGGTTCAGCGAGGTCTGCGACAGGAGAGAGAGCGGGGAGAGAAGCAGCGGTAAGTGGGTTTAATACGAAATGATTGACACCTGTGTCTCGTTGCAGTAATTGGCGTGGGGAGACTGCATTTAAGGAGAGCTCTCACAAGCCATGTGAGAGAGAGAAGGACTGAGCACTCGTGGGACTGGGGAAAGAAAGCGGACTGAGAAACCTGTGGACTGAGAATACAGAACTGCTTGTTGCTGTAACATTGTATTGAGTTTGTGAGCGCATGTGGCGCGATTGTTATGTACGAATTGAGTTTATTATTAAAATACCCACGAGTCTCAGTCAGCCGACCCTGGTCTCCTTCCTTCTCCCACACGAACTAAGGGATCTTCATTACACTGGTGCCGAAACCCGGGAAGGAAGGAGAACGCCGTCTCCGAAATGCAATCTCCGCCAGGAACATCGGGAACGCCATTTGCGGACATCATTACATCGCTCGCGGGTCTACATCAAGAGAACCATCAAGCCCTGCTGGACTTGCGGGCCGATCAGGAGAAACGGTTCCACGTCATGATGCAAGCCCAGCAGGAGGACCGCGAGCTGTTCCGGAGCTGGCTGGACCGGGGGGTTCGGACGGAGTCGGCTTTCCCCGGCGCCGCGGCCACCGCAGCAGCTCACATGCCTCTGAATAAGATGGGACCCGCTGATGATCCCGAGGCCTTCATGGACTTGTTTGAGCGGACGGCCGAGGCATGTGAGTGGCCACAGGCCAGCTGGCCGGTGCGCCTGATACCACTACTGTCGGGGGAAGCCCAGAAGGCTGCTCAACAACTGCCCGTCCAGAACCTCCTGGTGTACGCCGATCTACGACGAGCTATTCTCCAAAGGGTCGGCCTCAACCCTGAACAACATCGACAGCGCTTCCGTTCACTGGAACTGGCGGAAGCGGGCCGACCCTTTGTCCTGGCGCAGCAGCTCCGGGACTCGTGCCGCAAATGGCTGTTGGCCGGAGGAAGCGACGCCGAGGACATTATCAACAAGGTGGTACTGGAGCAGTTCATTTCCCGTCTGCCAAGGAGGACTGCCCAGTGGGTCCAGTGCCACCGACCGGCGTCGCTGGATCTGGCCATCCAACTGGCGGAGGACCAGTTGGCGGCGTGCTCCGGGGTCGGCGAACCCTTGCCATCAATCTCTCTCTCTCCCTCTCCTCCTGTCCCTCTCTCTACCCCTCCCCCTAAACCTGTTCCTTTCCCCAGGACCCGTATCAGTGGCCCGCCACGGGCCTACCCAAGATGGAGGGCTGGAGCAGAGCTTCCAGCCGGGCCGCGAGGCCCCGTCAGGGGGCCGGGGTCCCAGGAGGGACTCGATGGTGCTGCTGCACTCTCCCCACGCCAATCACTGGACCCACTTTCTGCCACTAGGGCGGCGGGAAAACCTGGGCCGGTCTGTTGGCGTTGCGGGGATCCGGGCCATTTCGTGGATAGGTGCCCGGTTATGGAGGTGGGGACGATGGTCCGGATCCCGGACATCCCGCAGACCGCCCCTGATCAAGCCGGGTTGTACCAGATACCTGTGAGTATTAAGGGGGGTACCTATCAGGCATTGGTGGATTCTGGTTGTAACCAGACCTCTATCCATCAAAGCCTGATACAATCTGGGGCATTGGATACGGGCCGCATGGTTAAGGTGAGGTGTGTGCACGGGGATATAGTGGAATACCCGTTAAGAGCCATCACTATTAAATTTAGGGGACAAAATCATTGTGTGGAGGTGGCAGTTAGTCCGCGCCTCCGACATCCGTTAATTTTGGGGACAAATTGGCCAGCCTTCGAACAATTATTGGGGTGTTTGACAACGGATGTCTCTGGGAAAAAAAGAGGGCGGGGAAGGGGAGCTAGCACTCAGGTGGGAGAGGCTGTACCTGGACCTAGCGGGTCTGTTTCAGAGGATGCGAGCGGCGTGGAGAGGTTAAACCTCTCCAACCGCGATGACTTTCCTCTGGAACAGTCGCAAGATGAGACGCTCAAACATGCGTTTGAACAGGTCCGTTCCATCGATGGGCAGCCCCTCCAACCTGATCGCGCGCTCTCCTATCCTTATTTTGCCATAATTAACGACCGGTTGTATCGAGTGACCCAAGACACTCAGACAAAGGAAGATACAACCCAATTGTTAATACCACGGAGCCGTCGGGAAATGCTTTTCCAGACGGCGCATTGTAATCCGATGGCTGGGCATTTAGGAATGACTTCCACACTAAATCGTCTAATGACCCGATTCTTTTGGCCGGGCATTCACGAGAACGTGCGCAGATGGTGCGCGTCGTGTCGTGAATGTCAGTAAGTGAACCCACCGGCCGCCCCAAAAGCGCCTTTGCGCCCTTTACCTCTCATGCAGGTCCCCTTCGAGAGAATTGGGATGGACCTCATCGGGCGATTAGAACGAACCGCACGGGGACATCGCTTTGCGTTGGTCATAGTGGACTACGCAACGCGATATCCCGAAGCAGTGGCCCTCCGCACCATTTCCGCTAAAAGTGTGGCGGACGCACTGTTTCGTTTAATCTCCCGCGTGGGAATCCCGAAAGAGATTCTCACGGATCAGGGCACCGCGTTTATGTCTCGCACGTTAAGCGAATTATACTAATTATTGGGCATTAAATCGGTACGAACCAGTGTCTATCACCCACAAACGGACGGGCTGGTCGAACGGTTTAATCGCACGTTGAAGACCATGATTCGTAAATTCGTACAAGAGGACGCGAAAAATTGGGACAGATGGCTAGAACCCCTCTTATTTGCTGTGCGCGAGGTCCCGCAAGCCTCCACGGGGTTTTCCCCATTCGAGCTTCTTTACGGACGTCAGCCTCGTGGGGTTTTAGACGTCCTGAAAGAAACTTGGGAGGACGGACGCTCGGATAGCAAAAATGAAATTCAGTATGTCGTGGACCTGAGAGCGAAACTCCATACACTGGGGCGGCTCTCTATGGAGAATTTGCTCCAGGCTCAGGACAGGCAAAGCCGGCTATATAACAGGGGAACTAAGCTTAGAGAATTTACACAGGGAGATAAAGTGCTTGTGTTACTACCAACTTCCAGCTCTAAATTATTAGCTAAGTGGCAAGGACCCTTTGAGGTCACACAGCGAATAGGCGATCTCAATTATGAAGTAATACGAACGGACAGAGGCGATTCACGACAGATCTATCACCTCAATCTCCTTAAAAAATGGAGTGAGGAGGAGTCAGTGTTGCTTGCAACGGCAGTGAGTGGGGAGGAAGATCTCGGGCCAGAGGCGATCGTCAAAGGGAAATCTCTCGCCCTGGCCCCCGGAGGAGATCACCTCTCGCCCTTGCAGCTCGCTGACATTGCAAAGATACAATCTGAGTTTGCAGACGTGTTTTCGCCCCTGCCCGGTCGTACTAATCTGATTCAGCACCACATTGAGACGGAGCCGGGCGTGGTAGTTCGCGGCCGGCCATACAGGTTGCCTGAACACAAAAAAAAAGTGGTTCAGACCGAATTAGAGGCTATGCTGGAGTTGGGGGTAATCGAGGAGTCTTACAGTGACTGGGCGAGCCCGATAGTTTTAGTTCCTAAAACGGACGGCTCGGTGCGGTTCTGTGTAGACTATCGCAGGGTGAACGCAGTGTCGAAATTCGACGCATATCCAATGCCGCGGATTGACGAGTTGCTTGATCGGTTGGGCTCAGCTCGTTTTTACTCGACATTGGACTTAACGAAAGGATATTGGCAGATCCCCTTATCTCCCATGTCCAAAGAAAGACGGCTTTCACCACGCCGTTTGGATTACACCAATTTGTGACACTTCCTTTCGGGCTGTTCGGGGCTCCGGCCACGTTTCAGCGCCTTATGGATAAGGTTCTGCGGCCCCACACTGCATATGCCGCTGCTTACTTGGATGATATTATCATCTACAGTAATGATTGGCAGCGGCATATGGAGCATGTGAGGGCCGTTCTTAGGGCGCTGAGACAGGCGGGGCTGACGGCCAACCCGAAGAAGTGTGCAGTTGGGCGGTTGGAAGTAAGGTATCTGGGTTTCCACTTAGGTCATGGGCAGGTGCGTCCTCAAATTGATAAGACCGCAGCAATTGCAACCTGTCCGAGACCTAAGACCAAAAAGGAGGTGAGGCAGTTCCTGGGGCTGGCGGGATATTATAGAAGGTTTATTCCTGGTTATTCGGACCTCACCAGCCCGCTGACTGACCTCACTAAAAAGGAAGTGCCAGATACGGTCCAGTGGACGGAGCAGTGCCAACAGGTTTTTACCAAGGTTAAGGCTGCTCTGTGTGGCAGGCCGCTCTTACACTCCCCTAACTTTTCTCTCCCTTTTTTGTTGCAGACTGACGCGTCGGACAGGGGGCTGGGTGCTGTACTGTCCCAGGAGGTGGAGGGGGAGGATCGCCCGGTGCTGTACATTAGTCGCAAGCTCTCAAAGAGAGAGACTAAGTACAGCACCATTGAGAAGGAATGCCTGGCCATCAGGTGGGCGGTCCTCACCCTTCGCTACTACCTCCTGGGACGGGAGTTCACCCTCTGTTCGGACCACGCTCCCCTGCAGTGGCTCCACCGCATGAAGGATACCAACGCGCGGATCACTCGTTGGTATCTCGCTTTACAGCCTTTTAAGTTCCAGGTAATCCACAGGCCGGGTGTACAGATGGCTGTGGCCGACTTTCTCTCCAGGAGGAGGGGGAGGGAGGCTGCAGGCCGGATGGCTCCCCGGCCTGAGTCGGGCGGTGGGGGTATGTGGCGAGGGGGGCGTGGTTCAGCGAGGTCTGCGACAGGAGAGAGAGCGGGGAGAGAAGCAGCGGTAAGTGGGTTTAATACGAAATGATTGACACCTGTGTCTCGTTGCAGTAATTGGCGTGGGGAGACTGCATTTAAGGAGAGCTCTCACAAGCCATGTGAGAGAGAGAAGGACTGAGCACTCGTGGGACTGGGGAAAGAAAGCGGACTGAGAAACCTGTGGACTGAGAATACAGAACTGCTTGTTACTGTAACATTGTATTGAGTTTGTGAGCGCATGTGGCGCGATTGTTATGTACGAATTGAGTTTATTATTAAAATACCCACGAGTCTTAGTCAGCCGACCCTGGTCTCCTTCCTTCTCCCACACGAACTAAGGGATCTTCATTACAGTTAGTTCACCCAAAAATGAAAAATCTGTCAGTAATTACTCACCCTCATGTTGTTCCAACCCCGTAAGACCTTTGTTCATCTTCGGAACACAAATTATATGATATTTTTGATTAAATCTGAGAGCTGGCTCACTCCTCCATAGGCTTCTAAAGATGTTATAACTTGCTGGCCCAGAAAATGCATGAAAGACATCATTAATATAGTCCAAGTGACTACAGTGGCTCAATCTTAAGTTTATAAAGCGACGAGAATACTTTTTGTGCGCAAAAAAAATAAAAAATAACAACTTTATTCCACTATTCATTTCTTTTTCTCTGGGCCTCGAGTTTTTTCATGTAGTGTTTTAGCGCAGCACGTCTGTGTTGCACGTCACACGCATCACACACATGACCAGCGTCGGCCAATAGTGAGCCTACGTGGTGACGTGCAACACAGACGCGCTGCGCTAAAACACTACGTGAAAAAACTCTAGGCCCAGAGAGAAGGAAATGAATAGTGGAATAAAGTCATTATTTTGGGGGGATTTTGCGCTCAAAAAGTATTCTCGTCGCTTTATAAACTTAAGATTGAGCCACTGTAGTCACTTGGACTATATTAATGATGTCTTTAATGCATTTTCTGGGCCAGCAAGTTATAACGTCTTTAGAAGCCTATGGAGGAGTGAGACAGCTCTCAGATTTAATCAAAAATATCTTAATTTGTGTTCCGAAGATGAACGAAAGTCTTACGGGGTTGGAACAACATGAGGATGAGTAATTACTGACAGAATTTTCATTTTTGGGTGAACTAACCCTTTAAGGCACACGTGGGTTGCCAGATTGAGGACATGCAAAAGGAATGAGCGCATGTTTCTTAAATCTCTGCTAATATATTATGATATTTTTTGTGCTTTAGCAAAGTAAAAAAAATTAGATACAGCACCTTTAAAATTACGCTGCTGTACTGTATATTAACACGGCTGGGTTTCTTGAGGCCTTGTGCAGAAAGCTTGCATGGAATATTTGGTTCAGTTCATTTCGAGAAGTAAACTTGTTATTTAACTATGCAGCAAATGTGTTTATTGGATAGCCAATAGTTACATTTAAATGATGACACTCAGTTATCAAGAACATTTTTATTTATTTTATTTACATTCTTTTCTGCCCATGTACCTTAGTCAAATAGGATGACCCACTTTAGAGGTGGGTGATATGACCAATTTAATTCAAACAAAACAAAGGAAATGTATTTTAATATTTAGAAATTCTGCACATGTTCTGCATATTTACACATCCTGGTTTCACTCTACAAAGAGAAGAAAACACAAAACAGTAAAAGAAGAAGTAAAAGCTTTTAGTTTCTTGTTTTCAGGGACAAATCATTTAATAATGATTGCTGACAGGGCTATTTCTAAGAAACTTGATGATACAGTAAATTTCACTTGTATTGAGGAACTGTCTAGATTAATCGTGGGTGAAGAAATGTTATTTTATTTTGTCCAGTCTGCAGCAGGGTTGTTTTCTCCGAGGAGGCAGTGTCACCTCAAAAAAAAAACTGGCATGAGAAAAATAATCAAAAGTTCAAAAATGAAACCAACCAAATATTATGAAATATGAGATGAAAAAGGCCAACAGGGACACCTATAATGTGAAGCTTAATAATTAGCCAAATGACAGATTGTATTAAAGGAATAGTTCACACAAAAATGAAAATTCTGTCATCATTTACTCACCCCTCAAACCTTTATGAATTTCTTTCTTCTGTTGAAACCAAAAGAAGATATTTTTGAATAATGTCGGTAACCAAACAGTTGATGGGCACCATTGACTTCCATCAAGTGTTTGGTTACAGACATTCTTCAAAATATCTTTTGTGTTCAGCAGAAGAAAGAAATTCATACATATAGTAATTATATAATGTTATATGGTTTTAACAAATAATACAGTTATTTAAAAATACAAATATATTACATTAGTTAGGGTTATTGATAAAAGCTTGTTATACAGTGTTTATATGCTTTTACAAATTAAGACTGTAATAATTCAGCAAAATTTATGAATTTCCATTGGACTAAAAAAACCAAGAGCAAGACATTCTCATTTGAGAAGTCCACCACAGGCCTCTAAAATTACATCTGCACTTAACTGCTATTTAATGGAGATCGTTATGTTATCACATGCATAAAGGTCAAGTGGGGTCATTATTGAAAAAGTAAGAGCCTTTCAGCGGAAGTTATCACCAAAACTTCAAAAGTTATTAGAAAACTAATAACCTTTTCGCTTCATTTTGGCTGCTACAGTATACTATTAAACCACAAATGGGCTTTCTAATAAAATCTCAAAATACATGCTGTAGTGAAGTTAGAGAATTTGTTCTTCGTCATTACATTGGACTTTTTCAATCAAAGCACTTCTATTACACTTTCATGCTACATTTAACGCTTTGACTTTTGGTTAACAGGTCCTGATAGCGTTACTAGATGAGCTCAAGTTTCATTTGACCTTAGAAAACTTACTGTTAGCATTAGGTGGAGACTTATATTGTCTTAGTTAAGGTATCTTTGGCCAAGGGTTTTCAAACCAGGTTCTGAAGTCATTCACAAGGGAATCATATTGCCTTAGGTACATTTATATGTATGCATTAAATATTACCAGTTCATGCACTCCCTGGGAATCAAAGCCATGACCTTGGTGTTACTCGTGGCACATGCTACTGTTTGAGCTACAGGAATGCCCAAGGTAACTTGAGTCATTATTCGATCAATGCATCATTGTCTATGTCCCCATCTGGCTTTTTTTCTTTACACATATACATTCATGAATAATAAAACAAGAATATCCTAGGCACTGTTATATATCAGTCTGTTTGTGACCTCTTGTGAAATAAGAATGTTATCCCGTTGTACAAGACACTAAAATCTGGTTGATCTGGGTGTCTAGAGAGCAATGCCTCAACAAAACACAAGACGGATTCTGACTGGTACTTTCAAGCCTTAGTCCAGTCCAAACAGTTTACTACTTTGAGGAGTTCTTCAGACTCACAACAGAAGTAGCAGGAAAGAATAACATCTACCTTTGACCAGAGGCTTCTCTGTGAATAAATTCTCTACTCTGTCAGTTTTGCAGCGTATACTACCCCCTGACTCAACAGTGCACCGAGATGGGAATTAATTGAGCGGTTTTGGAGGACGCAACCTAGAAGCTCCGACTTTCTAGTGCTTCTGTTAGATGAGATCAATAATCGGACGACTACAGCTTTAGCGTTTGTGACAGTGTGAGTCGACCGTTGTTTCTTTTGCTCTGCATTTGTTTTCTTCCTTGCACTTTTACATTTAACTGAGGGACAAGTTTAAATGACATCGATAGAGAGGTTGAAAGTTTCTGTTTTTAACAAGGAGGACTTCTGCAAGGAGAAATCGCTCCCCAGACGTGTCAGACCCGTTTGCAGGGGTGTGAAGTAACGAATAACAAATACTCAAGCTTAAAACTCAGTTTTTGCATGTTTACATTTTAAGGGATATAAATGGTGTGAGTTATGCCATAAACTAGTGCTGGCTAACTGTCAAAGCCACCCAGCCAAACCCTGAACCTTTAGTATAACACAAAAAGAAATAAGTATAACTGAACAAGTAATCAGTGTTGGGCGGTAATGCGTTACTAGTTAGGTGTTATAGTAATGCAGTAGTGTAACTAAGTACTAACAAGGTTACAAAATAGCTTGTTACAACATAGTTTTTGTTGTCTCAACCCTTACTGATTTTGAAATCCAATCATTCACCACTGCAGCAAGCTAGCTTGGCATATAGAAAGGCTTACATTAAAGGGATAGTTCACTTTGAAATTAATTTTTGATATGTTTTAGCTTACCTCAAGGGCATCCAAGATGTAGGTGTCTTTGTTTCCGCAGTAGTTTCAATTTTGATATTTTTAGGTCAAACCGTTCTTGTCTGTCAGTCATATAATGCAGGTCGATGGTCACTGTCTCAAAACACAAGCACAGAGTCCAAATTAAAACAATTCCCCATCGTCCAAATGAAACAATTCCCCATCATAAGTACACATTGATGGCCTAAGACACGAAACGAGCGGTTTGTGTGAGAAAACGAACAGTATTTATATCGTTGTCATCTCTTGAAAACAGCACACGTCCAAATGATCTGACGGCGCGGGCGGGTATAGATCTATACACTAGACGTCACCTTCGCTACTGCAGTTCATTGTAACGAAACCGTAGCCAAGGCGACATCTATGTATATATCTATACCCGCCCGCGCCGTCAGATCATTTGGACGTGTGCTGTTTTCAAGAGATAACAACGATATAAATACTGTTCGTTTTCTCACACAAACCGCTCGTTTCGTGTCTTAGGCCATCAATGTGTACTTATGATGGGGAATTGTTTCATTTGGACGATGGGGAATTGTTTTAATTTGGACTCTGTGCTTGTGTTTTGAGATAGTGACCATCGACCTGCATTATATGACTGACAGACAAGAACGGTTTGACCTAAAAATATCAAAATTGAAACTACTGCGGAAACAAAGACACCTACATCTTGGATGCCCTTGAGGTAAGCTAAAACATATCAAAAATTAATTTCAAAGTGAACTATCCCTTTAAAGGTGCTGTATGTAGCTTTTTTACCAAAACAAATCCTTTTTTTATTGCCTGTGTGTGAAGGGGTTGTAATCTCACATTAAAATTATCCACTTTGCGGGTTTTGCTATTACCTCTGAAAGCAAGTATTCTTATTTTTATGTGAAGGTCCCGGGTCGGATTTACCGCCAATGACGTCACCTGCACGCGCGCTCCAGAGCCTCTCGCCTCGTCTAGCCTACTGACTTAGCACTCAACAGCGACGACACTGCAACTTATGACATGGACTTATGACTTATGCAACTTATGACATGTTTGATAACACTAAGAAACGACCTGCTCCCAGCACAACACAGACTCCAACACAAACTCCACATATTGATAAAAAAAAGCTGGTAAGGCCAGACGTGAATCGGATGAACTTCGGGTAAAAAACACGGATCAGCATCGGCAGGGCATTTGAATCATGGAGAAACCTTATCTACAAACCTAGAATGTACATTTCCTGTAGAAAATGTGAAGTGGTGCTTGCAGTGGCAAAATTCGGCACGGTTGATAGGGTTCCATACTTCTCATGGTACGAGCATGGAGCATTAGTTCAACGTCAAGCTGATAAAAGTAGCCTATTATTGTAACGTTACAGTGGGAGTTTACCTTAGTTTCCAGCATGTTGTGTGATGCTTTCACCTGTTGCGTCTCAGTCTGGAAGGTACCCACCCACACAGTGCTCGTTCATAAATTCGAGCATGCGCAAGAGCACGCGCTTGAAAAATTATTGGTTGCAATCTGAAACATCACCGCTAGAAGTCGCTGAAAACTACATACAGCACCTTTAAGCGGCTGGAAACATTGACACTACTTTGATTTTGTCAGAAGAAATGATGACAAGAACACTGTTGTCAAATGTAGGCTGTGGCATTACATGGCTTGCCAAACCACATCCCTTTGATCCCAATATACATTACACCCACCTATTGTATATTCTCTTGTATATTCTCTATGACCTTACGTGAATTCTTTTGAAAACATACATCATGAAATACAAAGTTCTGTCATGAAACTCCTAATAGGTCCTTAACTCAAACTGCTTGCAATCATATCATTCTCTATAGGGCACAGCTGATTGGTTCCTGCTGTATCAGTAGCTGATGAGCTCGCTGCTCAACCTTCAAATACTTGGTTAGCATTTGTAGCACTCTTTCAAAAACCCTCCACCTTCCCCAGCTCCACCTGTATAGATTTGCTATGACTAGCAATAACCAACAGCAGCAGAGTTGTCCTGACAGGACACCAAGACTCCGAGAGTTGTCATGACGGAAATATATTTGTATCTGGGTAACAGGTCAATTAGTTACTTAGTTAATTAATTAGCATCAAGCTACACATGACAATTTATAAACTTTGCTTCTACTCAAAACTCACTGTAAATCCCAATCCAGTGTTTGTAATAACTTCCGATTGCGATCTAATGTGGATTTTGGTCATATGATGAGGCAGAAATATGTTGTTTGTAGCATTTTAGAATAAGCTAATCGCTACACCTGCTTAGCATATTTTGTGAACATCCTTTAGTCTTATAAAAATAGCCCAAATCACATGCTGTCGTAATTGTGTGTTTATTAGCTTCATGTTTCATGTGTAGAAACATTTCTCTGGGTTAGCACATGGAACAGAACATAAGAAGTGTAGTGGAACTTCGTTATGGAAGAGACAGGGTGAATTATGAACACGTAACACTGTTCAGCTGGGGTTTGTAATCACTCTACAATGAAGTGTATTTATTACTACAACGAGTGATCACAAAGTGATCACTGAAGTCATATTTAAAAGTCTCAAAGTGCTTTCACTTGGAGTGAAACGATGGTGTGAAAGAGACAAATGTGAGAAGGATGGAGAAAACTGCACCTTTAATCATGTTTTATTCCAGAGCGAACAGAGAGCTGAGGGAGAAACCAGAATGAATTCTTGCTGGGAAAAGATATGCCAGCGAGGATGAACAATTAAATCCTAAGGGAATGCAGCTGAGTCAAGTGAGACATACTGTACTGTAGGGTTTGTTTACACACGCACACATGTGCATATTAGGGTGCCGACACGATGACTGGTATGGCATATGTGCAGCTTACAAATGAAGAACTTCTGCTTTGCGACTAGAGCTCTCCAAATGGGAACGATCTGCGAGTCGTTGCGCAATTCGCTGTTGACCCACTGGACCCACCAATCAAATTGTTACTTTTTCCACCAGACCTGTACATAAGTTACTTCTATTATTCACATTTATCATCCCATCTTTTCCAATGATTGCACAAGTACTGCAGGAATTCAGAGCTGGTTTGAATATAGAACCAATCAATGGGTGTTGAGAAAGATCATGTGGTCTTGTTGAATTGATTTCATGCACTAAGTCATGGCAAGTGAAGTTTGGTTTTAATGAATGCATAGATTTCCTTTACCACATCATTACCACCACCGCAAACCCCAAGGTCCACCATGCCATCTGTTTTGCATGTTAGGACACATACTGCTTGAATAAATCAAGCATAAGACTCTAAATAATTAATGCAGTGCATGTCAGAGAAGTTCACTCTTAATTATATTAGCCTCTGTTACTTCACATATTGTTCCATATCAGGGTGAAAATAATGAGTGTTTTTTTTCCCATAACACCTGTCCTGTGATTGTGACCTTTCCCCTGAGCAAATCGCTGCACAACACAAAAGAGTGATTTACCGCATAAAGAAAATATACAATGAAGGATTTTCATTGTCGCTTGCCAATCAGATTCATAGTAGGCAAAAATGGTGTTGCTAATGTGAACCAGATGACTGTAAAGCAATCCTTTACAGGCGTCTATGGAATTCCACAGGACCGTAATAATCCTAGAAATTCACAAGTGGATTTTTGTATGTCACTCAACAATGTAGTGCACTTCACGGATAGATTTCATGCATATTTATTGGGAACTGTCATAATGTTGAATAGTTACTCATTTTTTCTCACAATTTAAAAAAAAAAAAAAAAACATTAACAGAGGTATCAGTATCAGTATTGGTATCGATTTTAAACGTGTAATAAATAAAGTATATTTATGGCTTGTGTAATTAATTATATTATGTATATTAAAAATGTTAAAAAATATACATAACATACACAAATATTGTCAACTCACATGTATGTATATATATACTCTACGAATCCCTGTTAAAATTGCAGGTTTTTGAGATAAAAATTAATCCAAGAAGCATCTTTTTCTACCTTTGATGTGATATTGAAACCAACAAAATTCACGAAACAAACAAACATAAACTTTTAAGGAAAAAAGTTCACGCAGTGACCTAAATATTCAGTGGATTTGGATTTTTGCGATCAACAATGCCAGTTCATGATTCTTTCATAGAAAAAAACCTGACAGTTCCCTCTATGAAAGAATCATGAACTACTGTTCCCGAAAACAGTCATGCAGAACTCCATGTTTAGTCGTGAGGAACAAAGCTGACAATAAGGCATTGCTAATTATATTTCACTGTTGAGATGAATGCGCATTGAAGTTTCAACAAGCTCCACCATTTGCAATCTGTCCAAAGTTTCTGCAAACACTAATAGTACTCTGCCGTTCCACTTGTGGGGGAGAGTTCAAAGGAGGGAGGCAGGATGTCTTTTTAGCCATCTGACAAGTCCCACTGATTATTTTCACTACAAGGCCGTGCATTTTTAAGCTATGGTAAAAAGTTTAAAAAGGCAGATGGGTAGGAAACGACAGCAACAAATAAACAAAGATGGCAGAAGCTGTTGCTCATGCTGGGTATTTGGTATGTTAACTCAGAATTGAATTATGTCTGACATATGGCAGCAGAGCATCTGTGCCAGTAACATGCCATGATCCGGACTGCCAGAAGCTCAACATATTCTCTAGGGCAGGAAGAATCTGCCCGGGTCAGTTTATGTGTTCATGTGCTGTTTGCTCTGGCAACAGGAAATACTGTAGTAGAGCAGCAGACCTAAAACCTGGAAACGAATGAGTCAATTTGAACAATGGGTTCCCTGAGGAGTTTTGAATGGGTTTTTAGAATGCCATTATTATTTATTATTATTAGTATTATTTTATTTAAGTAAGTAAAATTACCTTGACGTTTTGTTCTACAACATAGATTTCACATAATGGAATCTTTCATGTGAATGAGTTTCATGACAAAACTTTGTATAGGCCTATGCATGGCTGTACATTTTTCCACATCTTCCACAATAAAAATAAAACATAATAATACTGACATTAAACAATTACAAATAATAACAATAAAAGAAAAAAAGAAAAGAAATGATATATAAATATACACTGCCCAGCCAAAAAAAGGTCGCTGTTTGGATTTAAATAGGCAAATGCTTAAGAGTCTAAAGCTGGAACATTATTGCAGTGATTATAGCATGTTAAATGTTTGGCAACAGTTCTTCTAACCCTAATTGATGGAGTGTGTAGCTTTTCATTTCTTAAACAACCATGTTAGGAAGACACATCATGGCCTTATTCCAGGATGACAATGTCAAGATTCAATTCTTAATCATTTTCACACAGGATCGTTTTCACACATGAATCGGCACCTCTGAGTCCAGACCTTAAATTCATTGAAAGTGTTTGGGATGTGTTTGAGTAGACTTTCCAGAGTGCTCGACTCTTGCGTTGTCAATACAAGATCTTGACCAAACATTTATGCATCTCTTGATGAAAATAACATCACAAAATTTGTCCATTTAAATCCAAACAGCGACTTTTTTTTGGCCAGGCAGTGTATACACACTCAGTTGCTCATTTATGTAAATGTAACTTTAAATGTTAACGTTTTTAAAAAGAAATTAAGCACACAGTGGATGTTTGTTAATGTTTGCAACTAAATATTTGAAGTGTGACTGTAGTTTATGTTATACTGTAGAGCAAAAAGCAAAAGTATCTTCAAGTAATGTGATCGGAATTGAATCACTGCAGTAAATCACTTTCTTAATCAGTATTACTCAAAACATTTTTAATGGGAAGCAAAATTAAATACATATTAAGATTGTTTTCAGATAATCTAAATAAATCTTTAAAATCTTTATTTTTCTTACTGCATTAGGCATTTTTTCATATTTTAAACAAATCTCTCTATATTTAGTCAGACTTATGCTTAAAACAAGAAAGAAAACTACATATCTTATGGAATTTTGCTCACAAAAACAAAATCTTAATTTATGGATAATTAAATATTTGTGGTGTACAAAAATATGAATTAAGAAAATGTCACTGCGTAAGCTAGAACCCATTAGGATTTAGAGTTCCAATTTGGAAGATGACATAATAATGAATCCACTGATCAGCACTACAAGAAAATTCACTCTTTCAACATTTGTGTGTAATTATAAATCATCCTGTATCCTTTGTAAGCACAGATAGAACTTCGATTTTTCAATAAATACGAGGACACTGTGAAAAGCCAATAAGCAATCTTGACAGAATGGACAGATCTGTTTATTCAGAACCAAATTGTTTGTTTGGAATCAAAGAGTCAACTTCAAAAGGGCTGACAGTATGAAATATAGAAAACAGAGAAGTTCTCCTGTGAAACGGGAAGTCACGGTAAAGCCAAAACGGCTGGAGAAAAAGCAAAGATAAAGAAAAAAGGGGACAGTCCTTGCATAGTTCCCCACCCTTCATCAAAAGAGACATCCAAACGTAATATTTATCTAAGCGTCCTTCTTAGAAATGATTGTGTATGACTGGTGACCATCCAGATGCACGACTGACTTTATCTCAGAGATGAGGAGGGGTGGTGACACTTAACCCGAAGTGGATGCTATTTCCTTTTCAGGCTCCTCTGACCCCTAACTTAGGAGGAAAAAAAAGTTTTCTCCCCCTTCCTTTTCTCTCTCTCTCTCTCTCTCTCTCTCTTACACAATCTCATAGAGGGTGTCTGCAAACTACATGCAGACTTTTTGCATCAAGTGTCAAGCTAGCAAGAAGAAACCTCCTTCTCTCTGGGCTCCCAGCTGGACACAGAGGATTCACGGCGCTCAGATGGAGTGAAAAGCGACTGGACAGCTTGAGAAAGCGTATGGATATGGCACACACGGTGAAAACTCCACTCAGGAGATCTTTTAGCGAGCACGTGAAGGATTCCACTAACAAGGCTTGGGATACATTTTGGAAGAGTGCACGTGAGAAGCGTCTCTCAGGTAAAGAGATTGTGGGTTTCTCTGTTGTGGTCGACAGACCGCCTTGGTGGTCCATTGACGTTCTCGCTGTATGATTTTCTCAGTGAACTTTGCATAACCGAGGTGTAATGACAAGCTAAACGTTTGTTTAAGCATACCAGGAGTGCGCATTGGGAATTCTCCGGTTTCAGGGTTTATATGTGAACTGCAGCTAAATATGTATTTTAAAAGGTTGTTATATGAAACTGTGCCTTCAGGTAGAGTTTGATACACTTCACCTGAGTCATCATCTGTATCATCCACTTAACTTCTCAAAGTTTTCAGTGATGATGGCTTTCCAAATGTCTAAAATGGTTTGAAACATTTCTTTTAACTCTGATTGAAAAAAACAACCCTGACATGTTAACACGAGCCAGTTAATTGCTCGGATATCCACATCTCTGGCACCCAAGAGCATGAAAGGCACCGCAGGAAATGGCCTTTGGTCGATAAGAGGGCTAAATCTTCCTTGATAGTTTTTCTATCTCTAAGTCTTTCTCGTGGGGCCTCCTCTCGCTCAAGGGTGGGGATTTCTGTCCGTCATACATTACAAGCCTGTCCTAATATTTACGCCCTGACCCAGCTTGTCATAACTCGGTGTAAACACACGCGGTCGTACGCGGGTAGATCACGATGTGCATCCAAGGATCCGTGTTGGCCAGATGCGGCCCATAAACGTGCGAGAACTCTGAAAAACGACATTAGCGGGAGAAAAGCTTTCTGAAAGCCAATTAAAACAGATTGTTGCCAAACACTAACGCACCCCAATTAAATGCAGCACGGCGCCAGGGACTTGCGTTTGTCGTGGCACTTCGAACGAAATCACGGCCAAGTAAAATACAATGCGGCACTTGCAAAAATGATGGTCTGGCATCTGGAGTAAACATCTGGCCTGGAAAGATTGGAGCTTTTATCGATGTGGGCTGATGTGTGAGGTATTGCGGTATCTGGGTTACGTCAAAGTCGGAATACAAGTGCCTGCGCAGCAAAAACAAAGATAATTGCTTTTCCTTCTTTTCTATTGTATTAGTTCACTTATTTTTTACCTGAGGTTTACTTTGAACAGATTGTCCTCGCCATTCAGTACGGTCAGCTCTTGTTTCACCCTTGCCAAGAGGCATTACCTCATAGCAGGAACCGGAGCCACGTGTTTTTTGTGTGCCTGTCAGAGCAGTTGTTTGCATGTGTGAACGATAGAGGAACTGTGTATAAAGAGTTCTGAGCTCCATTATGATGCAGAGCAGACCTGTTAGCTCCAGAGATTACTGTGAGAAAGCCTCACCAGATGTTGCAATCTTGGAGAAAAAAAAAGGAAAAGAAAGAAGATTGGGGGGGGGGGGGGGAGAAACATACACAGCTGGAAAAAAAAGAAGGAAATGGGGTCAGATTCCACATTTTCCTAAGTTACAATAACAGAATCTCTGAAAAAAAAGAAGTTCTTCTTTTTACCACAGCCATGAATATTTTGCAAGTCGTTTTGAGGAATTGTTTGATTTTGAAACATCGCACATGGGAAATCATTGTTCTTCTGAATTCCTGATTTTAAAATGTCATGACTGTTAAAAACAAAAACAAAAAGATTCTTTTTACAGACTCTTCTAAAACATAATTTGCAATATTCTGGGATCAAATTTGTTTTTGATACTGTGCCCTAACCAGAAGTGACAAGTGATTTTGGAGTGGAAGTAGCATCACACAAGAGCAAAATATTGGTTACCATTACCACTGTAGAAATATTATTCAATGACATATTTATCACATATCATTTATTTATTCTGCCACCAAAACTATGCATCAATTGGGAGGGATGTTCATGTAGATATGAACAAGAAATGTGAGATATAAAGATAGGAAGTCACAAGAAGTAATGAGCTTCCCCAGCAAATCACAACACCTTTTTTTTTTACGCCCACATTTGGTTTTACTATATCATTTTCAGACCGGAATTCTTTTGAGTCTGTTAATGTTTTTCACAAGTGGCTTTGCTGGAATAACTGCAGGGCATCAGTAAGACTATAAATTCCACTGACTTGTTTTTCAGAACCTTTGCAGGTCTCCATTTCATAGGCTTTACCTAATACGCAAATGTTTCAAAGTATTAAAACATATTTTATAGCATCTTATATGTACAGCAGATTATTAAAGGTTTAGTTCACCGAAAAAATGTAAAGTATGTCACCCTCATGTTGTTCTAAACCTGTATGAGTTTCTTTCTTCTGTTGAACACAAAATAAGATATTTTGAAGAATGTTGTTAATCAGAGAGTTGATAGCACCCATTGACTTCCATAGTATTTTTCCCCCCACTATGGATGTCAATGGCTACCGTCAACTGTCTGGTTACCAACATTCTTCCAAATATCTTATTTTGTGTTCAACAGAAGTAAGAAACTCATACAGATTTGGGAAAACTTGTAAATGGACTTTTTTAATGGACTATTACTTTAAGAAAGACTAACATAAACAAACTCAGCTGACTTCTCTGGGAAAAACACAGAAGAACAGTCAGGAAGAAGTTGAGCTTCTGGGGTATCCGAATGATCATTCTAACTTCTTACAACTGGCTGCCCTGTATTAAACCAAACATTGAACAATTGATTGCATCTGTCAGCAGTTTACCATAAAAAATGCAAATAGCTGATTAGAGTAACAGATTTACGTGTGGACCTCTCTATAAATTGGGCTCAAAGGTTAGGTGGGCATGAGGTAGGCGTTCACACACCCTCATAACCATATATAATCTGGCTTCTCATTGCCGGCCAAGGCTCATTAAACCAGCTGCAACTCAGATTTACTGCTCAGTCTCCCTCTATTGTCCCATGTGACCAGGGGTTGATTGGACAACGGATGTGTTGGAATTTGTGCTGCTCCGGTCAATGGCAGTCTGTACAACTGTTAAGTGAATGAATGGTCTGTGCTAAATGACCATAGCTCATTTTGACAAAGACTTTTTCTAAATGCAGAATTACAATGCACAAGGTGTTGTAACCCCTCAATCGATTAATTAATTAAATAAATGGTTTATTAAATTAATAATTTTATTTAATTCATCCATTCATCAATCAATCAATCAATCAATCAATCAATCAATCAATCAATCAATCAATCAATCAATCAATCAATCAATCAATCAATCAATCATCAACCCACCCACCCACCCATCCATCCATCCATCCATCCATCCATCCATCCATCCATCCATCCATCCATCCATCCATCCATCCATCCATCCATCCATCCATCCATCCATCAATCAATCAACCAACCAACCAACCAACCCACCCACCCACCCATCCATCCATCCATCCATCCATCCATCCATCCATCCATCAATCCATCAATCCATCAATCCATCAACCAACCCACCCACCCACCCACCCACCCATCCACCCATCAATCCATCAATCCATCAATCAATCAATCAATAAACCAACCAACCCATCAATCCATCAATCCATCAATCAGTCCATATTCATCCAGAACCAGGATGTCTGGGAACCTGGAAAAATACTGATAAACCGGTAACACTTTACAATAAGGTTCATTAGTTAACATTAGTTAATGTATTAACTAACATGAACTAACAATGAGCAAGACATGTGTTACTGTATTAGTTAATCTTTGTCAATGTTAGTTAATAAAAATACAGCTATTCATTGTTTGTTCATGTTAGTTCACAGTGCATTACTAATGTTAACAAATACAACCTTTGACTTAAATAATGTATTAGTAAATGTTGCAATGAACATTAACTAAGAGTAATAAATGCTGTAGAAGTATTGTTCATTCACGTTAGTTAGAATAACTAAGGTAGTTAACCAATGTTAACTAATTAACCTTATTGTAAAGTGTTACCGATAAACCAATTAAAATTTGCTTGAAGTTCTATTTGAACTCCACTTGGGCCAATAATCGAAGGGTGCATGCCTTAAAACTTCAGCATTCAGAGGTTCGAGAAGCATGTTTCCTGTTTTTCATATCTCGTCAGTCATATATTATTGCCTCAAGACTCCAACAAGACATGTATGCTACATTTTATGAAAACAAGACCAATGCTGAGGATCAGTTTCCAAATTGAAAAATGCAATATTGTTAATACAATAATATGTTTGCTGATAAAACATTTGAGAATACTGTGCAACCCCACAACTCATAAATTAAAGTTAACATGCTTAATGAGCGTTTAGAGGACTGACCTCTGTAACTGCCGAAATGTCCTCCATATGACTCTCAGGGCACCGTTTATGACTTTTCTCTCTCTAACGACCTCATTTTCCTCTCCTTAAAGCATTTTCAAAAAATATAGTCTCTTCAGCTTTCCCTCGTGTTTATCCAGTTCAAAAGGATCATCTGGAATTATGACCTAATCAAAAGTCTCTTCCCTGAAGGAAGGATCCAGATCCTTCATTACCTTTGATGATGCATAAAATTGTCATCTCTCAGTGCTTTCACAGCCAAGGCAACTGTCTCTACAGCCCCACAAGTTATTAAATCAATATTTTTCAGCTCCACTCTACACCGTTGAGCACATGCAAAATGACCGTCTTGGAAAGTCAATCTGACTTAACAATGAAATGAAAATTATTCCTGCGTGCATGCACACTGTTAAGTGCTTCCTTTAACATTCCTTGCCACTTGAAGCCTACAGAGATATATTTTTTATGGAAATTACAGTGCCATGTTGAGATCACTTGTAAAGCTCTTTAGATGAATAGAAATGGTTATGCAAACTTGATCCTTTTGACGCACACCCACGACTTTATGAGATCATCTGACCATGAAAACACAACTTTCTCAAAGTAAACAATGAGCAAATCGGAATAAACAGCTTACATTAGCCAGTGTAGGAGGCATTCAAACAGACTAGCCATGTGAGCGCACCGAAATTGAATGGCACTTTCCACAAACATGACTTTTTAACAGGCATATTTGGCACAAATCCAATGTTTGTTTGTTTGTTTTTTACATAAAATCATCCATCTGTATACTCCTTTTGGCCTGTCTCATCTCAGAGGTCTTGTCCTTTTTTGACTGCAACCAATAATAACAATCATTCAACAATGTCATTATTTTCAATCACATTGTCAAAATGTACAATTTTGAAACTTTTGAATTTATTTTCAAAATAAAAAAAAACGTCATTTCTGAGTGCAGCCCTATTGATGCATCCTTTTTGTTTACACACACACACAAAAAGATAATTTCTTAAAATTCTGGATTGCAGGAAGTGACATTTCCCACTAAATAATCTCATTCTATTTTCTCAAATGTAACTAATATTGTTGTGTTGACATTTTATTGCTATGTATGAATGTCAAGCTCAACCATTACAAAATATTTATTTTATAGAAAATATTAGTTATCAGTAATTACAAACAAACATTTGACCTGTTACCTTTAAAATATATTGTCTATTTCATTTGAATGTTTATTTAATGTTTATCACTATAACATTACAAAGCAATAAATCAATTCCTTATTTAAAAAAAAAAAAAACTCCTAAAATATTCAGTTTGACTTCTTATTCAGATATATTCAGAAATACTCAGATTTCTAAAGGTTAAGCGCAAGTTTTTCAGGCTGTATTTTGTATATACATTCTGATTATTATTACATAAAAAGAGATGGCTGATCTTAAAAATAATGGCTCCTTTTCTTTACATTAAAATAGCGACATCAACATCTAAACCTTAACTTTCACTGTAAACAATCCCAAACTTTTATTACAGAGACATCCAGAAGAGAGCAGAACAGGCTAACCTCCCAAGTTGGGAATCAAGGCTATAGCTTAATTTGAGACCACAGCTTTATCATTGCTCAATGTAGAGATTACTGGAAGCTGAAAAGTTTTGTCTCTTGTTTCAGGGGCACTGTTCTATTCTGGTTCAAAAGCCTGATAAGTAGCAGTCTTCTAAGACTTACAGAAGTTTGCGTCATCAGTATGAGTTCCAAAGGTGCTGGTTGCCTAATGGTTTTTCACACTGCAATCTGCACAGTGTCTTTAATAGTGTCACTTGGCAAGCATGTCTGTTATTAAAGGCCTGAGCTTAAGCATGGAGAGTGTCATAGCCTTAAATGGCTAGACACCGTCTGGGTGAAATCCAAGACCCTAGTTTCTGTGTAGACTGTTAACCTTCACCAATTTCCTCAAACTTTTTCTGTCTACTTCCTGCATTCACTTACAAAAACAAAATATTAAGCTGCTTTCAAGTTTATTTGGAGACATACTAAGCAGAAGCTTTGCACTGCTTTTAAAATGTTACAGAATGCAGAATACTCTGCTCCAACCTTCACCAAACTAAGAATGAGATATTTTTGTTCAGTATATTGAATGTACAGATGCTATGGAAGCTTGTTTCCACCACAGAATAAAAAATAAGAAAGGTAATTGCGACTTTTTATACTGTATCACAATTCTGACTTTTTGTCTCACGATTGCGTGATATAAAGTCATAATTGTGTGTTATAAAGTCAGAATTGTGTGATATAAAGTCGCAATTGCGAGTTATAAGGTCAGGATTGCATGATATTCTTTCTCAGAATTGCATGTTTGTATTTCGCAATTCTGATTTCATAACACACAATTGGGAGATATAAAGTCAGAATTGTGAGATATAAACTTGCAATTCCTTAGAATTTGACTCTAAAACTCGCAATTGCAAGGTTATATCCAACGCTATCTCACGACCAATTCGTACGAATTCGTACGAATGATAAAAAGTTGGCTAATTCGTACTAATTCGTACGACCTAACTCGTACGAATTTGTACGATTTGTCTAAACCCACGTGATGGGTAGGTTTAGGGGCGGGGTCAGGGGTAGGTCATTCGTATGAATTCATACGAATTGGCCAATTCGTAAAATATGTACGATTTTGCAAAAAATCTTACTAATTCGTACGAGTCAGGTCGTATGAATTTGTACGAATAAGCCACCTCGTAGAATTTGTACGTTTTCCCGTGAGATCGGGCTCTTATATCTCGCAATTCCGAGAAAAAAAGTCAGAATTGTCTGAAACGCAAGTATCAAACGAAACGCAAGTAAATTTGTGGGCAGACGCAAATCTAAAATGGGTTGGTCTGAAGTAGCTATATTACTCATAGGTGTGGTTTGGGTGTAACGTCACATTCCCTTTAAAAGCAGGCGCGCTTGTTCCATGGCGGATTGCTATTATAACAGCGGATTTGCCAGGAACGCGCCAGGAGCGGTTCACAGCCGAGGAGACCGACGTTCTCGCCAGGGCCGTAAAAGACAGAGAAGTGATATTGTATGGGGATGGGAGAAACCCAGCCAAATAAGCTTTGGTTAAACATGCGTATAATAATTTGGGTAAATGTGTAAGCTAGATTTATGTCTATTTTTTCACATCTTCGTGGACACCACAATGATGTCCCTTGTGTGGTAATATTTTTACTTGTAATTATGTATGGTTTGCAAAAATGGGAGCTGCTGCGTCTGTGTAGAGTAGAGAAGCAAAGTGGATGCGCGTTGTGCACACGCTACATTATGGCCAAGCATGCACCCTTAAAATAGCATCTGAATATTGCGCCACTGACTTTAGACTAAGTTTTTCCTGGTCTGTGGCGGAATTGTTTTCTGAAACTGCAAAATAGCACCAGGGAACGTTTGCGCCGGAACTCGCCTCCTCTTTTCGCTGAACCGCCCCCGGGAGCGCAAGTTCATTCCCTAATTTACCGACGTGCGTCTGTGGAGGGAAAAGTCCGCTGTGTGTCAGGTGCAAAATAGGAATGATTGCGCTGGGTGCAAGATAGGGCCCTACATATCATGCAATTCTGACTTTATGTCTCCCAATTGCGTGTTATAAAGTCAGAATTGCGAGATATAAACATGCAGTTCTGAGAAAAAAAGTCCGAATTGCCAGTTTATTTCTCGCAATTGCGAGTTTATATTTCACAATTCTGACTTTATATCACGCAATTCTGAGAAATAAAGTAAGAATTGCGAGATGTAAACTCGCAATTGTGAGATAAAAAGTCGCAATTATCTTTTATAATGTTTTATTCTGTGGCGGAAACAAACTTCTATAAGATGCAGATATTATTGACAGCAAAATGACTGAAATCAGTCATTGAAAACTCTGGCTTTCCATTAATGTGTAGATCTACACTGTAAAAAAACAAAACATCTTTTGATTTTATTAAACTAATCTTAATTTTTTTCCGTTAAAAAGTAACAAAAATCAGTTATTGTGTTCAAAACTGTCTCCCTACCTTATACTCTGATTCGCAACGGTAAGCTCTTAAAAATGACTTATAATTTGAGCTGTCGGGTCTGATTATGCTGTCAATTTGATTTGAGAACATTTCTCTTTGCGTGGTTACGTCACATCTGTAAACAGAAAGAAGAAAACCAGGCAAATATGATGTGTGCTTAGGATGCAGTTGCTTGGAAAATTGGTTTCATATGGATTACATAATAAGATAATTTTTTGGGGGATTTGATTGGTTTAATTTAAAAGTAGACATTTCACATATTTCTCATGTCTGTGTGGCAAGTATATGCTGGGTTGCTGTTCATTTTTGTGACATGCTCCAGAAAGAAGTTCACGGAGACCAAAACGAAAGCAGCAGATACGTGTTTCAGATTATTTTTTTTCTGATATATACCTACTAGGACGTAGGCTACTTATTGTCAAGTCGATGTACAATGACAGTCCCACACTGATGTGGTGATCACATATTCATCCACGCAGAGAAGCAGTGCTGAAGCACACTCTATGAGCAACTTGCAATTTTATGTTTCAAACAGAGATGGCGACAGAGAGTCAACATTTCTTCACTGCAGCTTCAGGGCACGTTTACATGACAACGATGTGCTTAAAACGGAGAAGTTTTTCCTTTGAGGTTTCCGCATAGAGACGACACCATTGTCAAAACGATCCCCATTCACACGGATCCACAAAAACGACTAATAACGCTGTATTCTGCTGCCAGGCCATTAGATGGCGATGAAAGACTATAGACTGAACACATAATACGCATGTGCATTACGTCGTTGTCCTCAGAGATTCACGCTTTTGTTGTTTACACAGAGACCGTTTTCAAAAGTTTGCGTTTTCAGGCACCCAAAACGCCGTTGTCGTGTAAACGAATGACCAAAACACATAAAAGGTTTTACGTTTTTACGTTTTTAAACATCCCCTTAATTTACTGTGTTCGTCCAATTGATTTTTTATAAAATTGATCAAATTAAAAAGTTCTTAACTTTTGGGAGTAAGGAAAACTAAACAAAATGTTTTTTACAGTGTACAGTTCAATACACTTCTGCTCAGTGGGTTACTTCTACTGATGCTCTCTTCAGAAACAAAACTACCCCATTGTTTTGTTTAGTTTTTTTGGAGCTTATATAACTTTTATAGTGCCTTGTATTTATTCAGCAGTGCTACAGGGCCCACTCATAGTTTTCGTTATGTCTTCTACTGATTGCTGATAACAGAATGTTAGACATCTAATCCCCATTGGTTCCTGAAGAACAACCAATTCTGAGACCAATTCATCTTCATGCCGGGCCGCATGTGGCGGCTGACAATAAAGGAGGAGCCGTTGAAACTGAATCATTGGCGCTTCCCAACGCCTCCTATTAGTTTTGATCTCAATCTAGTTTCACGCACAGCTGGAGAGAGATCGCAGATTATTTCCAGTAGACTCACGGAAAGTAGGAAGATAGAATCCCTTGATTATATTCTAATACTGGGCTTTGTGTAAACCCTGAAGCACTATTGTGTGTGCAGAATTAACATGCAAACAGGAAGTGACAGTTGCGTTTTGAGCTCCTGAGACATCTGACTAAGGCATACTTCCACTTTTGGGGCCCAGAGAATATGTGAAACATGGCGTGTTTGTTATCTTGGGGAGTTTCACATAATCCATGAAATGGATTAACAGTATAATCTGGTTAGTAAGTAAAATAAGTCTAGTATCTATAAAATAACCTTCTGTTTATTGGTGATTTACTAATACTGTAAATCTGTAAAATTCATACAATCATGGCACATTTATTTACAGCAGTGGGAGCTGAGAAGAAGGGCCTGAAACTGATGAAAAATATATTTTTTTCAAAACAATGGTCAGTGAAAGGAATTGTTTGTTGCTGAAAGTCAAAAAATAATCTTGTTTTCCATTCGAATTCAGATTTTTTTTCTTACCCCATTGGCAGATAATTTTGCTTGTTTTAAGCAAAAATTACTTAAATTACTTTCTTTTTATCTTAAAACAAAATAGAATTTCTTATGTAATTTTACTTCTCTAGTAAATGCTTCGTGATTTAAGAATTTTTAGATATTTTGACTGGAAACAAAACAAAAATACTAAGTAAGAAAAGCATTTTTTGCAGTGTAAACAGTGAGTTATTCATTCATTGTCACTGTAATTAACCAAATTATTATTGTTTAATTAGATCTACTATTAATATTGTTGAAATATATATATTTAGGGGTAGGGTTAGTGTAAGGGGATAGAACATACAGTGTGTACAGAACGCCTAAACTGCCTGTGTGTGTGTGTGTGTGTGTGTGTGTGTGTGTGTGTGTGTGTGTGTGTGTGTGTGTGTGTGTGTGTGTGTGTGTGTGTGTGTGTGTGTGTGTGTGTGTGTGTGTGTGTGTGTGTGTGTGTGTGTGTGTGTGTGTGTGTGTGTGTGTGTAATGCATTTGTAAGCATTTAAAGGAACACTGAATATGAATGCAATTGCAATGAAGGTTGGTTTAAAGCACTTAATTACCGTAACTACATTTTCCCATTTCCCGTGACCTAATCTAAA
Source organism: Vimba vimba (assembly GCA_022828995.1). NCBI lineage: Eukaryota > Metazoa > Chordata > Actinopteri > Cypriniformes > Leuciscidae > Vimba > Vimba vimba. Next base: position 27,447,343 of record CM040829.1, on the reverse strand, counting down.
ACGAGAACTATTTACTCATAATAACAAATTAAAAATGCCTTTACTACGAGCTAATTAATCACAGTGTAATGAATGAAGAACTCACTATTTGTATATAACCTATTAATATATTAACAATGTAGAGACTACAATATATAAACTATGAATAAACTATAAAGTAAGTTTGTTAATAATGTGTAGGTATCACTTGTTATAAAGTGTCACTAAATGTAGTAAAAGAGGCACATTTTTCCTATGTTCTCAGGCCGAACATGAGGTTTGTGTCTCTGATGAATAAACGGAAAACCAGATGTACCATATTCATGGAAAGCACTGGAAATCATTTAAGCGTTACAAATAGAGAGCAGTAGCTTGGTGTCGTACCTTCTATTGCCAAAATGATGCTGTATCACAGTATGTCTATCTGTGTTTCCTCAGCCTTGAGTCTACGTGTTTGTGTGAGAGTGTGTCTGTATTAAATCACAGCCCCAGTAGGGAATGAACCTGCTGATTTACAGTACAGGTCCGTAATGACTATAACTCACAAGATACGCCATCAAACTCTCATCAAATCTGTCTTTTAAAACCTTTGTTTGTGGGCTCAGGTGTGTGTGTGTGTGTTTGTTTGTGAGCCCTATTTGCCCTTCATGGGTCTCTGGTTAGATGTCTCTGTCAGCAGCGTCTAGACACCCAGTCGGACAAACAATAAAAACCCTATTGTGTGTTCAGCCTCTATGAATGAGGATGCAATGGTCAAGAACTACTTACAGCACTCACACACTAGTGTGTGTATCCACTTATTGATGTCATACAAACTCAGTCACACAGTCAGACAACAGATGAAATGTCTCACTCATACTCTTCGCACTTTTCTCCCGTTCCCCACATTCGGTTGTAACCCCCCTGCTTTCAGAAGTCATTCCCTTCACACTTTCTGTTGAACCCTCCTGTGTTTCTCTATTTATTACCTTAGGCTCTCTGCAGTCTTATCAGAAAAATCGGTCTCTCCCGCCCGCGCTGTGCCGCTTCTCTTATCCGTGGCATCACACCTACCGGCTCACTTCATCCCTCCCTCACACGCTCAATCCTTCTCCCTTTCCTCACACTTATTCATCCGCTGGAAACCTGGCTCCATCTCTCCTCACCCTTCTTATGGAATAAAATAAAAAGAAGTGGTTCGGGCCCAGGCTTGATTGATTCAGGCCGACATGAGACACTCTCATTTTGGGGTGAGACGAGGGTCGAATAATGCTGGATAAGCAGGCCTAAAGGAACAGGGCATGGATAGAGAAATCAGCTGACTATAAACACTATAAGGAAGAGAGAAGCCGGCGAGCTGTAAATCTACCCGATGAGAGAAAATAAGCTGCTGGTAAACTGGCAGGAAAAGGTCACTTTACACATTTGATCCTATTTGTAATATTGACATGGGATAAGACCTGGCAAACACTGAGCTGTCAGTCAAAAAGGAGAGATATTGACACTGAGTGTATAGGCTTAAGTTGAAATTAAAACGGAGAATTATGTAGGTGCCATTTTGATGTAGGTTTGATGTAACAAAATATTAACATTTAATATTACTTGGTTTATATATATATATACGTATATATACATACATATATACATACATATATATATAAATATATATACATGGTTTGAAATGAACACTCGCCAAATGCGGGTATAAATCAACTGTGGTGGGTTATGCTATCAAATCACTAGCCAATTTGGTGTGTTACTTATTATGTATTGTGCTGGGGAAGTTTGTGTAAGCCAAATCTGCGCAGATTTAGCGCAAATACTCATCTCGTGAGTCATCATGATATATTAAATACAGCATATTGTGCATATCTGGCTTACTTGATCACACACGTCACTACGCAACAAATAACGGCGCTTGTTCATTTGCATTCAAGCAATAGCGAAGATTAAAAAGCATTTGGTTAACAGAAAAGACATTGTTATTTTCCAAAATCCTAACATCCAACAACATAAATTAAATATTCTATGAACCTAAAAGAATGTGTAATCATTTGTTAATCAAGCTGTTCATACATAAATTGCTCTCAAGATTTAGATACTCTCAATGTGTTTCATTGTCTATAAAAACATTAGAAAATGTGGGCTATATGCTAGAACCACACTTTAAATATGAATACCTGCAATTGCTAATAACATTACATAGGCTCCGCTTTAATGTATGGCTTCGGAATAAGTGGAATATAACATTGGTCTTAAACTGAAACTTTTGATGTTGTTGGCAACTATTTTGTGTCTTCCGAAACTTTTTTTTTCTTTTTTGTTGCTTTGTTCAGTCAGTGCACCCTGTTTAAATTTAGTTCAAGAAATGGTGTGATCCTCCGTCAGACAGTTGCTCATTTACAGAGCGAAGTCTCTTTCACTGCTCACGGCAATGAACAACTGCCACTTGCTGCCAGGTGCAAAAATTCTTGAAAGAGCAGGGAAAAAAAATGTCTACCACTCTGCAGGACACAAAGGCAAGAGTTAACCTTAAGGCCATGTAACAACAGGAATCAGAATCTTCCAGACTCAGCACAGCTTGAGTGTCATTCATGTACAAACTGTAGTGACCTGTCATGTGCTGGTGTGGCTTTTGCCTGCTAGCCACTGTCCAGAGCTTCTGAAGCATGACTTTCATAGCGTGAAACCTAAAGCTAATAGAACAGGGTTTATATACTGTACGCAGCAGTTAGAGGTGAAGTGGAGAGGCGATAAAATATTTTATAATTCGGATTTATAGTAATATTTATCATTTGGTTTCATAATAATATAAATCTAAATTTGGAAAGGCATGGAAAATGAACAACATTTTCTACAGAGGCCCTAAAGAGACATGGATGCTGCGGTACATTACAGTAGATCATATTTCACTTATCACGTCAAGATAGAGAGATGACAAATATGACAAATATAAAATGTGTGGTCAGTACCTCCATACACGCGTGATGCAAATGTGAAAGTAAAAAACGAGTGTGCATTCAAGAGTGATTTCAATACCCAGCATATTGATAGTAGTGTTGTCACTATAGTGGAATTTTCTAACTTCGGTACGATACCTTGAAAAATATCGATATTTGATACAATTTTCAATACCATGGGGAAAATTGCCATATATTCTGCCATACAGATATTTTACAAGATGATTTTTCCATCAACATGTCCCTTTAGGGGATCCGTAGAATGGGTAATTTCCTTTCCTAACATAGTATCTGTCTTCATGCACATACAGAAGGTTATATATTATTAGTATAAAACAGTGCGGTATCAAGAAATCATGAATAGATCTGAAATTGGAGAGTCAACTAGTCAACGAAGTAGTGGTTTCGGATTAACTTGACAACGATTGAATGCTTTTCTTAGGGGACATTTGCATGATGCGGTCTAGCGTTGATGAACTATTACTTGAGTAACAGGCAGTCAGCGTTACATTTTGCTTTTCATAAAGTGTTTTTTCAGACTAGTGGACAGAAATCTTTTAGAGCACTTTATCTATTTGTGTCTGTAGATTTCAATTACAGTATCTTTAAAGGCCGTTTTTAAAATCTTTAAAAATGAGTTTTTCCTCCTACACCGAGCCAAAAATATCCACTTCAGTAACACTTACATACACCAAACTTTACAGTTTTATTCTTATCTATATTCTGAAGGTTTTTACAGAGGGGTTTGTTCATATATAATTTTCCGGATTTTATACAACATTTTATTCCTAAAAAAATTTCGAAAATGTATTTATTTTTGGCTGTTGACAGTATTTAATTAGATAATGCCTCATTTGCATATTTAAACATAAAATTTCAGAAAACGTAATACACATTTTTTTTTCAATTATTAATGTAATCGATCAACTGGTGAAGTATGGTGATATTTATTAGTTTTTTGGGGTTTTTTACCCTATTCGCCTGGGATGTCTCGCCTTTTGCAGAGTATAAAGTGTATTAACATTTCGCAATATTACTGTTTTTACTGTATTTTTTTATCAAATAAATGCAGCCTTGGTGAACATAAAGAGACTTCTTTCAAAATCTTACTGACCCCGAACTTTTGACTGGTAATGTGTATATTTAAAATTATTTTTATGCAGTCTAGATAAACCAGGCAACCCTAACGATAGACTAGTTGGCCATCGTGGCTGATCCCTCGAATATTACAACACAATATTGTACAGATTAGATGACATTTCATTATTCAATCCATAGCTGAATGCATAATGTGCATGCTTTGTCCTACCTTGTCTGACTTCCTGAGCCAGGGGAGAGCAGTTCTACCCGCCACCTGCTCAGGCCTGATGTAGGGAACGCTCCTCTCGTTCAGCTTCACCATGACTGATGAGTAGTCTGCAGGGCCATGTTAACCATAATGGAAACCATGATCACGACCCAGCTTTGGCGCTCCCATCCCAGAGTCCATAAAAAGCCCCCTAACCTTGAAATTTCAGTCAGCTCTGCTTAGTTTCCGAATCTATCACAGCCTGCTAAGGTACTCCGTAGTGCTACGCTATGACTGCAGGCTTGAATAAGTGATGAGAATAACAATAATGCTTAATAACTGATTCACCCGTTCAACATGATCGGTGGTGGCCTTTCTGTTCGGATACTCTCTACAATGGTGATTGAGATCGATTCATACTGCGAGGGAGTTAAAAGTGGGCCGTTTAATTCTGTATTAGTCTTCACAAAGAAAACTGATGATGTTGCTGAAGCTTTTCTGTGTGTTTTAATATAACGGTATGTTTTTGAATCTTTCGTGAACAGAAATATCTGGGGGATTTTTGGATTGCATCTCTTGGAAAATACCCTTCACAGGGGAGTAATGTCAAGTCAGCAGGTGGTGGGAATCAAAGAGAACCTATTTATCAAGCTAAATGACTATGGCTTGGAGACCAGACCCAATCATTTGCTTTGTAACACTTCCAAATTTTTGTCTGTCCTGGATGTTGCCTGTCACGCTTGAGATCCTTATTGACTGGGAGTGCAAAGTTTAAGAGGACCATAACAAATCAGTTTCAAGAGAACATTGCCTTTCGATCTTAACCCAACAGGCCAATTTTAGAAAACAACTGAGAGAACAATTCCTAAATTAAACAACCAAACCAACTGCTGATCTTACAGTAACCGCGATACTTGCAAAAGCAATATTTATGCATGCATTCGTGTTCGGTCATTTATATGCAAACCAGGCTCATTGGAAAAATGAGGCTGTGGCGACATTTCTCCTAAATGAAATTACATTGCTTCTTGAACATTTCACAACACTTTCAAAGTGAAATTTCCAGTGAGTGGGTGCTTATAGCATTCAGTTTTATTTGGAACAGATGAATCTGAAAACGTTTTATTTATTTAGTTGTACTACAGGTCGGAAATAAAATGAACAGTGAGTGTTTTTAAAAGGTTAATGCTCTATCGTGTTCGAAAATTACATACTACCTACACTAAACTGTGTTAACAGAAGCAAACTTGAGATAAAAATGCATTTGCCATTTTAGCTTGCTTCCTTGAGTTTTTTTTTTTTTTTTTTGCAGGACTAATACTCTGCATTATAAGTTACTGAGCAAGTTTACTATATCAGAACAGCCATAGACTGGTTAAGCAATGCAAACATCAAAATGTATTGGTTTACAAATCATGCACTATGGTAAATGTGTTTTGAGGTCACAGCGTAATACTGTGCAAGGAACTGTGAGAAAATAAGTCTTTATTAATTGATAATCTGCCCTTGTAATCATCATCAGTGTGAAAAGGAATAAAAGTTGTAGGTTGTCTAGTGTTCATTTCAGCTAGAAACTGCATTGAATTGTATGTATAGGTATGTTTTTGGAGATTTGCCAAAAAATGTATAGGTAGAGGCACGATTTTAATGAGTCTATGTTGTTTGTTTGCCCAAACATCAACTTGACCCAGGCATGCAAGGATAACGCTGTAAAAAAAAAAAAAAAAAACTCTTGAGGAATAATTACGAGGAGAAACACGTTCAGAAACAAACCATGGAAAGTTCCACTGAGCCGTATCTCGCAGACTGAGAGGACTTCCAAAGACTGCATAACAAACGCATTACCATTCCTGCCATTTGTTTAGTCTCTTCAACCATTCACTTCATTTAACTGCTGCAAAGGACATCTCCTCTGCCCTTTCAGGCGTGACAAATCAACAACAACACTTCAAACTTTAGTTTTTCCATTGCCTCTGACCTGTACATGCAAATGGAAATATTCTGACTCATTGTGGGCTGGTGGGATTTAAAGCTTTATTGATTGACATTTGTCATATAAATAATCTGGGGTGTCAAAGGAAGAATAACAGTTGAGTATGTGTAGCATTACCTTCTATAAGGAAGCAATATAAGGTGCTTTGAAGCTTATGAGGACCATATTTCTGAATGTGCTATGAAACCCGCTAAGTCAAAATTATTGCCTTTTGTCTTTAACAGAGTAAGAAAAGGAAATGAAGGGGTGACATTGGTTTAAAACATGAGTCTTCAACCTATTTAAGGCCAAGGACCCCTTGTGGTGAGAGAAACCAGGCAGGGACCACTACATGTTTTCACATACATTGATACATTGCAAAACCATTCAAATAATTGGTAACATTACAATATGATTCAATTGGTAACACTTGACAATAAGATTCCATTTGTTAACATTAGCTAACATGAATTTACAATGAAAAATACTTCTAAGGCATTTATTAATCTTAGTTAATGTTAATATCAACACATATATACATACATACCTACATACATTATATACATATATATATATATATATATATATATATATATATATATATGTATGTGTGTGTGTGTGTGTGTGTGTGTGTGTGTGTATATAATGTATATATGTATGTATGTATATAATGTATGTATGTATGTGTAAATATATATAGTATATAGTTATAGTTATAGTTCTGATATATATATATATATATATATATATATATATATATATATATATATATATATATATATATATATATATATATATATATATATATATATATATATATATATATATATATATATATATACACAGTTGTGGTCAGAATTAATGGCACCCCTGGTAAATATGATCAAAAATGGCTGTAAAAAATAAATCTGCATTGTTTATCCTTTTGATCTTTCATTCAAAAAATTTGCAAAAATCTAACATTTCACTGAAGTAAAAGATTTGAAAGTGGGGTGATTCATAATCACATCATGAAATAAATGTGTTTCTCCCAAAATACGTTGGCCACAATTATTGGCACCCCTAGAATTTTTTATGAGTAAAATATCTCTGAAGTACATTCCCATTAATATTTACCTTTATTTAGCCACCAGGGTGACTAGGAACATGAAATTGTCTAGCTATGACTTCTTGTTTCACAGGAGTTTAAATATGAGGAAACACAAAGGCCAAATTCCCTTAATCATCCATCACAATGAGTAAAACCAAAGAATATAGTTCTGATGTGCATCAAAAGATGGTTGACTTCACAAAATAGAAAGTGGCTGTAAGAAAATAGCTAAAGAATTAAAAATCCCCAGTTTGACCATCAGGGCAATAATTAAGAAGTTCCAATCAACTAAAGATGTTACGAATCTGCCAGGAAGAGGACGTGCGTCTATATTGTCTTAATGCACGGCGAGGAGGAGAGATTGAGTGGCCAAAGGATCACAGATATTACTTGAGTCTTGGGGGTCAGAAAGCCTAACAAAATAATCAAACAACCCCTACATCACCAAATGTTGTTTTAGAGGGTTTCAATAAAAATCCTCCTCGCTCGTCCAAAAACAAACTCCAGCATTTTCAGTTGTCAGACACGACTGGAACTTCAAAAGGGACCGGATGCTATGGTCAGATGAAACTAAAAAAGAGCTTTTTGGCAGCAAACCCACCAGATGTGTTGGGTGCAAACAGGGATAAAAAGCGCCCCATGTCCACGGTTAAATATACTGCTAGATCTTTAATGTTGTGGGCCTATTTTTGTAGGTCCTGGACATCTTGTTCAGATACATGGTATCATGGATTCTATAAAATATCAACAGATAAAAGAATCAAAACCTGACGGCCTATGCTAGAAATCTTATAATGGGCCGTGGTTGGATCTTCCATCAAAATACCGATCCAAAACAAACATCAAAATCAACACAAAAATGTGTCACTGAGCACAAAATGAAGCTTCTGCCATGACCGTCCCAGTCCCCTGACCTGAACCCTACAGAAAATGAGTGGGGTGAACTGAAGAGAAGATGCGTCAACATGGATCTGGGAATCTGAAGGATCTGGAGAGATTCTGTATAGGAATGGTCTCTGATCTCTTGTCAGGTGTTCTCCAAACTCATCAGGCATTATAGGAGAAAACTCAGAGCAGTTATCTCGGCAAAAGGAGGTTGCAAAGGGTGCCAATAATTATGGCCAACGTGTTTTTGGAGAAAAGCACTTATTTCACAATGTGATTTACCCCCCACTTTCAATTCTTTTACAAATCCATGCAATTCATCCTTTTTCTTACTAAGCGGAAGCCAACTAGAGATTTTCATCAGTTTTTTTTCCTGAGTTGCCATATGGCTGGACATCCTACACAAGAGCTGAAAATAGGAACTGCACTAATTAATGTGGATGAGGAAACATAAAAAGACAAATGATGCTGAAAATATGATATCAATAATATAATAATGATCTGTCTCTAGAACTGGTACAAAATAAATACTCTTTTTTTTATCACACTCAAAGAGGACGACTTAAAAAAAAGTGGTTGTTGATGAAGCCATGACTGATGTGGTGTGACATAGGAGCTTATTTAAATATTATGCAATTTACCCTGGTCTGACAATTAATTTTGAGAATAAGCAGTTTTAAGATCGACTTGCCCTGAAATAATATTATAAATATTTGTTAATAATATCGTAAAAACACGCACCAAGGCAGTTGGCAGCCAATATTTTTTGTTTCTATGAAGAACCAGCAACTTCATGGAACAGACTCCATGATTAAGTCAGATTATGTCAGGGTTTGTTGGTAAAACACCAGACTGCACAAATATTTCATAATCTGACAAACACTGATTGAACGTGTTCAGTCAGTAAAAACAAACACAGACATGATCAACACAACAATCTTTAGAAGATGGGGTTCTTGGAGCGACATGAACTAGCTTTACCTCTAAACATCGATGATCTGAAGAGAAGTTGCCCTCAAGAAGAATATGAGACTGCTGATTTATTATTACTTTAAGTTATTGCTGCTAAGTTGTACAATATGCAATATACACTACCAGTTTTTTTTATCAATAATACTTTTATACAGCAAGGATGCACTAAATTGATCAAAAGTGACAAAAACTTTTATTTTGTTACATAAATACATTTTAAATTGAGTCACCTGATTAACCTGGTAATGTCCTCTTATATAATTAGAGTTGAGGAAGGGTGTAATTTGTTTTCTACATGACCAAATAAGGTGACACTGAACTTGCCAGACATTACATCAGATTTAAGTGACCTCTTGTTTACCCTTTTAGCCACTAGGTGCCACATGAGTAATAAACTCATTATGATTATTCCAAAAACCCAAAAGCTACAGGAAAGCCAAAACGAGACCTAATTATTCACTCAAGGTTTTAAAGCAAGGGTGGGCAAAGTTTTAGGCACATGGGCCATACTGGACTTTAAATAGCAGCCTACATGAAAGCACACAAGGCATAATTCCCAGTGAGATATGATGTCTACGGGTACTTATGCAGCTGTGACTGATGGGACTGTTCATATATTGCTTGAAGTATTGCTCAACAGAGAGGTTTTTGTAAAAAAAAAAAAAAAATCCTGGAAAAATAGTGATTCCATGGCGAGATTATCATTTAAATCAACACTCTCTAGATTCATAATTCATATTGATCATGAATTACTGTCAAAGAATAGGACATCAATGGGGTCATGAATCAATATCTCGACAGCTCTTGTGAAATGTTGTCTCCTTATCAGCTGATGAATGGACATCCGGTCCATGACATTTTTCTCAGGCACCAATGGGACAGCCACATTAGGACTCAGTGATGGCCAGCGGGCATTTTTGCTTACTTGTACGATGTTTATGTACCTGGCTAGTTCCTTAATGTCATGATCTTTAAGGTGGTAATGATTTTCAATAAGAAAAGATGGTGTGACATTTTCATCAAAGCCTGACTCATCCAACAATTTGGGATAAAGGTTATGAGTATTGGCATATTACTTCCTCAACATATTTATTCTATCATCGCCATCCTTTCCTTCCAATTTAAACTGGTTTAAAGGATTCTACCTTATTAATGTGCCACTGTCTCATTAGTGTAAGAGTAAATACTGACTCAGAAGGTATACCATAGAGAATGTTCACACCAACACATGATAACGTTATGTTTATTAACGCGCGCTGCAGTTATGTTTTCTGCTGCTTTAAATGTTTCTGATTGGCTGCTAGTGTTTTTATCGTTCATGAAAGTGATTCCAACAATATAATTTGGTGTGGACTTCCCTATTTTCATAGAATTAGAATCATTATAAACACTTTATAGTAATAGTAGTCTTTTTCCGTGTTTTGTGAGTTCATTTACACGACAATAGCGTTTTGGGGCCATGAAAACGCAAACTTTGGAATATGGGTTTCAAAGCGCAGGATTTTGAAAACAATACCATTATCGTCTCCATGTAAACAACAAAAACACGAATTTGTGAAAACGGTGATGTCATGCGTATTACATGTTCAGTCTATAGGCGTGTAGCGTTTCTTTACAAAGTGACATCGCCAACTACTGGCCTGGCATGAGTAATACAGCGTTTTTAGTCAAAACAGGGAACGTTTTTGACAACGTTGTCGTCTGTACGCGAAAAAAACTAAGGAAAAACCTTTCCATTTTTAGTACATAGTTGTTGTGTAAACATACCCTTAGACATTTCACTAGTATTTTTGGCTAAATGCATTTAAAAGTATCCAAAAAACACAGATTATCCAAAAGAGATGTCAGACGGGAACATTTGTAGGGTCAATGGTCAAGTTTCTTATGTGCAAGATCTTGAATCAGTCAGATTGCAAAAAATAACCTATTGTAGATTTGATTTATTTAACAACTTTCAATTTCTCCTTTAAAGGGAACTATTTTACAGATATCAAGCCATTTTTTATGCAAAGTTCCAAACAATAAGTCATATGCACTCATCACTACCTCATTACTAAATTAACTACGTTGTTTAGGTTTCAATATATCATTATTCAGGAATCTGACACTCTTAAGGAGCTGGTTTATAATTACATCTGGGCTACACACTAAATTTTCCTTGTTCTCATTGCTTAAACAGTAAGTTAAACAAAAGTCAACCTAATGAAGACATACAGCTCTTGTTACTCAACTGCTTCTAAATGACTAAATCTTTTCAAGTTGGATATGATATTCTGGCATCTAGAGCACTAAATAGGCTACCTTAAAAGCACTGATTATGACAGATTTCATTTAACATGTTACTCAAAGTAAATAGTTGCACATTTCAGTACGACTTCCAAATTACACAAGAAAGCACTCAAAGATAATATATTGTTCCCGCACTTTTTATTTCAAGGAACTTAGCTGTCCTTGGGAGTTGGCCATGTACGTTCCTAAAATAAGCATTAAAGATTTAATATATCTGCTGGATGCGTGTATTAAATTTGGCAGTTTAAATATGGTTCTCCATTAACACTTCAAAACAGGATTATGAATGACCAATAACTATGAGGAGTAATTTTTCCTCTGAAATATCAGTCATCTTCCTATCAAAGGTTTATGGGGCCCATGAGGGTTTGGAAATATTATTTTGGAGCGCTGCTCTAGTCCTGTCAAACACAATTAGCGAGAGACGAGTCAGAGTGATTCAATAGAGTCCAGTTGAGTTTCGCTGCCGTCCGGGATAATCAACGGCACGGGCACAACTCCTTGTATCTTCATCTCATGGACATCTATCCTTTCATAAAGCTCCTCATTCATTACTGTCCACATCCTCAGACGGTTACATATCTTTCTGTGTCTGTCTCTCTCTCACCTTGGGACTAAACAGGAAAGGGCTGGGCTCTGGGCCTGAGGGCAGGACTTGGTTAATCAGGCAAGGATTTCCTCTGGAGACAAACTTCTATAAACGGCAATATCACCGCTCAAGATCACAGAGTTCAGTTTCCATCATTACATCCTGAGAGTCACTGACCGATCTCTCCTCGTAAATCAACGGCTGAACGCTCAATGAGCGACGGAGCCATATTTGGCAAGCGCATTTTTACATGCAAACAGACCCAGACTTTTGTCCCCAGACTTTATAGAAGTTGAAAATACTTTTAAAAAATGAGGAAGTTTTATTAAAACGTCCCTTTGTTTTAGATCCATTGTTATGGTTAAATTGTGGCTGACTTTAACATATGTTCCTTTTTTTTTTTTTTTTAGTTAAATCTTGGGAACTAATTAACACAATGTTCTCACGTTTTAACTAATACAAAGAAACGATTTAATTCAAAGAGAACAATTTCTTAATTCATAGACTATATATTTTTGGCATGTCATGTGTAGAGCAATAGGGAATAGATGTATCAAAAAGTACAGATAACAAATAAAGTATGCACTTAGTATTAAATAGTAATTGACTCAATGTTCACATATAGAGAAATCCACCTTTTCTATTTTTTATTTTACAGCATAATGCACTTTAAAATCTAAAATACTGGCTAGTACTGAACAGTAAAAAATAAGCATGCGTCTATCACTGCCTTTACTGTAATATTTCAATGTATTTTGGTTACTGTATGCCAGTTCAATTCAGTGATACATTTAGGTATCCAGAAGCTTTTATTTAGTTGGGATTATGAACTGTAAGACTTCATATTCAGGCTTGTCATTTAACTTTCCCAAATATGCTGCCACTTTTGGATTCTTCCCAATTTAAGTAACTCCTCAACGATCAAACTCTGACTCATTGAACAGATGTCTGTCCTCTATGTTTCAGAAAAGTTAAGGAGTTGATGTTGTACTGTAGGGGATTTTCAAGGTGTAGCAGATGGAGCAGACTTGTAACCTTTCTGTAAATGACACTAAAGTACATCACTAATGGTTTATAAATGTACAGATACATTATAATTAAGTGATATGCTTTAAAAAAAAAACATACGATTAGAGAACTTCAAAACTTACACTGCCGGCTGACTGTTTCTGGTCTGATTCTCTGGTCATGATGTTATTTGAGATTGTTTTGGCCATGCGCCTCATAGAGCACAAGGTGGTGCAAGTAGGACAGACAGAGGTGCAAAACACTCTCACACTCATATTTCTGTCTCTTCAACCATGAACACACTCTCGAAATGTCCATATGGCCAAAGAAGCCCTTTATAAGGACATTTATAAAATAAACTTTTAAAACAAGTTTTACTTTTTCACTAGTTCATTTAATTTGTCTACTAACAATGTCTAGCACTGGACATTCCTGTCATTTCCTGCATTCACACCATTTCATAATTGTTGTAATCTCGAGATACCAATGTGTAACATTGGAAATGAAAATTATTTTTGAAAATTCCAAAGACGTAAATGCTTTTTACAAGTCGAAATCTCATAATTACGGTAATTACGACATGGAGTGAATGCACCTCAAGCACACTAACACTAACGTTGTCATAATTTTTTTAAATTAAAATAAATATTGAAACTTGTCTAGATGGCCATAGTTATAAACTTGTAATGATTTAAAAAAAATTTTTTAAAAATTACTAAAAACTTAAAAATTTTAACAAAAATAATTAAATCTGTTTTAATAAAACCACTAGGACATAAAACTGCCCAAAATTGAAGAAACACCCAATTGATGTGACCCGCAAAAAGTCTTTGCATTCTTAATCCACACCTATAAATTTAATTTCATTAAATAACAACCTAAAACAATAGGTTTTTTTTTTTCTTTCTCTCTCTCAGGTAACATCCTACATATATTGCAGGGTACGATTAATGGTATACATTTTTTATCATCCCATACATCTATTTTGAAACTATTTTAAGTGTAAGCATATTCAGATATTGTCATTAAACCATTTCAATTACAAATGATGTCCTAACTTTTGATTTGGTATTAACACTAATGTGCTATTGGAATACAATACCGTCACACTATAGCAACACTCTCCCACATATTCTGCTACTATAACTGCGCTGTAGTGAAACCACCCTTACATCACAAATTCAGAATTTGTTCTCTTGTTTTAATAAATCTTGGCCACAATTTACTAATTTGTTGCCTTGTTTTAGTTTTAGACTTATGAACTTGTTCCCTCAGTTTAGTAAATCATGGCCTCATTGTACTAATTAATTCCCTTGTTTTAATTTAACTAAAACAAAGGAAACAAATTATTACAATAGCCTGAGAAAATCTCTAGCATCATTTGATTGCAGATGCACTTGGTTTTGTTAGTTTGTCATCTAATCCAATGACATTCAACCAATTTTAAGTATGCAAGAACTTTTTGGGGTCATTGTATGCACATTATAATGCTTTCAGTTCACAGTGTTGTATAGTGGTTAAAGATCTAGGCTGGTAACTGAACGCACGCTTCAAGTTGCTTTGGATAAAAGCGTCAGCTACATAGTTTTAACAGTAAAGAGATGATGCATGGGTGCATGTACAGTATATGTAGGTGAATGAGTGTTTACAGCTTTGGCATTCCTGACTGAAGCCAGCAAGATATTACACAAAGTTGAATCTAAACAGTTTGCACACTGTGAACTCACGCTGTGCATACTGGCTCCAGGCCCCCTGAGATTCAGGCAGCTGGCATTACAACTCGAGAAGAGAAACAAACACGTACTCTCTCTTTCTCTCTCTGTGCTCTGTTTTACTGTGTGCAAACTGTTTGAACGCAGCCATCCTCTCAATTGCTGCAATTCTGCCATTTCCCTCTTATTTAGAATCAGACGTTAAGCTGAATTTGTAACCTTGTTGTCTCTGGGCCATTTTGATTCTCAAAAACATTGCGGGTGTCGCTGCATTTTCAGCTGGCATGAATGTAAAGTCATTCTGTATGACTTTGGGACCAAACAGCGGACATTCAAGGACATTCCTGCATCTTCATTTAAACGTATTAGAAAAACATTATGGGCTTGATGATCTTCACAACACTAAAACAATTATAATTCACATGGTAAAATTTCTAAGCGAAAAATAGAACTTTGAGGCCCTGTGCATGATCACTTCCTGTGATGGACAAGAGAATAAAAGCACTATTTTTGCCCATGATACCAACAACAGGGTTGGCATGGGGATATCCTGATAGGAACACTCAATCCCTCATAAACAGAACACGGTGTCCTTCATGCCAACAAGGCTGAGTATTTTCCACTCCACAGACTGCAACAACAAGAACAACTGGATAACTTGTTAAAGCCATGTTTCTTGAACAGAAACAGACACAGCCCGTTCGATCACCGTCAATGATGCCTGATTGTGTTTTACTTACCAAGTCTAAAATTTCAGGCAGGTATCAAATGGAGAATCAACATCTCAGAGCTACCTAGAATGACACAAAGTTCAGACTCTAAATTAGTTGGTCAAAAGATGAAAAGGTAGTAGTAAATATATGGCAAGCCAACTTGGCTTTTAATATCCCCAATTTTAGTAGTAATTCAATTTAGACATTCATGGCTTCATCTTCCCCAATAGTGTAAAAATTGAGCCTCCCAGGCAACTAGGGGAGTAACGGTACATAGAAGTCACGTTTCAGTACATACCTCGGATTTGGGGTCACAGTTTAATAAGTACCTCGGTTTTGTGGTCACGGTTCGATACGAATTCGGTACATTTATATGTCCGCCCAATTTCAATATCATTCGAAACTTTAAAGGGTCTGTTTTTATTTGTGTACACTCACAATTTGTAGAATAAAGAAAACAAACAGGATGCCTCTTTCTGCTGTGCTGGTTTCCTTTCCGTGAAGCTTGTGGAGCGAGTCACAAAAATGAATCAAAACTCTGCGTATAGGCTACAAGCAAGCTCTTGCGTGCCATTAGAATTCGCCATTCTTGTTTTAGGTTGGTGTATAGATCGTCTCTTCTTCTTGTGGTGGTTAGCATAAAGAGTTGCATTAGCGCACGTGCCCGCCCTTCTGGATTGGAGTGTGGATCGCCTGTGACTGACTGTATTCGTCATCTGACTGTATGCACCGAACCTTGACGTCCATATCGTGATGGTTCGGGACGAATACATGTACCGTTACACCCCTACAAGACACCAACTAAACAGTGAGAAATGTCCGCTCAGATCTGTCAATCTCTTTCCAGCACAACATATAGCGTGAGTTTGGAGCGTGACTACTGTAGCAGGCGGTGCCAGAGGGTGTTTAGCCGGAGCGGGACCATGACCAATGCGCTACATGGGAAAAGACATTCAGCTTCGGTCACAGAAATGCAAACCAAAATTCGCTGCATTTATATATTTAAAGATTAAACAGGTCATGAACAAGTTGAAGCGAATGGGGCATTTTAATGCAACGCACTACAATGGACGCTTCAGTCCCATACAGCATCATCATGCAGCCTTTCAGAAAGACAATTTTTCCAGTTTAAATAGTTTAATTTGGTGTGCCCAATGTAGACTGCCTCAAACATCTGTGGCTCTTCATGTCAAAAATGAAATCGTTTAAAAATATGCATTTTTTTGTGTAATTTTGCTGTGTCACTAGTGTCACAGAAACTGCATACATCACCTTTAATATTATTCATACTTTTTTTTTGCATTTGCTCTCTTTATGTGTGTGTCACGGTTTGGGTTTTGTTTCTTGTCATTGTCATGTTTCTGTGTCGTGTCATGTCATTCCCTGTTTGTCATGTGATCCTGCCATGTGTCTTGTCATTGGTTAATCGTCTGATCATTGTTCACAGGTGTTCCTTGTCTTGTAATTAGTCTATGTATTTAAGCCCTCATGTTTGCCCTGTGTCCTTGTCGAGTATTGTTTGTTCTATGTCCCAGATCCGGTTTCTTGTTTTCTAGTCTTGGTTTTGTGTTACTGTTTTAGTTTAGAGTTTTCCATGCCTGGTCATGCTTTTGTTTTGTGTTTGTTTTATGTTTGATAATTAAATTTGCATTTGGGTCCTCATCTCAACTTGCCTCCAGTGAATTTGTTACAGTATGGAACTCAGAAGGAGGAAGTATACAGGACGTTGTCATCTGGAAGGGCATGAGTTATGATCAAGTAATATGATTAACAGATCTAGAGCGAATGACAGCTCTATGACTCGAGTACCCGGTAGACACACAGTGCTCTGTACGCGGTTTCAAGCTCTTCAGATCTCATAATTGAGTGGTAAAAGAATAGAAATGATATTCTGTATAAAGAAATATGAAGTAAACATGTGAGGATAAATCTGTTCTCAGACACCAATGATAACAAGAACTCAACATCCGTTCTCTTCTCTCTTCCGGAATACTTTGCGTTTACACTGGTTTCAAAACATAGTCACCAATCTTGCCCTTTTGTGCAACAGTAGCGGCTCCAGGCACGTGACCTAAGGTACCCTTACACGTTTACACAACGACGATATTCTTAAAACGGTGACGTTTTTCCTTTGAGTTTTCTGTGTACAGACGACACCCTTGTCAAAACGATCCCCATTCACACGGATCCACGAAAACGACTAAAAACGCTGTAATTTGCTGCCAGGCCATTAGATGGCAATGAAACACTATAGACTGAACACGTAATACGCATGAGCATGACGTCATCGTCTTCAGAGATTAGCGTTTTTGCTATTTACACAGAGTGCATCTTCAAAAACGTGCAATTTGAAACCCGTTTTCAAAAGTTTGTTTTCAGGCACCCAAAACGCCATTGTCGTGTAAACGAACAGCCAAAACGCATAAAAAGTTTTACGTGTTTAGTTGAAAACGGTGTCGTGTAAACAGCCCCTGAAGCTCAAAACTAACTGGATGGCCTGTTTCATCGTGGGCCGACGGGAAACAAATCGGCACACTGGTTGAGAAAAAAATCTTACTTTGGTCGCGATTACTTTGGTCGCGATTGATCGTCCCTGGTGGGAATAGCTCCATAGGGATCTATTGTTTCGATTCAAGAGCGTCGTCACGTTGTACATCTGCGTCGCTTAACCGCATGAAAGGTACTTAATATGACATATTCTTTTTGCAAAGTTCTGACTGCAAAGTTCAGGACATGCCTGATTTAGTGTCGCATAAAACCTGAGGGCCAGTTGGACTCTGAGTTTGACAGTAGATTGCCAGTTCTTCCAAGGCCACAGGAAACACTAAGTGCCACAGATCAGCTATGAGCGCTTGTTAATGTAATCTCTAATTATATTCACTCCTAATTGAATCTCATTCAAAAGCATCTGGACCCGAGCCCACTGCATCTCTTCTTGCCCCTGCACCAGATTGATTAGCTGGCTCTCTCAGTTCTGCAAGGCTATTACTTGGAGAAAAAGTCTCGAATAGTAGTCATCTCCACAGTCTGGATTATCTTGATAATGTATTTCACACTCTTAATTTCCTATCTCCACCGCCCCTCCGAGAAGGTCAAAGTCACAAAACCAGAGAAGATTATGGGCCTGTCCCAATACCTCCCCTTACCCTAGATTTCTGCCCTAACCCTTGTTTTTGCGCGTTCTCGTGTAGGGGTAGGGTGTCCCAATACTCTAAAGAGCAAGGGGGAGTGCTATTCTCCCCTTAAAATCAACCCTCAAAACATAGTGCGGTCCGATGCAGGCTTAAAACGAAGTGGAAGATGAAATTACCCAGGATACCTTGCGGGCTCAGCAAGCCGGTAAAATTTTTTAAACAAGATGGCGGACACCGCTGGAAAGGAACAATTGAATTGTAATTATATTTTCGCAAATAAGCATGTTAAAATTTCAAAATATGTTGGAATATGTTAGTTTGATGCACATCCAATGGACTGTAAAGTTTTGAACACTAATGTTAGAAAATATTTCACGAAGCTATCTATACGATGTTGATATCTGCCGAGTGCTTCAAGAGAGTCTGCCCATCAAATATAGGCTACATCTTATCTGGGTAGTTAATCTAATTTTATTTTCGATGTTGGTTTTCAATTATTATAAAAAGAAGACGTGAGGTAAAACTATTAAAAAATAGCCGCGTTCGTCTAGTGCTTCATCTTTTTCTCCACAGCGCGCTGTCACTTCTCCCTAACGTTAAACCCAAACAGCACTGAGCACAATCAGTGATGGTTGTAAAATGCAGTGTCTGCTGATTATAAATTGCGGGAGGTGTTTGATTGTAAAAAGAGCTATTAAAATTATAAGCACAATGATCCGCGCAAGAGATGGCGGCGCGCGTTCGGAAACGGACTGCAACTAGACAAGCAAACTATACTTTGGGTTTCATGTGCGCGTCTAAACGATCAAATACAGACAAAAAATATGGCTAAATGACCGGTTTGGAGATTCACTTTAACACAGTTTATGTCTTAAATGGGAGTTGGTTGTGGAATAGTTGGGAGAAAATGTGTATTATTAGATCTGCATTCGGTCTTAAAGTGGCAGCGTCTAATAAACCTGCGAATGATTAAACCTTTAATGTGAATAAAACAACTAAAGGCAAAGAGAAAATTTCTCCCAGCTCTTGAATGAATAACTTTAGCTTTAATGAGCATTAATCTATCTATAATAAACTATGCTGTGTTATTTTACATTTGATTACTTTATTAGATTTCTAGCATATTATGGATACTTATATCCTGATCATAACTGGGATAGTTATGTGCATGTATATAATTTGCATATAGTGGTGTCCCATTTCATAGGGAAAGATCTTCAACTCCACTTCCCCTCGTTGAGGGGACTTTACTTTTGAGGGCACTCAAAACCAAGTGGAAGTTTTAAGGGGGGAGAAATGGGACAGGGCCTATGACTGCACAACAGTCAGATCAGGGGCCGCACTGCCCCGGGCCCCATGAAAGTGGAGCCGATAGTCGCTGCTGCGATGACATAGTGTGTGCGTACAGGAAGGACAGACAGTTCTTGGAGCAGAACGCTTACGGAAATATAGGAAATACCACTGGAGAGACTCAGAGGCAGCCACGGATTCAAGTTGGCCAGTTCTCAAAGCTCTTCCTCACATTTACAAAAGAACCCATCTATAAATATAACCAAAACACAAGGGGCTCACCCTTTAATAACATTGCACAAATATATCGTCCATTCCCTGTATTTGAGAAAAGGAAACGTGCTTGTGTAACCTCTGTAAAGGGTGACCAAGGGGTCAACAGAACGCCCAGACACAACTTTACAATCACGCAAACAGCAGGTTCGCTTTGACAGAATGTGGAAAAAAGCTGAGGTGTTCAAGGAAGACCATCAGCCGTCAGCCATCTGTCGCTTTGCATTCAATTGAACACATAAGTCCAAAACAAGGCCATTCATCTCCATTCGATTTGGAACACTATTTGTTAGTGCAAATCTCGACCACCGTTCTTTCACGGGCTCAGCACAGTTTGATCAAACAGATGTTTAAGTCTTTAATGAATGCGGAAGGCTGCCACCGGAGTAAAGTAGCATGTTGTGTTCTCTTGAAATGGAACACGCTGATAGTCATGCTACCACTAGTTCACGTCAGCCCGTCCAAAAACACACAATTATGTGAGCTGAGCTGGAATGATTTATTTTCGCGGGGGTACATTCACGTCTGTGCCAGCTCCGCTCACCGAACGACTATTCTTCTCAGACGCTCTTCTTCGTGAAGGGATCTGACAAGTCTGTGACAATCCAAATGCCAGGCGGTACACAAAACAAATCTTAAATAGAGCTGTAATTGTCCCTGGTGTCAAAACATCTCTTCCCAGAACAAGAGCAATTCTTTCACAGAAAAACTGGAAATATTTAAATGACTTTTTCAAGCGATTAATGTTGGGGATTGAGAGCGTCTTTTATGATATCCAAAGAGGCTAGATGCAACAGCAATGTGCTTTTATATGGACTCTATATTTATAGTGCAGCAATCTGGACTTTCTATTTGCTTTGTACTGTCAGTAAAGCTTTTGACCTTTTGACGTTGAATAGTATGGTTACAAAAGTGAGCATACTTCTATTCTGCCTGAATTCATCTTTTTCCAGTCTCTTTCATTTTGTAAATAGTAATTTAGTTTTTTTAGATTACAAAAATTGCCATGGAAACCAGGCAGTGTATGCTTTATATACTTATTATGAGAATCATGTAAAATGTCAGCACTTGTCCTTATCAAATAAACATTATTAAGAATACTGACTCAATGTGTCGAAGGCATATTGAGAACCGTAATTCCCTGAAATTGAACAATTTTATAGTTTTTGTAAGAACACAAATGGAAAATAATACAAAAATAAAAGGCTAATGGGATCTAACTATATACGCACATGTAGATACTTCAATACATATTCAATACCTTTTAGATACTTGTATTTACTCACATAATTTGGGGTGATTTTTTTATATATTGTCAATCTAAAAAGAAATTTCTTGCATTTTAAGTATTATAAGATTTCAAATGTATTTGTTTACCCCTTGAAGTAAATTGTGGCGTATATTTCGCATTTAAAGTTTTAAAGGCCCCCTGAAATCAAAATGTACGGTTTTTTTTAGCTTTTAATTATGAACATTTTAGCCTTAAGGTTATGAATAAGCTGGTGACAAATGACAAAATTGACAAAATGACAAAATTCACGTTTAGGAGATAAGCATTCAAAACTTACAGTCTCTCACTTCCGCTAAAATAGATCACAGATTTTTATGACATAACCGTGGACTTGTTCAATCAAATGCTCTCTAGAATCTTAAGCGGCCCGCCTCCTATGCTATAATACCACCTGGCCAAAGCGACCGTTGACACGTCACGGAACAATGTGGGTTGGAGAATTCAGCTGCTCAAACGCTCAAGTTTTATTATGTTTTCCAACTGTACGTTGGTTAAGAACGAAATGACAAGAATTTATTCCCACCTCTACTATTGAATCCAACGTATAATCATGCGCTCGGATTCGCTTCCATGGTGCTTGCAGTCTGTGAGGTAAATTAACTCTACTGGCTATTTGAAAAGGGGGAGGAGCTATTCAATATATCCCGCCTTAGCTTCCTGTTTCAATGGAAATTACGTCAACGAATCATACAAAACTGCGCGTTTCAAGGCCAATTAGTCTTAGGTTTATGGTATGGGTGGGTTTAGGGACTCAAAAACATGTACTTACAGTATATAAATATATATAATACAATTATAACATGATTTTTACCTTTCTAAAACTATGCATACATTATTGCTTCATTTTTTTAAGCTGTCGATATATCCATTTTGTACATTTCAGCATATATCCAAACATAAAAAAAATGTGTAAACGTAACATACCAATAGCTGAAAATACCAATAAGATCAAGCTGAACAGGCACTATAGTTTACATATAGAAGTACTCTATATAGTACTTCTACCTTTTTCCAATTGAACAGGCTTTTATAGTGACGCTTTTGAAACAATTTGACACAGAGCCAGAGAGGAAACTGCACTGTTACAGCACTGCGTGTCTTGCCGCCAAATGACTCCATCCCACCCTTCAGCGAGGGTGGGACAGGCTGGGGACACGATGGAGCCAGGAACGCCTGTCATGCCTTCCGCTAACTTATCACATGCCTGGTTTGTTATTCCTTCCTCTTTCTTTCCGCTGGACACTGATATTTTTAATACAAAACAACAGATTTGTCTGCTCTTATAAGAAAACTGACAACTACAGTAAACTGAAAAGGTCAGATAGATTTGCATAGCAGCACATTTATTACAAAACACTCTCTTAGTTTTCTCTAGTCAAGTTTAGGAAATGTTTGCAGAAACAAAGTAAAAGTAAACCATCCTGTCCTCATCTGTACTTTCAATGTTCACTTAGGAGAGGATTTCGAACTGAGAACTTCAGGCTTTCTCGCTTAAGAGGATGTAATCAAACGCCGGTGTGTTTAATGAGAGCCATTAGTGCTAATGGGTTACTATGGAGTAAGTCCTGATGAAGCCTCAGAGTCAAAAACTATTAGCTGTGATGGGCTGTGTCGATATCCTTATGGGATTTAGGGCACTCATTAGCGTCATAGCTCTGTGTCTGTCCTTCGAAGACATGCAACAAAAGAGCAGATGTTCAAATCTAAAACCCTTTCACAAAACTTTCATTTAGGCATCAGTGAATTGGCATCTAGACTTAATATCTCATGACTGAGTGCTGTTATAAGGGAAATTCCTAATAAAACTAAAAGGTTATACAGTGTAATGCCTTAGATTTATACATTATACACATACATACAAGCCATTCAAAATACTTACTACATGAATGACCAGACATAACAATTTTCAATTCCAATATAATAATTCCAGGTATTCACTGTAAATAACCTAGACAAAAGTCATTGTTTACTTTGGGAACAACCCACCCAGTCAAAGTTGAGTTTGGTTTGGTCCAGTGAGGAAAGAGGGGAATGCCTTTCCTGTAATTTCATTATGGTGACCAGTGTGAATGAGAAGCCTAGCTTTCTCCAAAAAGTAGCAATACTTTGCATCCGTTAATTGGAATCTTGAAGCTTACTGCCTAGATTATTCTTTTGTGGTAATGTCCACAACTCTTTACTACACACAGTCAGTCTGAAGCTTTTTGTATGACAAATCTGCATAAGAACCAAACGAACAACAATGCTCATTACAAGTAAGTACAAATCTTTATGTCTGCTCATTTTTATTTTAAAAGATTCTTAAGTTTTATGTCAAATGAATCTAAAGCTGATCTGAGCCATTTTATGACTAAAATTGACCATGGTAGATTTGAGTGGTTCCATATTCTAATAAATATGGCAGAACAGGCATGAGCATAATTTAATTGGATGAATCGATTGTAAATCAGAAGAGATATTATCAGTGAAGCCGGAATGACTTCAAAGGGCCCACCTAGTAATCAAGAGTGAATACTTTGTCACAGAAAAACAAAAGTGAGTGTATTAGAGTTGTTGCATGTTATTATTGAGCTGAATACCTGTCTTTACCTGACTATGCTTTAAATTGAGCATTTAATTGATCAGCAATATATCTAACAATTTGCAAAGATTTGTACAAGCAGTAATGATCTCTGATTACTGGATAGCGGTAACTATAGCACTGAGGAGTTACAGAGTCTCTCTTTGCACTGGCACATCTGATCTATGAAAATATTGTTGTTAGCAACCAGGAGTAACAACAGCGTGTCTGAACAATTATCCCAATGACCTCATTTTTCTGTACCTGCCAAGATTTTCATCAAAATCAGTCCTGTCACTGATGAAATGGAGCATATTTGTCAGTCCGAAAACAGCTGTGCGAGTTCATAGTTATGGAAAATGGGTTTACATGACTCAAAAACTTTTTGTGCCACATCTGGAGATTATTACAAAGCCAGTGACTTGTCACTTTTACACTTGACGTATGAACGCAAAAACTCACAAGACTTGAGATAGGGAGCACCCAGCCTGTCTCTTAGTATTTATGATGTACGTAATAGATACAAAACTATACTTAATTGTATGTTTGGTTAGATGCTAAATACACAGTAAAGTAAATACTGACTTAGTGGCAGCATTTAAAATCTAAGCAACAATACGCATTTACAGCTATAGAAATGTAAAATAATTACAAATTCTTTATATCACAAATATATTTATATAGTTTTTAAATATATTTTAGATCTCTCTGATACCCTATCCCCAAACCTAAGATAACCACGTTTCAAAAAAAAAAATATATATATATATTTATAAAAAAACAGGCATAAAAATGTACAGTGACAATAATTTTAGATTCAATATTTAACAATCCCTCTCCTATCTCTAAACCTAACCCTATATACACTATACAAATGTATAGCCTACATTTTAAAGAGAATTTGCAACAATTCATTTATTAAAAAAATAAAAAAAATAAATAAAAAAGCAGTACCAATGATGATATGTTGCATTCAAAAGTGCTCACTGATGGTAAAGAACACCAGTGGTGCTGTGTGGTTCAAAGTAAAAATTTTAGTTGTCAATCAAATATTATTCAAAACCACACATCAGAATAAGCAGAATGTGACAGTTGGTCAGTGTTGTATTTGTCCCGCATTACCGTGGGTAACAAAGAAGACAGTGATGAGCGCTGCGTTTTACCAAAGCGGCAAACCTTCCTGTCTCTCTCTTGAAACCAATATGGAAGTGACTTAAACTGCAATTCATCGACTGGCCGCTAGAGACAGGCTGCAAAAGAGAGTCAATCACATAGACCCCCATGATAAAATGCCCAAATTTAAACCAAAAAAAATTGTGTTTACAGCCTGGTGCAAAATGTGGTTTTGGTCTATATAGCTAATTTTGCCCTTCATGACAACTGTGAAGGGGTGAATTTTTTAATAACTCATCCGTTTAAATTTTATTCAGTCTTAAAGTTCTGCATAATTAAGGACGTTGCCACTTGAGTGACAAGTGGATTGCCACTGCTGTCACTACTAGCCGTTTGTCTGCTGTCTGTTAGCCGTCACGTCACCTCAGCTGATCCCGCCTCTTTGCCCATTTTCGGTTATCACAACAACAAAAAAATGGCGCGCTACCAAGATGGCTCCGCCCACTTTGGGCTTCAAAAATGTTCTCCAGAAACCTACGGGTGACGTCACAGACACTACGTCCATATTTTTTTACAGTCTATGGTTTTACCCAAAGTTGAACATTCTTCAACTCTTCAAAATAAGAAAAATACACTAGCATTGGGGAAAAATGCTTTGGTGGACACACAGCCTTATGGTCGCTATACTTATTCCGGACATAATGCAATCATACAGTTTTGTCAAATCAGAAAAATTGGATTACAGAGCAAGAATAAAATGGATTATGTTCATGATCATTTTATGGTGCATTTGTGGTGTATTTATAGGTTCATATTTAGAAAACAAAATAAATATTACATACCTAATTAATTTTAAATTGTAGCTTTGTTTATACGTCATACTTTGAATAGAGAGTTGTCTTGTAATAAAGTTGTTCATATGTAAATTATTTACATTTAGACGCTATCAATACATCAATATTTTACATATCAGTATCTGAGTAATGCAAGTAAATAGGCGTGTGGTTAAACCAAATTTTACATTAAATATATACAAATATTCATGAGAACACGGAGCAGCAGACCTTCTCCCTGTGGGGCGTTTGACTTGCACTGCTGTCAAAACCCAATTTAAAAAGATTTAAAGGAAGTAAAAAATCCCCCATCGTCAGACTGGCTTATTTAAACCATGAATCTTAGTTATCTTTCACACATTAAATTTTACAGGTTTGTACCAACTCTACGAACGAAAATGAAGTGTGATCATCTTGGATGTGAATACAGGTTTTATAAAAGTACAATGACAATTCAAAACTATTAACACATTCAGTCCTAGAGAAAAAAAAAAACATACTTCAACAACTGCTTCAACATTTTGAAATGAATGAGAATGAATGAAACCAGTATTTTATAGAACTGTACTTACACTGTAGTGTATTCTAATATTATCAGACATAAGTACATACATGCAGACAATATATTGAATCTTAATGCAAATATGCTTCTTTAGACTTTGGGTGCCTTCACGAAACCTTTAGTTCTCTTAAATCTCTTGAATTTCTTTCTAAACTTATGCAAAAGCTAAAGGTTGCTCTGCTTGAGCTCCGCCAAGACTCTCAAGGTTAGAACTGTTCAAGCTGTCAGCCAAACATGATGTTCACCACCCCTCAGGGGTCCCATAGATGCTTTTCTCATGTCAATCGACTCTCTGAGTGCTCTTCTGAAGACAGGTGTTTATGGCAGTTGAATCCCCATGGGTCCTGCTGTAGCACTTTATTAGGTGGCTTCAACCTGGAGTGTCTATGTGCCTCCTTCAAGGAGGAAGGGAGGTATCAGCCAACAAATCTGACAGCATTTTGTATTATTCATAGCTTACAGCCTGTGCAGCACGTAGCACCATTAGCCAAGACCCTCCCAGACCATTCAGATGCTTATAGGATTCTAGAGAGCTCCGGGGTGGGTGGACAATCACAAGTCACATCTGTTATCAGCATCCAAACCCTAAAAGCACAACTTCCTGTAGGGCCTTCCTGAGGTATTTAGAAAAGGAAGTGCCTTTCCCTGCTCAGCTCTATTAAACAGTGGAGAGGCATGTGATACGATCACACTTATATAATTCCCATGCTAGAGTTCTAAGAAAATGACTGGAACTGGGTAATTTGCAGAGGTAGCAGTTATTGCATCAGCTATCAGCATGAGTATGTACACATTTCCCACAGGTTGCCTTCCAGATTCACACCCACTGTGTGAGAAACTTCCGATCTACAATGCTCATTTATTCAGACCAGAATTCAGCAGCCCAGATAAGCTACAGTAATGCAAGCTGACTGCAAGCCATGGTTTTAACTTACAGATTGTCTGCAACACAGCTACATGAGGCCATCGCATCCAGCACAGCCGTTTACAGGCCACTTCTGCATCAGAGCAGGGAGTGGCAGCATTAACTTGGTCCCTATGTTTACATATCTGAGCCATCTGTGCTTTGTAGCACAGATCCAGCTGTCTTCCCCTGACCCCTTCGCCACTTATGGGAAAGATAGAATCCTATGCAAGGTTTTATGGATCGCCAGTCAGTACAAAGAAAGGATTTGTTTCCACCATCTGTTCCTGGCAGTGTTCAGTTAGGAAAATTTTTAAAAAGGTAAAAGTAAATGAGTGACAGAGGAATAGAAGCAGCAAGCAAGGCTGAAATCATGTGTGCCTACCGCCTGTCTTCTTTTGGTCAACCATGTAAAAGCCAAAGACATTCAATTAGCAGCAAATTAGCCAGCCTCCGCTTTTAATCCACATGAAATTAATGAAATGAGAGGATGGTTGATAAACTTGGGGTGGAATAAAATGGCTTTGAACAAAAAAAGCTCCACTTTCAATGTTAATTAAAAAATAAATTGAATTAAGTGGTAATAGTTTGCTGAATTTGCTTATGTTAGCCTAATAAAAGCTAAACCACCAGAAATTAAATACTTTATATGCACTGATTCTCTTTTGTAGAGATAGAAGCAAAAGGGGCTTGTGATTGGCTTCATGCAGCTGGTTTTCCTCAGTATGCACAGTTATTCACTGGTAAATATTTATTTTTTATCATTTCTCATTGCATACTTTAACCATGTGTCCTAATAAATTGCAAATATTATTGTACTGCAATTCAATTTAATTTGTTTGCCTTCCAGATTGCTGTTTCCCTATTGACATAGACTGGGTGAAGAGTGATCATGAATTTCTGGATAAGGATGCCTTAGATTCTCTATGCAGGTAGTGCTTTTCACCCCTCGGTGGCATGAGCGCGTGCTATGCTGACGTAGAATGAGTGCTTCTTGCTAATCACAGCGGGAGGAATTTGAGGGGAACATCATGCTGTCTTCCTGTTTGACATCAATGTTTTCTTTTGCTTTCAGGAGATTAAGTACATTAAACAAGTGCGTGGAGATGAAGCTGGAGTTGAGCCGGTCCAAAAGAAGGGTGAGTGTGAGAGAAAACTCTAGAGAAGATACACGTAAACACAGTATATAAACAAAAGAAAGCCTGAGGAGAAATGTCCTTCTCGCCATCTTTCGCTCTGTATAACCCATTGATTTGTTCATGTAGGGAGATGAAGAGGAGGAAGAAGACCTCTATGCAATCAGCCCAAAATGGTCATTCGACAGGAAGAGCAGGCGATGGATACGTGTGGATGACGGGGAGCCACTGCACTCACTGAACAGCCCCATTTCAAGTTTTAGGAGATCGGGAAGCTGTGAGGCCTCTCTTTCCGATAGTGGTGAATGCCATGAGCTTTGTTCCACTCATAGCTCTAGTAATGCTGACAGTGATGGGGGAAGTGCTCCTAACACAATGGCAGACGAACCCGAAAAAAGTCGTAGCTCCTCCAGATGCTCCTCGAACTACAAACCCCAATCTCCCGACACTTCTTCCAGCAGACCTCCATCCCCCAGTGAACATCACACTTTGAGCAGCGAAGAGTGCCTTGCTGAAAAGCCTCCAGTAAAAAAAGGAAAAAGCCTTCTCCGGAAGATGGAGAAACTCAGATTAACAGGAAGCACGCTACACCCACACACCAGAAGCGGGAAAGCAAGACTTGTCATAAGTGGACCGATTATCCAGGAAGGTTTTGGTGAGGAAAGGCTAAAGCATCTCCAATGTCTAGACCTAGCAAGGCTCCAAGACAAGACTGAAAGTCCTGCATCCAGCACACCGCCCTCTGGATCCAGTAGCAGTCCCTCGGAAAGCAGCAGCGCGGTCAGCACGCCAAGCCCAGTGACCAAGGTGCGCAGCAACTGCAAACGCCCTGGGCTGCCCAAACAAGAAGACAGCCAGAAGCAAATTGACGAGCAGCATTTCAACAACCAACACAACCTTGACGAAAACCCCGTCTTTGAAATTCCCCATGGACACAAGCCAGGCACATTCCCAACTGTGCTCTCCCACAACAACGCCTTCTCACCTATAGACAACACTTCGGTCAACTGGAGGACTGGTAGCTTCCATGGTTACCGAGGTAGACAGTGTAGAAGCAGTAGCTCCAAGGACCAGGAAAAAGCATGCAGCCCACTGGCTACTTGTGATCACCGTGTCAGCATTTATGACAACGTCCCAGATCACATGCAGATTTTGGATGATGACGTCTTCTCTGCTTTGGACAGTGTAATGGAACGCATTTGTGGCCTGCAGCAGTTGGTAACCTCTTGGACAGATAAGTTGTCAGAGGACGGGGATTCAGATTTTTCCCACTCGGGTTCTCCCTCACCCTCCTCTCTGACTGACATCCACCTTGAGATCAAAGAACCAGAAGAGACAGATGAAGCTGCCCAAGAGGAGACATACAACAAGAATCCAGAAGCATTTGCACACACTGCTCAGCCTACAGAGCATAGTGATCGGTAAGAGACACAAACTACCATTTTATGAAGGCAGCTGGAACAAGAAGTGTCTGACTGAATTCATGCTACATGCTAGGGATCAAGTGTACACGCATTTAATAAAGAGCAAAGCGTATTTATACAAAAGTTGGTTCATTTCCTACATTTCAGAATTCAGAGGCCCCACTGGTCCAGTGCACAGATGCTTTCACTGAGTAACCCCAGCACAGGCATACAGGCAAAATCAGCACCACATGTCTCCATGCTGCAAAGACTGAGCCTTCTCAGGCTCACGGCTCTGATGGACAAGCACTCACCCTTCAGCAAACAAGGCTGGAACTGGTAAGATGGGGTGAGGATGAAAAGCAGGGGAGGGGATAGACAAAATCTGGTAAAAGTAGCTTGCTTAAAAACACTGAGACAATGAGAGAGGAATAAAGATAGAGCGAGAGACCTGCTGCTTAGAGATTAATTCATTATTAATGCTGAGTTGCAACCTTGGAAAATCTCCCAGCAGACAAAATAGACAAGGTTTCAAGAGTAGTGAAAATGAGAGTGAACCCTCTCACACCATTGGTTGCATGACACAGCAGAGTCTTGCTCTTTTTTACCATTTTGGAAGACACTCTCACACTGTGATTCGGCCATGTGATAGCATGGGGAGATATAAATTAACAATGGAGATTTGTTCTTTGCGAAACTGAGTCCATTGATGCCCAATTCACGAGTAACTACGGGTTCTTAAGAATTGTTTTTTTCCCCCCCAACTCACTTCATCTTATTAAAAATTAAAGGTGGCGTTTATTTTTTCGATGTCAAAATACTCTCTCCTATTACAGTTTAACAGGTCAAATTCAATATGTTGGGGGTGGGGGTTAGTGCGCGTGCACATGAAGGGGGGTGTGGGGAGTGGAGGAGAGAGAAGCATGAAGAGGGAAGTTAGCTAGAGGAGAGATGTCCTAGACAACGGCAACGACTAATGTTAGAATTATATTCTCTTGAATTTTGATATGGCCGACACACGACCAAAGAGACAACGTTCCGATGAACAAATAGCAAAGAAGAGGGAAAAGGATGAGGAGGAGGGAGGGTCGAGCTAGCCTCCGTTTTGTTTGACAATACTTGGAACGTCAACAAGAAGTGACGTCATCCAACATCGCTTAGAGCACCTTTAACTGGACAAAAAAAAAAGAACAATTGCTTAAGCTGAAGAGGAGAAGATAATTGACTTCTTGGGAGAGGAGTAATTGGGCTATTTGTTTTAACAACCATTGAGCTAACTACAAAAGAAACAACGCTTTTAATTCTACCCCCGCATTCATATTGATCGCTTGCTTGAGTATTCAGCATCTTAACTGCATGTCAGCTCACTTGATTTCAGATAAGCCGTTCATTCAAAATCTTCAATGGTTCATTTATTTTCCCTCTCTTTTCTTCTACAATAATATATGAGACTGGTTATTGCAAATTTTTGTAGAATGCAGAGCCTCTTGAATCTAAACAATCGCATTGAGACACTAGGAGTGTATATTGATATTGTCTTTAATTGAACAACCAAGCTTGATGTTGAGGAGAGTTAGGCTAGAAGATAAATGAAGGGGTAATTGAGGCTAATGCTATCGAGAGAAACTAGATTGTATGAAATTTTGAAAATCCAATTTTCTGATGAATTAGTTGGCTCCGGCAAAACCGAATTTAATTGGCTTTGAAGTTTTATCTCAAGGTCCCTGAACCTGATTTATATAGAAATAATGAGAAGCAGGACTTAAATTGCTGTCAGGTTATCTTCTCTACTACACAGCCTATAGTCATGGCAGCAAGTTCAGCGTCTAATGAAAAAAGGCCTTTCATAATGTAAATCAATAAGGGCTTTGCTAAACGAAAAGGACAGTTCGAAATTCATCATAACCCTTTCGCCAGCAGGCCAATATGTACTCAAAGATTAAAACCACTACATCCATTCTAATTGCTTTATTTCTTTACTACTAGATTCCTCATGCTCATACAGAGAAAACAACAAGAAGCTTATTACAACAACCAAATGAAATGTCAGTTCAACACATGCAAGCACTTATCACTGATGCTGATGTGCATGAGGGCCTCACAACACTGCTAATACGATTAATGTGATCCGCTAAATATACGCTGCTACTTCTACTTTCAATTTAGCACAACACTTCATTATCTCAGACAAATGTAGGTGAGTAATGCAAGTGACCATCTAAAAATACATCACTGTGCACTTCTGCCGTTCTAGGACCGTGCCAAAAGTCTACCGAAAGGTTAAACCTTCAGAACATAAGAGCAGAAAGGTGTTTGAGGTGCCTTTGCTCCAGAGTGTCCAGCAATCGGGGAAACCTTTGCCACCAAGCATTTTGAGAGCAATGGAGTT
The DNA here is from genome assembly GCA_022828995.1 of Vimba vimba. Lineage (NCBI taxonomy): Eukaryota > Metazoa > Chordata > Actinopteri > Cypriniformes > Leuciscidae > Vimba > Vimba vimba. The sequence continues at coordinate 27,415,019 of CM040829.1, read as the reverse complement.
CTTAAGGACAGAGTGCTTGGATCAGGTATGCCATCCAGACACCAACCAAAAATAGAGGCTGTTTCAATAAAACCTAAATGTACGAAGTTAAATTTGCATTATCATCCAAAAATTAAGCTCATATTGAACAGCAGTTATTCTTGCTAAAGGGAAAAACATGACTCTACATCAGTATTATTCTCATAAACAGAAATGGTCATTAACAACAAATAAATGCAAATAAAAAGTATTTCTCTGATATGTTTTTCAAAGAGAGCAAACATATTACTTCAGAACCACTAGTAGACACTCTGCCAGGATACAGGAAATTTTACCTGAGACAGCGAATTTCAAATTGTGCATAAATGTACGTAGAGTCACGTTATTTTCCATGAGACTAGACATGTGATTCATGACTGATGTGTTATTGACTGAGTTTCTACCCATGTATAGATGTATACCTATGTAATAAACAGCATCATTTTGGTACGTAACAGTTTGTTCCCTTCACCAACACATATCTCGTTGAACCTAACAGGTCGGGCTCTTCCGAAAGTCTGGGGTCAAATCCCGCATTCAAAATTTAAGGGACATGGTGGAGGCTGACCCCGATGGAGTGACCTTTGAAAATCAGTCGGCTTTTGATGTGGCTGACATGGTGAAGCAGTATTTCAGAGACCTACCTGAACCCATTTTCTCCAGCAAACTGTGCGAAAGCTTCCTGCACATCTACCAATGTAAGCCAGCAGAAGTTGAAACCAAGCAAAACATTTAACTCAATCTACTGTAGTTACATCAAGAGTAACAAACTGTTGAATTTGATTGTTTTGAAACAAAGTGAAGCATCTGCTTCCAAGCTTTTATTCTGCATTTATGATTTCCCTACAGACTTCCCCAAAGATCAACAGTTTGCGGGGGTTCAAGCAGCAATTTACCTCCTGCCTGATGAGAACAGGGAGGCTCTTCAGAGCCTCCTCCTTTTCCTCCAAGAGGTGGTCGCCTGCGTGGAGGAGAACCAGATGACCCCAACCAACATCGCTGTGTGCTTGGCGCCCTCTTTGTTCCACCTCAACTCTTTCAAAAGAGACAGAACCAGCATGAGGTAGGTTTAAGCAGTCAAAACTATAATCAGTTACATTGTAACGATTACATAACATTTTATATTTTAAATATAATATTGCATTGGTGCCCATAACTTTGTTCTGAACGTCCAGTACGCATTTTTATTGTAACCAGCTCCAGATTGTATGCACTATTTTGGCAATACTTAAGGCTTGTCATCTTTCACAATAAAGATTACATCAATTTCAGTCGAAAAGTCGAAATCTTTTTTCACCGTTTTGTATGGCACAATTGTTGGGTCAGTTTTGTGGGAGAGCTGCTTATGTAACAGCGCAGTTCAACATCTGGCTTTAATTTCACAGATAAGGGAGATATTGTATCTGTAATACAGTTCAGCTGGTTAATGAAACGCTGGAAGAGAGAGAGAGAGAGAGAGTGAGGCAAGAACGTCTGAAAGATGGATTCTAGAGGAAATTGGGATTAATATTTCCAAATCTGGCTCCTTCAAACTTTATTTCTGAGAAGATAAGGACTAATGTTTGGCATATGTTCCACAACAAGTTATCTAATACTTTGGTTCTGAAGTATAGGGATGTTATAGACACTAGTTTGTTTTCTGGAGTGTCTTGAGGGTAGAGAGGAAACTGAGACAGTTACGTCACAGTCCTGCCTGGGCAAACGCATCCAAGAGGCTGACTTGAAGGCAATTGAAGAAACTCCCCCTATTTCTGCAAGCCAGCTGCCACAGAGCCAACAAGCTCTCTTTGCCCTCCCGCTGAGCTGTGGATGTGCTGCTATGCACTGGCACTGCAGATAACTTTTCCATGCTTAGATTCAGTGCGCTGCTATAAAAAGAACCACTAGAAAACAAGCAAATTGACTAAATGTGTTGTGAAATGAAATGCCGGCTTTGTGTCAGCAACCCCATCCTTCATTTAAAATTTTCTAGACAAAAAACATAAGAGAACCCAAGTGTATTATCATATCAATACCCCTTATCCCTCTAGGTCCCTGGTAAAGCCTATAGGAGAGTGTTACTAATTTGGACAGCTGCAAAGCTGTTTTAGTCTGCTCTGTGTGAAATTTGTGCTATTTTCTGCTTTTGGACACAGGTCTAGACAACGGAAATACAGCTTGGGGAGGCCGGACCAGAGAGATCTAAGCGAGAACCTGGCTGCAACACAGGGACTGTCGCATATGGTTACTGAATGCTCTCACCTTTTCCAGGTACAAAGCATCAAGTGCATTGAGTTTAGTATTAATGACTATCAGCACTTCCAGCTGCATGCAGTCTCAACATGCTTAGAGCTCTGTTGCACAGTTGTTTTTTTGTTTTGTTTTTGTTGTTGATTTTTAATCCCAGGTATTATAAGGGAGGGGGGGAGTTCCAAAACAGGGGTATTACAAAATACACACACACGCACTATTTCCTATATTTATTTGATTAGTTATTCTGTTTTCATTCTGTATATAACCTGTATTTAGTTAAAATTATTTAATTACTCATTTAGCTGATCAGAAATTATGAAATTAATGTACCACATTTTTTACTAATAAGAAATAAAAATTGTAATGTAGTTTTGGAAAAACAAAAACTACCACAACTACTTTTACATAAAAAAAAAATATTTTAAACAATTTATATATATATTTCACTTTATACTTTATTTTCTCTTCTGACCAACGTAATCAATCTCTCAATATTGTGGATTTTTTTTGCTATTCGAGCAAGTGGGAACACAAAAAATATATTTCTTGTAGTTTCCATTCACCACTATAGAAGTTTATAATGACTTCTGCTCCAGAGAACACCAGAAATGAAATGTGAAAAGGGGGTTATTTAAGAAATAACATGAAAAAACACTCACCATCCACTTTATTAGATACACCTTACTAGTACTGGGTTGGACCCTCTCTTGCCTTTAAAACTGCCTTAATACTTGGCAGATTCAACAAGGTGCTGGAAACATTCCTCAGTCTTTGGTCCATATTTGGTCCACATGATAGCGTCTTGCAGTTGCAGCAGATTTGTCGGCTGCATATCCATGTTGCGAATCTCCCCGTCCACCACATCCCAAACGTGCTCTATTGGATAGAGATGATTTGAGCTTTGTGACAAAGCGCATTATCCTGCTGTAAATAGCCATCAGAAGATGGGTACATTGTGGTCATACAGAGATGGACATGTTCAGAGACAACACTCAGGTAGGCTGTGGAGTTTAAACGATGCTTATTTGGTAATAAGGGGCCCAAAGTGTGCCAAGAAAACATACCCCACACCATTACACCACCAGCAGCCTGAACCGTTGATAAAAGGCAGGATGGATCCAGGCTTTCATGTTGTTTATGTCAAATTCTGACCCTACCATCTGAATGTCGCAGCAGAAATCGAGACTCATCAAACCAGGCAACATTTTCCCAATCTTCTTGTCCAATTTGGGTGAGCCGGTGCAAATTGTACACAGTTTCCTGTTCTTTGTTGACAGGAGGGGCATCCAGTGTGGTATTCGGCTGCTGTAGCCCATCTGCTTCAAGGTTCAATGTGTTGTGCTTTCAGAGATTCTCTTCGTGCAAGGCGTGATTATTCAAGTTACTGTTGCCTTTCTATCAGCTCTAACCAGTCTGGCCATTCTTCTCTGACCTCTGGCATCAACAAGACATTTTTGCCCACAGAACTTCTGCTCACTGGATATTTTCTCTTTTTTTGGACCATTCTCTGTAAACCCAAGAGATGGTAGTGTGTGAAAATCCCAGTAGATCAGCAGTTTCTGAAATACTCAGACCAGCCTGTCATGCACCAACAACAACACGTTCAAAGTCACTTAAATCACCTTTCTACCCCATTCTAATGCTCAGTTTGAACCTCAGCAGATCCTCTTGACCATGTCTACATGCCTAAATGTATGGAGTTGCTGCCGTGTGATTGGCTGATTAGAAATTTCCGTTAACGAGCAGTTGAACAGGTGTACATAATAAAGTGGCCGGTGAGTGTATATAGCTGCCTATATGTTTTATCTAAAGGGGTCCCTCACAATGGGGTCATTGGGATCAAAACAACTCGAAAGTTACTAGACTAGTCAAAACTACACCAAAGCTTCTTAAGGGGCTGGAAAATGTTATATGCAAGCATGTGTACTATATAACATTTATATCTTTCATCAATACAGATACCGAAATACTGGGAAGACCAGGGAGCAGGCAGCTTTACTGAAGATTCACAGCAAAATGATGCAGGTCTAAGTTGTGTGTCTCACTGTGGAGAAAATGAACTTCCAGACCGTGCCAGGCTGTTTCTACTCACACAAAAACTCTTGAAGGAGGTCAGAGACAAGTCTAAAGGCTGGATATCCTGCTCAAGCTGTGATCATGTGGATGTGGCAGTTAAAAAGGTTTGTATGTACTCCTCCAACTTACATCCTAATATCAATGATATCCTAATATCATCCTAATATTGGGTTTAGAGACCCAAAGGACTCGCATTCCCGCCTCTAGAGAAAGGAGTCCAAATATATTATGTGCACAAAGGATGACTCTGTGCCAAAGCCATAATCAGTTGCGATCAAACACGTAGTTTCAGTTTGCTCTTGCAATTCATCTTCATAAACATCCTGCAAACAAAGATAAGAAGGTGATGACTCTAATGTAATTTTTGAAGGTGGAGGATGGTTACCCTTTGCGGCTGTGGAGAGGAACGACGGAATTGGATGCTCCGCAGCAGGAAGTCTTCCACCACGTGTTACGAGAACAGAGTCAGTGGCAAAGAGACATCTTGCACAGCGAGGTGGTGGAGACTCTGGACAAGGATGCAGATGTGTACCATTACATACTCCAGGCTGCAGGGGCCCGACCACCACTGCAGCATGTTCTGTTAAGGTAAAGAGTTACTGGAGAATTTGGGGTAACTTAGGGTGTACTCACACTAGGCGATCTGAACGATGCCCGAGAACGCTTGACCCCCAAAGTTAAGTTGTTTTGACTACTCAACCGTGCCAAGTGTGAGTACGCCCTTATTCTCAATGACTTTTATTTACAAATATAAATATGTAGTTTGTAGATTATTAGATATGCGTCAAATTTTTGTCACAAAGTGCTTTTAAAGTTTATGGGCTCTATCATACACCCGGCGCAATGCGATGCCAGGCACGACGCAAGTGTGTTTGGCTAGTTTCAGCCCGACGCAGTTATCATTTTCACGTTGTGCGCCACGTTGTTCATGGGCGTGCTTGTCTGAAAACGAGGCGTGTTCAGGAGCATTGTTGGCGTTTTTCTATTTTGAGGCAACTGAAACCTGGTCTAAAGTCAATGGCACAATATTTTTTTTGTTATTTAAATAGCGTTTTAGTAATGTGCGCCTATAGGCGGGTCCACAACGCGTCCCATACTTCGTCCCATAGATGGTCACCTCGCGCACCAGCAGATCCGTTTCCTCGCTAGAGAAGCGTTCAGTTTTTCTGCTTGCAAATTCCGCCATGTAAATAGCGAATCCGCCGTGGCGCGAGCGCAACTAGCTTTTAAAGGGAATGGGAGATGAACTCTGATTGGTTTATTACACGTTACACCCAAAACATACCCATTACTCATTAAGATAATAGGGACAACCCTTTTAGACCATGCGCCGGGGGCGCCGACCATGTTTCCCATCGTTAAACTAGCAAAAGTGGATTCGGACACGACCTAAGTGCACTTGTGCCGTACGCTTTAGACCATGCGCTTGGATTGTTAAAATAGGGCCCTATATGTTATCATCCCTAATTATGACAATTCAATAACTGAAGGGAAATTGAAAACTATTACAATTGAAAACTTAGCAATATTTAGAAAATCAAGGTCAAACGTTAAACAGAACTTGAGGCTTATCACCCAAAGGCAATAAAGCACTTTGAAATGGGATGACGCTCACAGAATGAATTGAGAGCAAGAGCTTTGCACTTCATATTCAAAGGTGTTTCACCTTTGCATAATTCCCTGCATTAGCATCTGGGACAAATTATATTGGTGGAATGATAATAGGTGAATCTGTCAGCAGAAAATTGAAACTTAACACGGGTTCCATCCTGGATTTAATTTAGCAAATTCGGTGACAAATTAGCACAGTAAAGAGTAAATCCCTTAACAGCGGCACCTCATGACATGCACGCCACTGCACGTGTAATCCCGTTAACCGCTGCCATGGCTGTAATCCAGCCACCCCACATATCAATGCGCTTGCACTGCTGGTGTCACCCTACATGATCTTTCAATCACAACTTTTCCATCCTTTTTCCTGCAGGATGTGGCAAACGGATCATCCCACAGGGTCTATGTTTGTGTCCTCCACCTCGGTCGAACATGCCGCTGTGGCTGTCAGAGGAGTGCGGGCGCAAGTTTTCTGCAGCTTCTTTTTAATCGAGCCGCTGGGGTCAAAAAAGTCAAGAGTCACGCACCTCTGCCGGACCGACACGAGGTGTGTATCTCAAACTAAATCGAGAACAGAGGTTATAAATCCAAACATACAGGAGCAAGAGCTTCAGGCTCCAAATTTTTGGTTGGCTCAAAGATAGTTACTTTTACAATCAATTTGTTCCCTGTTGGTCTACAAGAGCCCTTATAGATTCATATTTTAGGGTAGACTCAGTGAAACACAGGGATGTAATACAGAAAACAGTTGTCATTGAAAATTGAGATGCGTTCCTAGGGATGTGATGTGACAGCGCAAACATGCGGCACAATCATTGAGACATATTATATTACCTCCACAGGCAAGAACTTGTCTAGCTGGCATATTTGAGAGTGCAGGTGAGGGGAGACACTATACGTTATTGTGATTGCAGCATGTATTTGTCCTGTCAAAACAAAGTTAGCATTCTATTGCTGCATATTGATTGGTGGGTTGGGAGCAGGAATCTGTGTTTTCAATTAAGGAAGCAGAAGTGGCTATATGGGCTTCATTTTCTAAAAGACTACACAATTATCACTATTTTATAACTTTTCAGATGGCAACCAAGACCATTTTTACACTGTTACTTTGAGAACCTAAAATATAAACCACTAAGCTGCATTTTATTTATTTTTAAAGCAGTAAATGACCCCTTTCTCTTTTTTATTTTTTAAATTACTTGAACTTTCACAGTTTGATTTCTTATTAATGATTTCTTATATTATTGTAAGCGACTAGCAGTTGGTTTACTCATATTCCTTTGTTCTCACAGGCAGCAAAAATTAGCAATGAGCGAGGGGCCGTTTACACAACACTGTTTCAACCAAAAATGGAAAACAACATTTTGGTTGCCCAAAAAAAATGCTAACTTTTGAAAACGGGTTTCAAAGTGCATGTTTTTTGAAAACGATACCATTAAACACCGTTTAAATGTGAATTTGTGAAATCACTGACGTCATGCACATGTTTCTTTACAAAGTGATATCGCCAACTACTGGCCTGGCAGCAGAATACAGTGTTTTTAGTAGTTTTAGCGAATCTGTCTGAACAGGGATCGTTTTCGCATTTCGTTGTCGTCTGTACGTGAAAAACACAAAGGAAAACGTTTCCATTTTTTGGTACATCGCTGTCGTGTAAACGTACCCTTAGACAATATGAGGTCTGACATGATATGAGCAAATAAATAAATAATCTCACTTTGACAAACCTGCTACAAAAGAACACCACGTAATTATACATTACATTTTATTATTATATTATTTTAATATATTAAATAAGTTAATATGTTAAATATACATGCATAAATATAAATATTAATGCGCTTTGAAAAATCATGCAGTAATGTTACATGCAAGCCGGAGACAGGCAACAAAAATCCCATTTTTTGTGTAGCAGATTCACAGGGGGAAAAAAACATGAAATATATTTACAAACTTGATTTACAAGTTATAAAATTTATAAAATATACATTAAAATAATTGTATTTATTTAATGTAGTTATAATGCAAATGTAAACAAACATTTAAATCAAATTCAATAGATTTTTGGAAATTTGTCTTAGTGTGGATGGACAAATTGGATTATATAGTTTTTCCTTCTTTTGGGATGCAGTGTGCTTGTGACATGTTGAATGCTGAATTAGCGGTTTCTGGCTTACAATAGACCTGAATGTGAAGCTATGTCTGACAGAACCACAGCGAGACGTCATGAATGGACGTGACAAACGACAAAAGTTTCAGTTTTATAATCTGATATTGACAAATAACAAGTGTGAACAAAGTCTTAAAGTAAACCTATCTTACTCTTCAATCTTGAACCCCTATATTGACTTTTCACTCTTTTCTCTTTCATCAGAGGTCGATCTCCAGAGTGGCACCATAAAGTAGGAGGACACCTGGTTTCATCTGTGTTGAATGCCATGAGAGACTCTTTTAGACACAAAACAAAAGACTCAAAGCACAGCAAGGACTCCAAAGAGTAATTTGTTAAACCCCAGACAGCTTTACAATCCCCGAGCTATGAGTGAGCTCAAAAAAACAAAGAAATAAAGTGTGTGTGAGCGAGCGAATGAGCTCCAAAGCTCTGAGATGATGAAGTGAAATCTTCAAAGTTGTTCCAGAATCTCAGTACCGCAGAGAGTTACGCGACCATTTCAATGCAAAGACAATTCAGTCTGCAGACAAGGAACAACAACAATGTGATGAGGTGTTCCAAGAGAGCCGGTGCACTTTGCATTATCGAGACTGACAAGAGAGTGTCAGAGTAATGAAATGTCTCATCCTATTTAAAGGACCGTTCCACGGGATAATGCGTTGCAGTGGTTGACTCTCAAACTCTCAACTCCCGCTGTTTTTAAGCATTAAAGGATGGACTGGGTGACTTGATCTGGAACTATATCACTCTGAAGACTCCACTGCGGTGTCATTCTTGTGTACACCTTCATCATAAACACAAGAAATACAAGAGCAGATTAGCCATGTGTACAGAAGCCGAGACACTGATTCAAGCAGGCGTGTTTTTCAGTTGGAAGCTGCCATGTGCGCTTTTATTTATTTGAGAGCGTTAAAAGACTGTCTAATCGACCGTTTGGTGATATATGTGACCTGGCACATTATTGCATTATAATTATTTTGCATTTTACTATCATAGAGTTATGAACTATATGATCAAATTGTGATGCTACACATTTGATAAATCAAAATATCATAATTACACAATAAATTTTGACTTTATAAGAGCAAGTTCTAATATAACTTATATTTTTGTGATTGTATTGTTGATATGTTACAGATTTTATTTAAATATATATATATCATTGAAGTACACCATGGCTTGACATGATTTATTTCTTGATGCTCTGATGAATTCTTATTTATTACATGACTTTATGGAATACTTGACTCTGATTGGTCAATCACTAGCCTGACTGCTTTTACATTGTAATAGACTATCTTAATTCTTATCTGATCTTTAAAGGGTTAGTTTACCCAAAATTGAAAATCATCCCATAATTTACTCACCGTACACCCATCCTATAGGGTGTATATGACTTTGCTATCTCACGACCAATTCGAACGAATTCGTACTATTTGTCTAAACCCCAGTGATAGGTAGGTTTAGGGGCGGGGTCAGGGGTGGGTCATTCGTACGAATTCATACGAATTGGGCAACTCGTAAAATATGCACGAATTTGTTAGCCTGGCTAACGTCAGACCAAGTCTCATTTGAGACTTGGTCTGGGAACCACGTGTTCATTTTCTCGTATTTGAGGCTTGGTTTACGAAGGCCCAGAGCCGTTTATTGGGCGCTATGAATGTCTATCAAATGCGCCTGTACGTAGCTCATAGCCAATCGCTTCAATTATACCAGATGATGTATGTAGAGTGACAGAAATTCGACGAGGAAAAAGACGATGGGTCAAAGATTTATTTGTACACGATGGCGTTTCGCGAATATTACCGTTTGTGCAAGATAAACATGAGGGTAGAAGGTAACGTCGAGTCTGATGCCATGTTGGATCCATAGATATAAACAAACTGCTTCGGTGTCGTCATCGTCTTGCTGCTCCCTCCCCGTTCTGTGATTGGTTCCCTTTTTCAGGGGAAAATCTGGTCCATGGTGTCCAGACTGCCTAGCAGCGTGAATAAAATCGCGCTGCGAGTAAGGCAGTATGGGGAAACCCAGGCTACGAATTTCTAACATTTTTGCTAAATCATACGAGTGAGGTCGTATGAATTCGTACGAACTAGCCACCTCGTAAAATTCATAAAATTGGTCAAACACAGAGTTGAAAATAAACCCATGAAGTATACGGATGCCCTTAGAGTAGCTTAGAAGAAAACGAATGGATTCACCGAGACTCGACCAGGTAATTAAGTGTCCAGATCTTTAATTCTGATCTCAGACTAGAAATTATCAAGAAAATCCCAGTTGCAAAACATCCAAAGAGTAAATAACCACTGACCCTGCGAGCGAATTAAATCATTCCTCTTAATCTTCAAACAGATTATCAGGTGCGGACGCTGCATTTATCACCCCCAACTAATTAAATCCTAATGGCAAGAGAAAAACAAACGCTGAACTCTATTAAAAATCTTAAATTAAATAAGTTATCATCTCAAACTGAATAATGCTCCGAAAGCCTCAAGCGAAAGCAGATACAGAAATACACCAGTGAATACAAACATATTACGAAATTGATTTATTGCATTTCAATTCAAGGGAGAACAATATTTTATGCATATTGTGGAATGAAAAGTCCAAAAGCAAAATGAGCAAAGCTGCTGTTGTTGTAAAATCTTTAGGTCAGGGGTGTCCAATCCTGCTCCAACCCCAATTAAACACACCTGAACCAGCTAATCAAGGTCTTACTAGGCATACTAGAAACTTCCAGGCAAGTGTGTAGAAGTTGGAAGCAAGTTGGAGCTAAACTCTCCAGGGCTGTGTCCGAAATCGGAACTTGAAATTTAGCAAACTGGCATGGAAACCATGCATAAACCTTAATTAAACAATTTAATAATGAATTAAAAAAGGAATTTATACCTGTAAGATATTACGCTGTAGCCACATTGGACCAGTGGTTTTGGAAACCGGATAAACGGATGATTCAGCTGCGGTCGCCATCTTTTCTGTTTAGATGTGGGAATTCATTCGGCACGTGACTCTCACAGTGCATTCTGGGTATTCTCTAGCCGTTGAGCGTACATCAGTTGTACACTCGTTATTTCAGTGCATTGTGGGATTGAAAGAGTGCACTCGATAACGTCCACTATGGTTTTGGACACCACTACAAATGGCTGTCCCCTTAAATAGTGCCCTATTTAAGGGTATAGGGGGCGGTTTCGGACACAGCGCAGGACAGTGGCCCTCCAGGACTGAGTTTGGACACCCCTGCTTTAGGTAAACCAAAATTAGGTGAGCTAATTCTTACTGCTAGACTAAAATAAGATTCAGACTTGTTATATAGAAGGGAAAGGTTGAACAGATTGACTTTTTGGCAGTTTTCAGGGTCCAGCTGGCTAATCTGACATTTGCGTGAGGAGAAATGACCAGGAAAATCAAAGTTTTTTTTATGGACAGTCGAATGACTTTTATTTGGCATACCATAAGAATCCGTCAGGACATCGATGTTTTTGAGAAAAAGGTCTTGTGTTCAGAGGAGGAAGGCATTGATCAATTCACATCCTCTGAACTGGATTGATACCCAGAATGTCAAAACCTTTGGCCATCACAGCTGCGGTGGCTTCACACAGGAGCATCCGCCACATGTTGACTTTGACCACTTCCCCTGAGGAGAATGATTTAGAGCAGTCATTAGTCAAACAGGCCATTTTCAAAGAGGCAGGTTCATTTCAAATCAAATCAATGACGTTTAGTCACGTCTTGGTCATTAAAGGTCATTTATTAAACTTGGAAAAAGAAAAAAAAATCTCTTAAAATACTTTTCCCCCCTAAACTTTAGAAAAAAATGGTCTAATGCACTTCCAAAAAAAAACAAAGCCTTTATTGTAGTTTTGGCTGGTCACATTTGGACATTAAAATGTGTTATTTATGTATTGTGTTAATTGCACTTACACCTGTTACATTTTTGGTTTCTGACACAATCTGAGAAAGACTTTATGCCAAAATGCATCAATGTAATTTTTTTTTTTTTTGTACACATTTTCAATGCCCAAATGTGACCAACCAATTTCTGTTGTTTCAAAAAAAATTCACGTCCTTCCAGCAAGTAGCATTACAAGATGTTTCTTTTTTTTTTACAAGTTTAAAGTGAGACGCATTAGTAACCCAAAATACACTGTTCGGGAAACTTGAAAATGGTCATTATTTTTTTTCATTTGGTGCCACGGAAATTACATTTTAGCTTTAAATGCATGAGCTTTTAAAGCACTGTGCTTAAACAAAAGGAAACCCAAAAGTCCCAAAATCAGCATTTTTTTTCAAACTCAGAGTACAGCTAATTTCATTAGTCTATAAAAGACTAAAGAAGCTGTACAATTCAAGAGACAGTAGCTTCATCAGTGCCTAAGTAACTAGTTTTTAATGAAGAGATTCAAATGGGAGTAAAAAATAACTAAGGGATTTTCTATCTGATATTATCCTAGATTAGATTTCCCTGTTCAAATGAATCATTTGTTGTTCATTAAAACATATTGAAACTGTGAAAAACAAAGTTATTAAATTACATCTAAATTAAAACTCCTCTATTTAGCATCTTTCATTGCAGTATAACAGTTTATACTGGCCTATGAGTTGAAACTAAATACATTTCTGGACCAATTACACTCCTGACACATCTTCTAAAGAGCAAAAACCACATGCTCCAAGTACATGAATTTATTTAACCATTAAAACCTCAAGGTTTTGGGCACAGAGTATGTTTTTCCTTCTGGGCGAGCTACACTTATTTTCAGTCATCACTGTCAGTGAAAGCGTGGAGTATATAGATCCTGCTCAGTTCTGGCTTCAGGGTACCCACCTGTCTGCCGGTCCTTCTCCACGCAGTAGCAGCTGTCGTAGAACTCTGTGAAGGTGGTGGCCAGCTCGTAGAGGTAATCGCACAGTGTGTGAAGCAGCAGGTCGTCTGTGATCTTCTGCAGAATCTCTGGGAAGCGCAGGATGCACTTACCCAGTTTCCACTCTTTCTCATGGTCCAGTAAGACCTCTGTGGTCTCGGCTGCTTTGCGCAGGACGGCCTCCTGGATGTTAGCCAGTCTAGCTATAGACCTGGAGGTAGACAGAAGAAGAATATGTCTTATAAAAGATAATATACATTTCTGCATGGTCAAACTTGGCACATCATGTTCGGTTGTGAGACATGAGTGAATTGACTTGAGCTCGGAGCAAATTTACTTTAATTTACTTTAGTTTTTGCTTGTTCATTGGTTTAGTTTTGATTATGTTTTATGAGTTTTTTTGGTTTCAGTTTATTTCATTTTTATTATAACCAAAATTTACACTGCCTATACTGCGTATAATTTAAGAACGCTTAATTCCATTAATATTCTAAGTAATATGTGAGGGTATTTTAAAAATGTCTTTAACAATTTTGATGCCATGAAAATGTATTTTAGGGGCTGTTTACACGACACCGTTTTCAACTAAAAATGGAAAACTTTATGCGTTTTGGCCGTTTATTTACAAGACAACGGGGGCCTGAAACGCAAACTTTTGAAAATGGGTTCCAAAGTGCAAGTTTTTGAAACCAATACCATTATCGTGCAACTGGCCTGGCAGCAGAATACAGCGTTTTTAGTCGTTTTCAGAATGTTATCGTCTGTACACGAAAAATGCGAAAGAAAAAAAATCAGTTTTTAGTACATCGCTGTTTTGTAAGAATACCCTTAGTTTTAGTTTTTCCTGGTTATACTGGTTTTAATTTCTGTTAACAACAACAAAAAAATACATGTAGTCATCAATGATAACTATGCTGCCATGTGCAGATTACATTTTAGAGGTAGAGTGTATAAAAAGGTTTTTAGTGAATAATAATTTAAATTTAAAAAATTGAAACATCTGTTTCTCACTAATTTCATAAAAAAAGCCTTCACAAAACAGCTCATAAGTCATGTGAAACACTTTTATGATGCTTTTTTGGGTTTTAAAGAAAAACGATGACATCATTTAGCTATTCTTTTAAATGGTCAACTATTGAGATCAACACAGGATGACATCAATGCAAATGGCCAAACAAAAGTGCACAAAAAAAAAAAAAAAAAGAAGAAGTGACATTTAACTGTAGCAACAGCTCACATAATAAGAAAACATGTTACAAGTTACTAAGTGTCTAAAAGGCCTTTCTGCCAGAGAAATAGAGGATCAGGTTTTATTGGATGCATTCTGAGAAACAAAACACTGAAATCCCCATCAACTGCTGCCATGGCCAATTATAATTTTTTTGGCTCCTTCTTCTGTCATTGGCTCTGATTTCTACCTTCACTTCTCCCAACTATGATTTTCTGTTACCAATTGTTTTGAACAGCCAATTAAAGACAGGAAAAAGCTCTCCAAATACACGAGAGCCATGAGAGGGATTGTGGTACCCTATGCTTCTGACAGCAGGTCAACAGCACTACTGAGACAGAAGAGCAAACACAAGGTGATAAAGAGTGAGAATAATAGAGCACTTGTGCCGAGCATCCACTCGGGAGACAGCAGAAGTAGATCTGTCACAAACGCACACATTTCAGCCAGAAAACACACTGACTGTGCAGCAAATGCATGCATTCTTTCATGTGCACAAGGGCCCCGATTCCCAAACACATACCATTTCCACACAGCGGCACGGGTAAAACTGCCAGGAATGAACATGAAGGGCCATTCAACAGTGTTGGTGAGCTCTTTCCCAACATCCATGTGGGAATCATTCAGGCCAACGCTTCCAGCACAGACCCACATAAAGATATCCCAGAAGGGGTATATCAAAGCCCAGAAGGCCTCACCTGAAACAGGCGAAGATGGCTCAATACTGTAGAAGACAATACAGGACATAAGAAAGCCATTCAATGTCCATAGCTTGTTAGTCAACTAGAAAAAAAAGAATAACTTTGCTCAAAACAGTTGAGATGATTGTGGACTTCAGTGACTTCAGTGGAGTCATTCAGGTTCCAAGGCATCACCATTTCTCAGGGCCTGAAGTGGGACAATCATATTTGCAATATTGCAAAAAAGCCCCAGCAAAGGTTGTAGTTCATTCGCCAACCTGCCACAGGAGCTGCTGATGCACTTCTACTCTGCAGTGATTTGAGTAGGTCCTCTGCACTTCCATAACTGTCTGGTTTGGCTCAGCCTCAAAATCAGACATCAGAAGACTACAGAGGACGGTTTCGGACTGCTGAGAGGATTACTGGTGCTCCCCTGCCCACCCTCCAAGAACTGTATACATCCATGGGTGAGGAAAAGGGCTAAAAAAATCACTCTGGATTCCTCACACCCCTCCGGCTGGAGCTACAGAGCAATGAGCACCAGAACAACCAGGCACAAGTAAAGGTTCTTCCCCCAGGCAATAAACATCATGAACAGTTAAATGTTCTCCTCACTGTACAATGATAAATATGTGCATTACCACTTATATTTATTTGATAACATCCTGTCCATACAAATGCGTCTATTTTTGTTTAATTGTGTGTGTGTGTGTGTGTGTGTGTGCACAAATTATTTTATTAAAAACGGCCTTAAATGCAATTCAAATGTTTTATCCAACAAAACCTATATAGAAGTGTTGAAAAAAAAAAAAGTTACAAAAAGTTTATTTCTAGATATAGAAATATATCTACTATAAGACAGGGCGGATTTCCTGAATAGTTTATAGTTTTAGTTGAGATTGGATAAAAAGACCTGATGTATCAACACCCAGCTCTATATTAGAGTGTCCATGATAAAGAAAGAGGAAGTGTCATTTTGTATATTTGTCTTATATGGTAAAAAAAAAATCAAAGGCAAAAAGTATTATATATATATTATATAAGTTACAAAGCACAGTCACCCCAAAGCGAGCTATTCTTCTTATCGGTGCGCACTGTTTCTGAACTCCCTGAAACGCCTCCATTGTAAAGGGACGAGGCCTGGTTGAGTTGCGCTAGTAGTGTGTTGAAACTCGTGGTTATGTTAAGGGGACAGACATACAGACTGGGAAAAGAGGTGCTGCACCAATGTCAATGTAATGTGAAACATAATATTTTCTGAACATTCAAGCATGAAAACCTATTCTAATAGACCCAAAAAACAAAATCAAGACTTTGAAAACGGGCATAATAGGTCCCCTTGAAAATACTTGAAAACCAAATGAATAGAAACGACAAAAAAAAAAAAAGTAGTAGTAGTACCACATTGATGCAGATCAATACCCAGCGGGGCTCATTTGATGCGGTTAAAGATATCCATCACATTGAGTGCTTACCTGATGCGTGTGAAGGCGTAGAGGAGGTAGGCTGCGGTGTTGCCCCTGTCATCCAGCATCTTGTCGAAGGAAAAGACGTAGTCATTGATGCGGTTGTGCGAAAGGTCTGCATATTTAATGCAGCCAAAGGCCACGGCACGCTGAGCCTTTACCAGCTCCTCCGGGGTCAGCACCTGCAACACAAACACACACGCTTTCAAAATGTTGATGATCCCCCCCGTGAGGTTGAAGCAGCCAAGACCTTTTGCCACCTTCAGAAAAATAAGTCCAGTATGTGCCGAATAGGCAATGAGTTTTCGACTAAAGATTTTTCTAGTCGACTAGTAGTCGTTTATTTAAGCGATTAGTCGACTAATCACGCGTTTATATTAAAGCTGCAGTCCATAGTTTTTCCTCTTTGTCGCCATCTCTGTTCGAAATCTGCAATTGCAGTTTTTCGCGGAATTATCAACTTTACGTGGGTTGTGCCTCGGCACGGAACGGCACGGTGAATCCAATGTTTTGAGGAGAATGTGCGGCTGTCAGTCGCCGCGTTAGTGTGGATACTGTCATTCGCAATCACAGATTCTACTTTTTGGAAGTATGACCAACATAAGAATTTTCACTGGAAAATGTAAGTAACATCCACTTTTGTTCTGACCGAGGACTTAGGGACTTACAAAAGGACTTAGAACCTTTCTGGATCCGCCATCAAATTGATAAGTTTAATTATATCAAGTGCTGTGAGAAAAGGCCATAAATCTCCACCACCAACATCCTCACACGCAACATGGCCTACTAGCCGAGACTCTTCTTTATGTGCACAGATGTGACGTAATGACGCAAAGACATGCTCGAATTTCCCGTGGAAATCCACCAGTACCACTGGAGTAAAAAACATTATTACAAGCTTACTATTTTGAATCGAGCTAAGGCAAGCAGATAGTTTTGAACATTGGCTGGTTATGTACTTGCTCAAATTTATTTGGGATCATTTTAAACCCAAAAATGTTACGGACTGCAGCTTTAATAAACCATAAATCATAATAATGAGCCTTTAATTGCCAGTAATACATAGCCTACTCAGCGCTCAAACGCACGATTAACTATGCTGCGAAGCAGGGGGGTCTGAAGAGAAGAGAGGTTGTCCCGGTATATTTTTCTGTTGATATGAAAAATCAGGTACTTTTAGCAATATAACAAGTGAATTATGTATATGATGTATATTACAATGTTATGATGAACAATATGCCTTTCTAAGGATGTTGATTTTTAGAAAGGCAGCTGTCTGACTCTGAGATAGCAAACGGGAACATGGTTTGTGTAACATTAGCAACACATTATTAGCTGTTAACACATTACTAGTTGATAATGTACTCAAGCAAAAGGCTAATCATATTAATTACTGTTATGTGTCCGACATTGTAGATAGCGATACATAAAACGTGTTACCGATGTGTATACATCGACTTGCAGACGAGTCTGTATAATTCACTCTTCCACTTCTTCTGAATCAGTTTCTGGTTCAAACATATATGGCTGAATTAAACCAGTATTTCCACTTGCCATCGTGCAGCGTTTACTACAGTAAAGTTGACAGAGTGGATCAGGTATTCTGAGCTGGTGTGAGTGAGTGGAGGCGGGGCTAATTTGAATATTCATGGTACGCCTATACTAAATGAATACTAAGCTATTTAAAAGGCATGAAGACATTTTTTTTTCACAGAAATTTTTTTTTTACATGCCATTTTGGTGATCAAAGTTGAGTTTTAAGGGATAAAATTACTGACTACGGGGGATTCCGAAAGCCCTCCAGTCAAGAGCAGTTTGACTATTACTTATGACATCATATACAGCGGCAAATCTAATAGATCTATATCCTGTCTGTTTAATCCCTTAATACAAACTTACGGTGTTTACATTAATTAATCGTCATTAAAGCATTTTGAGTTGCACACAACCGCGGACGCCCTTCACGAAGCGCACGTGAGCTTATGAAAGTCTGTCAGTTAGTGAGTTTCGTGTATTGAAATAAGCTTACTGCTTTCCAAACGGCATAAATGATGCCTTCGTAGAGCATTTGGAAACAGAAAACACTGGAATGCCGGAGGGGCAAGACCACACATTCTAAGTGTAAGAACGAGCAAAACTCACGCTTCTCACAAAGCATATATCCGATGCAATAAAGCATGCGACTGCCCTTGTAATTCGCTTCAACCTTTTCGAACTTTATGGAAGACTATTTTATGGATGGTTCGAGGGTTTTTGCGTTTGTGTATGTGTGTGGAATTGCAAGACTACAGCTGTTCCTAAAGCACAAATACGACAAATAGTACCAATAGTTTTCAGAATTGCTCCAGAATCGTGATGCATCAGAAAAATCTATTTTTATCTCCCACCCCTAGTGTTCAGAGAGCTTTAAAAAGATGGGGGAAAAATCGCTTCAGATCAGCAGATCAGATCAAATATTGGCTCTGTCCTACGCTCACAGGATCATTGCACGATTACACGCCTGCTAACTTTTTTGCCTAATTTAATGCAGCATATGCTACTTTCAATATTCCTGACAAATAAGGCACTTGGCAAAAGTCTGATTCACTTTAGGGAAAGTAAGTCTTTTTTTTAATACTTGGTACATCTATAAAGTAATAAAATCTACACACACACAAAAAAAAAAAAAACTTTTTAATTGTGTGTTTGCCTTTAACGTTTCCAAGTAAGGCTATTCGAGGACATTTACTTTGCTTACTTGCGTCTGAAACTATATAATTGTCTTTTTTCAAACTCCTTTACTGTCAGAAGCTCACTCGTTTGTGAGATATCAATCAAGTGAGTGAGGCATTAGGATGCTCTTCATTTCTAAACACAAAGGAGTTGTGAGAAATATAGGCAGTAATTGTCATTAGCACATCTGGACTCATTTGAGATCCATTGATCACCTTCTGACTCGAGCTGAAGTACTCAGGCACACAGAAGGAGTTGGATGGAAGCTTTCAGGCTGAGAAGCATACGAAGGTGCTAGTTTCCTCTGAGTTTTTAGGGGCTCACCTTATCTCTCTCCTTCTCCTTCAGTTTGTCCATGGATCTTTTCAGACCCTCCTCCAGAAGGTCCATCAATCGCACCGTGTCCCCTGAACGAGTCTTAAACTTTTTCCTGGGATGAAAATTCCATGTTTATTAAAAAAAGACTCATGGAAATCAGTGCTCTTCAAATACATCATTCAATACAATACTTCTATGACAGCTAAAACTAGTGCTACATGAGCCACTAGCTGATTACTAGATGACAACTGATTAATCGGTCAATTATTTCTTTGATAAATCGTACATTAAATATTATATTGGGTACCTTGCAAAGGTTTCTCCTTCAAACAATGCTATGGTTTAAAATGTAAAAATGACAAAATAAAGCAGATAAACCACCAATGCTAGCATACACATTATCTCCTCTGAACACCCACGTGTTATTATTTTTCATTAATCTTGCCGTAATCCAGTTATCGTTCATATAAAAATAAAAATAAATGTATTTCATCAAATCTGATGCTGAAAAGCAAATATTGCTTTAATCAAAAATTCATTCCATTAATGCTGCGCTCCATGTAACTAAGTATTCAAAGTTTCGCACTGACGGTGACATTTAATTACACTTTTTGTTCAACAAGGCTGCATTTGTTTGATCACATATACAATAAAAACAGTTTTCTATCTGAATATATTTTAAAATGTAATTTATTCCTGTGCAGAATGTCTTCAGTGTCACATGATCCTTCAGAAATCATTCTAATACGCTGCTAAACATTTCTGATTATTATCAGTGTTTGAAAACATTTTAAAAAAAAGTGTTTATTTGAAACAGAAATCTTTTGTAACATTCAAAAAGTTTTTACTGTCACTTTTGATCAATTTAATGCGACCTTGCTGAATAACAGAATTAGAACGTAATTCGAAAGTAAATCTTTTGAACCGTAGTTTGTGTACATGTTTTGTTTTTCACAGAAATGCATTTAAACTACTTTAGGGTCACGCCACAGGTTCGTTGTGGTCACGCACAAAGACTCAGCTAATCAATAATGAAATTTGTTGATTATTTTCCTTATCCATTATAATGAATTTCATTGATTACTAGTTGTTGCAGCACTATGGGTCATCCTGGTGAAAACATGATGCTGACAAAAGGTGACTTCCATACTGATCAATGCACTTACTTGTCCTCCCCGAGCACCACGCCAAAACCTGCATGTTCTACCCGTGTGACCTTGGGATCATACCAGCCTATCAACTGAGCAGCAGCAAAGACCACCTGGAAGTGCATTGCCTGCCGTACATCGTAAAAAAAACACTTAGTTACATGACCATCAATACAAATAACACACCAAATAAACAAAAAGTTCGACTCAATATCCTCCTGGTAAATCCTTAAATCAATTTTAACCAAAGAAAGCATATTTCTTATCTAAACAAAGCAGAATTGTAAACTAGCAGTGTTGATGGTGATGCTAGCAGACCGCGTTCCTGACCTATGCCGCATTAATATTTGAATAGGTGAGGAGTCTGTTGCACACATCCATAAACATACAGAAATTTGAATTCTGTGTCTCGCCAAGCGCCCTCGACAACATCTGCTTCATGTGTCCTCGTGCACATCAGATAACTTTGGGAATGTTTGTGTCGTTCAAGATTTCCCCAGCACTCTCCTTTACAAACCCATACACCCACACACCTGGCCGCTGTCAGTTACGTAGATGATGATGTCAGCTTTCTCGTCAAACAGACGATTTTTGATGGCAGCCAGATCGGAGGTATCGTAAGTATAGCCTCCGTCCGACTTGACAACCGTCAGGGGAATAGACTGGCCCGGAGCAAAAACTATCTTCCTGCCCTCGTCCAACTCCACCAGTCCTGATGAGAGAGAAGAGCATCAGCAGGGAATGAGAAACTGGATGTATAGTAAAGCTAGAGTCTAAAAATCAATCTTGGAACAACACTGCCCCCCACTGGACATGTGCGGATAGACATGCAATGCTTTTTTTTAAAGGGATGTTCCGGGTCAATCAATTTTTGTCGATTAACACAGAAAAGACTTGTTTTTGTAAAAACAAACAAAAATTGTGTTTACAGTATTTTACTTACGGTTGCACTGCACCAGAGTAAACATTAAACACTGTTTTGGAAGAACAGCCACTAGCACATGACACCAGTGCAATAAAATTACATAACCTTGCCTGTACAACGTTATATGCAATCTTAAAATCATGATGTCAATGTAAATCTTCACAAGGATAACTGGGACTGTTGTCAATTGTCAATTATTCTTTAGAACAAACACTCAAACAAATATTAAGCAATTAAAAAATAATAAATGAACAAAAAACTAAATAAAATGGAAATAAATATTAAATAAAATAAACAAACTGATACAAATAAAAAGTAAAGTAATACATTTAAAAGTAATAAAAAAAATAAAAATTGAAAATTGAAAAAAAAAAATGTTAATCAACTAAAAATAATAAATAAAACAAAGATACAAATAAAATAAAATAAAAAATCAATCAAAATAAATATGAATAAACTAAAAATAAATAAAAAATAAATAATTTTTAACTAAAATAACAAAATAGATAATTAAAACACACAAAAAAACTTTATTTTATCTCATCTTAATAGTGAAGTCCATTATTGTCTGAACAACAAAAGATTTGATAAAATATTGATGCAAAAAATGTATGCACTTCCTATTCAAAATAGGAATTTTGTGTCTCCAGATCCATGCGTGTTAGCTTTGAGCCCATCAGTATTATGGTGTATCCCAAAAAGTTCCCAAAATAAACTTTTAACCCTTTGATATGTCCCACCCACACTTCCCGTTTCAATTAGAAACACAAAAACACAGGAAATAAAGCAACATATTAATATCTATTCAAATGTCAATAGACTATGATATCTGTTCTCACAGCAAGCAAACAATATATTTTTATATCAAAGTTTACTATTAGTGACCAAGACAACAGACTAAAGAAAGAGTCCGAGAACTCTCCACCTGTACCTTTTTCCTCAAACTCTTTCACCACGGCTGTCATCATGTCCTGGTAGAAGGACTCTCCTCTCTCTTGTATGCGAATTTCCAGGCAGTCGTAAATCTTTTGAAACTCTGCATCAGCAAAGCGGACAGAAGCGGAAGGGACAAGACGGTTTAATTACAACAGTCACACCACAGGGAAATCAAATGCAGCACCCCCCTGGTTTAGCAAAGCCTGATTGGACAGCATCAGCAGAAAAAAACACACTAATTGACCTTCATTAGGCAAGCCTCAGTGGGGGAACAAGGTTTGATTAAAGGGTAAAGGTAGATGCTGTCACATCAGAGTCTAGAGCTGGTGTCGCCGGATGCTGGTGAAGGGCATCGGTGTGTTCGAACTTGTTTTAACAAATGTTTTTCCTCTGCAATAAATATAGAAATTGCAGAACAAATGTGTGAGTAATGTCTCAGCTTATAAATGTCGGACGAATTATAGAATTAAATCAAAATGACAGATAAAGCGTCTAAAAATGATAACATTTCTGACATGAAAGCTCTTAAATTAATTACAATATTTGGAACAGAAGCTTCACTACTTTAGAAAAACACATAATCCTGTCTGGAATTAATGCGAGTAAATGATGACTTTCATTTTCGGCAGTATTTTTTTTTTTTTTCTAGTTACTGGTATAAACTATATAGACAGTGAGTCCACGCTTATGTTAACTTACTACTAAGATGCAGTTATATACTGACCTCTACTGTCCTTATAAAATATTAGGCAACACTTTAGAATAATGGTCTGTCATTATTAGGTAATGCAGGACAAATGAGAAGCACTACATTAACACTTCAGTTACTACTATTAACTAACATGGAAACAAGTAATCAGTAAGTAATATCAAATTTAAGACTGAGATTGATCCTTATTAGGTCTTCAATAATTACAGAATGAAATTAGCCTCATTAAGACCTAATAACTAACTATGACAAATTATAATTTAAGGTCATTTATAACAAATTACTACTTAAGGTCACACTTTAGATTAGGGTCCAATCCTCATTAACTAACGATTTTTGCCCCAATAAACTCCTAATTACTGTTTATTAAAACAAAGGTGGTTGTTAAGTTTAGCTATTGGGTGGATTAAGGGATGTAGAATATGGTCATGCAGAATAAGGCATTAATATGTGCTTTATAAGTACTAATAAACAGCCAATATATCCTAGTAATATGAATGCTATTAAGCATCTAGTTAATAGTGAGAATTAAACCCTAAACTAAAGTGTTACCCTAATCAATTACTAACCATTACATTATCATGTGTCTGAGACGTAATTAATCATATTTTTTACTCTGAATATAGTCATGAAATGCATCAGAATTACTCAAGTGCAGGAACTATTAGTGATCCGATAAAATAATGGTCCAGATCACTAGTAGTTGTGTAAAAAAAGATAATTGATTGCCTCAGACACAAGATAATGTTGTAATTAGTAATTAATTGGTAATTCTTAATAATTTGTCATAGTTCTCATTCAGTAATTATTGACTACATAATAAGGAACTATCTCAGTCCTAAATTTGATATTACTTAATGATTAGTTAAGCTTGTTTCCAAATTAGTTAACAGTAGTAGCTTATAGTATTTATTCTATTCTTATCAAATATTACTTAAAAGAGTCTAAACCCTGGTGATGTCAAAAGTGATGTCATTGTTCGGTCTCGCGTGGCATGCTAAATTTGGTCAAAGTGCACTTTTAGGCTTCATTCCCATTGGAGGAATTTGAGTATATGCTGCAGTTTGCATGCAACTTTGAGAAGAACATAATGTTTTTATCCTTCAAAAATCTTGTACAGCACTTTTAAAACATAAAAATAAATGCAAACTTCCATAATGCATTATCATAAAAAAATAACTTGGATTAATATAAGTATTTTTAATTATTAATATAGTTTTCAATTGTGAATGCAATAAATAAAAAATTACATTATAAATATAAAACCTAAAATATAAGACTGCAGTTCTTATTATTAGGCAATATATTTTAAAGTCTAACCGAGGGATCATTTAATTGATAAAAAAATTACAGTACAATGCCATACCGTGAAATATTATTACAATTTAAAGTAACCGTTATCAATTTTAATATATTTTCAAATGTATTTTATTCCTGTGAAGGCAGATATAAATTGCTCCAGTCTTCAGTGTCACATGATCCTTCAGAAATCATTCTAATACGCTGATTTGCTGCTCAATAAACATTTCTGACTATAATAAATGTTGAAAAGGTTCATATTTCTGTGGAAACTGCAATACTTTTTGTTCAAGATTCCTTTATGAATAGTAAAATCAAAAGAACAGCATTTATTTGAAATCTTTTGAAACACAATAAACGTCTTTAATGTCACTTTTGAACGATCGAATACATCCTTGCTGAATACAAATATGAATTACAAAAGAAAAAGTTAAAGGTTGTGTAGTTGTTTGCATCTTTGATATTTTGTCTGCTTCCTTTACCAGTTAACAACTCACATTATCCTTAGATAAATAAAGTAGGGCAAACTACATCTTATTGCCATTTCATGCTGGTTCAGCTGATATTCTCTCCACACTGCGGGCTGTTGTTTCAGAGAATAATGTAACGCAGAGCGTGTCGGCTGTAAATGCCTCTAGAGGGCACATGCTGTCTGTGGAGGTTTGTACTAGCATTAATGCGGCAAGGCTTTAGTCTATTCAATACTTGATAAAGTGAGAATGACATTCTTAGTGTGCCTCGCACGTACCGTTCCGGGAAACGTCACAGATTAGGTTCCAGGCTTTGATGAAGTCTGTCTCTTTGCTCTGGAGTTTAACCACACACTGGTAGGCCCTCTTCTTAAACTCTTCATCCTCATCAAACCTCTTCTTAGACTCCTGATAGAGATGAGAGAAGAAACGAGTTGAACAGCTTTGAAAAGTAAAACATTCAGATGAACAGGATGAAAGCTCTTAGTGAAACCAAGAATCCTTCAAAGCCTCCTGCAAAAAGACTATTACAGGGTACCATAAAAAACTCTACATTTTTGTGGAGACAAAATGCAAACAATACAACCACAAATCTAAGTTAAAGAATAACTCAATCAGTATAGTGTCCCATGTAAAAAAAATAATAATACTAATAATAAAAGAGGGTAAAGGTTGTCAAACTTCACTTTCATTTTTTCTCTCAACTGTGTAACACAGCAGTTTAGCAACCAAACATTCTGTTGGGTAAGCAAAATGGCTATGTAAGCAATAAGAAGAACATCAAATGCATCACAACAAATGAAAAGCACAAAGTGTTCGGACAGACCTGCAGAAAACAGCTGATTCTTGCAGTCTGTGTGCATTTTTTTGAGAATTTTGACTATTTTTATGACAGAGCCAGTTTAGAAGGAAAACGAAATTATAGGAGTTGAGTAACATTTTATTGTAAGGGTCCATAACTATACAGTAGTTAAGCATTAACACACCGCTAGTTCATGATTTACTGAACATATAAAAGCGTATTAGCTATTATTTATGCAGTAGTTAAACTTTTACATAATTAACTGAACATATATTAAGGGCATATTAGCATTATTTGATTAAACATTTGAAGGATAAATAAGCAGAAATAATTAATGGTTAACTACATGCAATAAATGCCTTTTATCATTTGATTTACACAATGTTATATTTCAGCAGTCAATATCCAATAGATCAGCAGTCAATATCCAATTTTAAACACATTCCTTCAGGTTGTATATAACATGTACTCACTTTGTAGAAAGACTGAAGGTCACCAATAGGTGGGGAAACACTGAGATAATTTGGGAACTTGTCTTTCAGATGAGCAATGAGCATCCCAAACTGTGTCCCCCAGTCTCCAACATGGTTCAACCTGACAGAGATAGAGGACGAAAGAATTAAAGACATGCACTCAAACACTAATGAATACACAGATTACTGCTGGCCAATTCATTCCCATGTGTTACGCAGCACGTTTGAGCTTCAGCGAGAACCAATGAGGTTCATTCTCGTGTTACGCAGCACGTTTGAGCTACAGCAAGAACCAATGAGGTTCATTCTCGTGTTACGCAGCACGTTTGAGCTTCAGCGAGAACCAATGAGGTTCATTCTCGTGTTACGCAGCACGTTTGAGCTTCAGCGAGAACCAATGAGGTTCATTCTTGTGTTACGCAGCACGTTTGAGCTTCAGCAAGAACTAATGAGGTTCATTCACATGTTAAGCTGCACGTTTGAGCTTCAGCAAGAACCAATGAGGTTCATTCTCGTGTTATGCAGCACGTTTGAGCTTCAGCAAGAACCAATGAGGTTCATTCTCGTGTTACGCAGCATGTTTGAGCTTCAGCAAGAACCAATGAGGTTCATTCTCGTGTTACGCAGCATGTTTGAGCTTCAGCGAGAACCAATGAGGTTCATTCTCGTGTTACGCAGCACGTTTGAGCTTCAGCAAGAACCAATGAGGTTCATTCTCGTGTTACGCAGCATGTTTGAGCTTCAGCAAGAACCAATGAGGTTCATTCTCGTGTTACGAGTGAAAACGTGCAGCTGCTCTAATGACGAAAAACAAAAACTTTGATTTTGGTAAAGTGTTAATAATATAAATGACACATGCAAGTATATGATCACATATAATAAAGCCACAATATCAAATTTCACATCACTGTGTTTAATTAAAAAAATAAAAATAGTCTAATGTCACAATATGAGGTAAATCCGGCCCTGGTTGCAGCCACTGGGCTATAATAATATTCATAGATCTAGCCTATGTGACATGGTTGTGTAAGATTTGGCAATAGTGGACAGCCTATACACTCGTCAAAAAAAACCGGGCCAACTCCCCGAATTCTTTAAACATGTTTGAAAATTATCAGTGCTCGTAACATGCTCGGGCTCGTCTCTTAATTCCTCTCACACAATGCGAGCCGCGACCATACGAGCATCAACGATTTCCACGCAATTTCTCTCGACAGCAAAAAATCGCAGCGGGTGCGCCAATTTTTCCAGCAATCAGTTATCGGTTCCGATCAATCGGTTGACCTCTAAAACAGATATTTAGATTTAATGAAAGCTCACAGTTGAGCTTCACAACTAATACACACCAACCTTAGCACATCATAACCCAGGAACTCAAAGAGTCGACACATGCTGTCTCCAATAATGGTGGAGCGCAGGTGACCGACATGCATCTCTTTGGCAATGTTAGGTGAGGAGAAGTCCACAATAACCTGAAAAACAGCAATAAGGGTAAAGACCACTTGATAACACACTGCTTTATAGAACTATTTTGTGATGCATTTCATCACTACAGTGAAACTCCTACCTTCTTTTTCTTCACCAGTGGTGGAGGCTGAACTCCATTCACAAGCAGGTTTGAGAGAAGTTTAGAGACAAACATTCTCTTGAGATGAATGTTGATAAACCCTACAATGCAATATGTACTTGGTTATTTATAATAAATCTTTAAAATGATGGAGAAAAAAAGATCTTGGTGATAATGATGATCTGAGCAAACCTGGTCCTGCGATTTCTGTTCTCTCAATGAACTCATTGTTGGGAATGTTTTGGATAACCTTCTCTGCTATCTCCCTGGGGCTGACCTTCTGTCCTTTAGCTTTCATCATCTTAAATCATACATTTACAAATATAATTCCATACAACTGGACAAAAGAATCAATTCACATCAACATTCTTCAAAACTTTTTCTTTCGACAAAAAGTTTGGAATGACATTAAAGGGGTGCATCAGAATGCTTGATGAAAATGTGGACATCATATAAAGAAAACTGACCTGAGACATTGCCATGGCACTGTTACACTGATAATCGCCAAACTTGGCCTGCTGGTTGGGGGAGACCGAAAGTGGCGGGTTCTCTAGGTCAGGGTAGGCGATACTGATGGCCTTCCCAAAGATCTGCTGCAAACACTGGTTGATGTTCAACATCGCCTTGCCGTTTTGGCTCATCTCCTCCTGTAAACTCTGAGGAAACACAGTGGCAACAAATTTAATTTGTGAATTGCAGTGTTATTTTAGTATATACTATGCATATGTTCACAGCAGCAGAATATGGTTGTCACTCAGTCCTGTATTTAATTCCTTAATACAGTTACGTTCACACACAGTTCAGTTATTTACGAGAGTGACAATCGCATTCTATATAACCGAAATCACAACCGCATTCTCCGTGTGAACGGAACCGGCAAGAGAACTACATCTTATTGAGGACCGGCGAGAGAGACGCTGCGCTGCACAGATACACAGTCTACTGTGTGTTGAGGGTTTTCATGTTTGGTTTCAGTCATTTGCAATGATGGAGATATGAGCTGTGTGTTATCTGAAGGTTTTAGATCCAGTTTGCTCCGCTCTCCACCCAGATATAAAAGCTGCTGTCGGTTAATGAAGATTTGACAGATGAACTTGCGGCTCAATTGGACTCTTGTTGTGTCAAACGTGATGAGGCTATTCAATTTTATAGATGTCACCGTCTTTGATATCACTTTGGTCACTGTCACTTTGGTTTACTGATAAGAGAAAACGCGCTTGACTCCCGTTGCACCTTCATACAGACAGTATTCCAGACGCTACTGTAAGTTGATGTGTGAACGGGACATTTTGAGACTCACACCTATAAGTAATTGCGGTTGTCAATCCTAAAAACTGACAGTGTGAACGTAGCCTATTATAGTATTTAATCATATTTAGAATTAGCTTTTAATTATTTTCAGTTTTCATTTTCGTTTTTTATAATAATTATATTTAGCTTATGACAAATTTTCACAAGATTTCATAAGTATAATAATGTTATAATAACTGTGGCTGCAATTATCCATGAGATCATGTATTGCATTAGGTGCATTGCAAGGTATAAATAATGCATTAAGAATAGTTTGATATTAATGCATTATGTATGCAGGCAAGTGTAACCTAATTTTGAATCCTTTAAGTTTTAGTTAACAATAACAGCACTGATAAATTGTTTCATCAAATCTCTAATTCAATTTAAAAAAGACACGTTTACATTATTTATAATTTTATTAGATTCAGGCAATGTAACAAACAAGTCACGGAGAAACTGATTATCCTTTTGTGAACGTCACATTGTGGCATTTACAACCCAAAAATATTTAATATGAATGCACGGATTAAAATTTTGGCAGTACTGATAAGATGATAATTTTTTTTTTATGTTATGGTTGATAACTTATAAATGGCAGAATATATACTTTTTATAATTTTTGCCTTAATAAATCTAGTTAAAATTAAAACTAAAAACTAAAATCAATCCTTTTAGTTGTTACAAGTGAATTTAGGCATGTCATGTAGCATATGAGGTAACACTTTATTTTAATAGTCCACTTTAGACATTACACTAACTATAAGTAACATTGCAACTACATGTCAACTAGCAGTCATAAGAGTATCAGTCTCAGTATAATTTTATGTAATGTCATGTTAGCATCTGTGGCTATCTTCATGGCAAAAACTAAATTACAAAAATACAAGAGTTACATATATGCAATAAAAATAAAAACCAAGCAAGCTGAAAAAAATACAGCAATTAATATTATACAAGATTTTTTACATTAACGTATCTGTGATAAAAATTCTAAAACATTTTCTGGTAAAATCTTACTAACAAGTCCTTAAGTGAGCATAAAAATGCTTTCTGCTTGCATTAAAAGTGGGACAGTCCAATAAAATGTATTTAATGGAAAGGGGGGTCTTACAAAACACATAAAGTTGGGTCTTCGTCTTAAAGAAAAAATGCATGCGTCTATTCTTGTATGACCTATACGACATCTGGTGAACACCACTTGATCAATTCTTGTTTTAAGGGAGATTAAAAGTCAGATTTCAGGATGGATTTCATGTCATTTATTGTTTGTACACGTATCCCACTTTTCTTGCCACTTAATAATTAATGATTGACAGCAGGTCTAAGGAATTTGACATTCTTCTACGTCCTACAGTCATTAGAGTATTAGTAGACTGTCAGCTTATTATCTAACACTTTATTTTGATGCTCCCCAAGTTACAGACTTTCTACTGACTATATGTAACTTTGCAACAACATGTCAACTTATTCTACTAATTCTAACACTAACCCAACAGTCTACTACTAACACTCTGAGTTTACATGTTAGTTGACATATAGTTGCAAATGAATGAGGGTTAGTTGACATATAGTTGCAAAGTTACTTGGTTAGTAGAATGTCTAAAGTGGACTATCAAAATAAAGTGTAACGAAGTATGAAAACATTTTTCATTTTGAGATTTGTTAAAGATTACATTAAATATAAGATTCACTTTAAGATTTGTTAAAGATTACATTAAATATAAGATTCACTTTAAGTGAGTGTGAGATGAGGACAAAACGTTTATAATTGTGATAATTAGCCGGGATATAAGAATGCACAATAAAATATCCAATATTGATGGATACTGATACTTTTTTTTTTAAATCTGATAATCGATATGCCATAATGCATAATTATAGTGCAGATTGTTTTGTGATCCTCTTACAATGTACTAAAGCTTTGCAAATACAGGTTTTACAACTAAACTAGAATTGAAACTAGAAATCTCCACAAACAGCGACATTTTTCAATAAAATGTGCTCATGACGAGTCCAAATTATTGGTTTTTATTCTTACATTAGCTGCTGACACATAACTGAATGTGTGAAATGTATGTAACTGCACAGAACATTCGCAGTGAAGGTCAAACTGTCGCACTACAAAGATTACAATCATCTCATTTAAAGGAAGAGCACATCCCACTGACTGTTTTCAGGATGTTGAGGCGGTACTTCAGACGGGAGTTCTCCTCTCGTAACTCATCCAGCTGTGAAGAAGTGAAGTTCAGCTGCTGTGGATCTCTCAGCCTCTCGATTTCGTCCTGGAGTAACTTGATTTCTCTTTCCTACATGGCAAATTGAAAACACAGGAAATCTCAGGAAGGCAAGGGACAAAGATCACAACCATCAGATACCACATATCTCAGTTATAAGAAGTACTTCAAAGTGCAAGCTGATTGTGCCAGTAAAATTGAGACACGTGACGTCACTAATATTGTTCAGTATGCCACACAATTCTATTTCAGTTTCACTTTGACTGGGAATCTGGTTACTTTCCCATAGGCTTTCTATTCAAAGTAAGCAAAAAAAAAAAAACACATTCACAAGCATACGTCTTTGCATTTAAGCATTAGCTGTGGACTTCAGTTGCATGATGCTCATATTGTTAATGTACATACAATAACCCTCAACGCAGCCTAGCTCTGCAGCTCACTAGATATCAAGGCACCCTCAGTACAGTATGTCATGATTTATTCTCCTCGTATTTAAATGAAACAGCTAGACTAATGTATTTGACATCCCATCAGAGCCGAAAGTGCGTACGTTGTACGTTGACAGTCAGACTTGCATGTGTTTCAGTCTCTTACGTCAGAACGCGAGAAACACATAGAAACATGAACACAACTTTTCAATGTACAAAACTTTTAGCGTTTTAATGCAAAGCTGACCTGTCGCTGAAGTCGGGACGTGTGCTCGCCAACGGGGTCGCCCATTCTTTTCCGATAAAGTTAGGTAAAAACAGCCACAAATTCTACAAACGTGCACTTCTCCAACGTGAAGAATCGCCTTCACCGGCTTCGCGCGTCACTTCCGTTTACCAGCGAATGTTGAATCAGTTGGACGGGTTCATAAAACTGGTCGGAACCATAGATATCATACGATTCGTGGTCCCATATGAGTGCAGCAGTCGTGTTCCGGAAGTAAAAAAACACATTAATTTTCTCCTTAGAGGAATTGATTTTGAATTGTAACTTACAGGTGAGAAACTACATTACCCATGATTCTGCAGATGCTATCTCCACCAATCAGAGCATCAAACAAGCAAATCGCTCTCAAAATACTTAAATATTTGTACGTGTGCAATTTTGCAATACATTTTTACATATACAAATAAATGGGGTACATACTGAAAACGTGAAAAATTGGGCGGGCACTGTTGTTACAATCAAAATTGCTTTTTAATCGGTTCCTTTAAATGAACTGCTTGAAAGAACCGAGTCGTGGAGTCGAACTCACTCTCGCTCACACACCAAAAAAAAAAAAAAACCTTCCCGAAAATGCGTTTATTTAGTCGCCAGATTGTCCCAAACGCTAAACACAAATAATGTCCAAAGTATTTTTTCTTTTCTTTTTTCCTTTTTTTTTTTTCTTTTAAGAATTAGATTATTAGAGAAAGCAAAAAATAGCGTTCAATCTACCTTTTAACAGCAGGTGGCAGTAGGCGCAGCAGTCAGGGCCATCATAAGCAAACTCAAAGAGAAGAAGAACAAAGCAAATCTAGCGGTGCTTGCAGTCAGCTTGAGCTTTGAATGAACTGGATCGTATGTACGTGAGAACCCTTTCCCTATTCTTTTTGTCTGTTTAGCATAGATGTTTTAGATTCAGTTATGTAGAAGTGAACGGCGTGATCACGAATATCAGTTCAGATCTCATTACATGCAAAACAACTTAATGAGTTAAAAGCTAATGAAGCTAATGCATGCTTGTTGTTCACTAATGCAATTTGCCAGATCCATCCATCCCTTGATCGAGGTCTTTGAGATCTAGAATTGCAAAACAAATACATCAACTAGTTAGTTACACTTTCTTTTTTTTACAAACACTTAAATGTAATAATGCTCTGTGTGATCATCATGCCATAGGCTTAGCTTGTATTTTATTATATTTTTTTTTTAATGAGGTTGTTGTTGTTTTTTACAGTGATGTAGCACCTGACCCATTTGTCTTGTGTACTGAACAGTGGAAATCTTCTGTTGCTGATGTTGGTGTAGCGTTTCCAAGGTAACATCTCCAGGGGTTAGACAATGAAACTGAAACACTGGCCATTATAGCATTAGAGGTTTCATGCCTATATATATATATGTATGTGTGTGCGTAGCCAATCTTCAGATCAATCTTCTGATTTTACGTTCCATCAGTAAGATCTGAGTGTCAAGGTTGAATCAGCAGAGAAATAGCACAGCTGCACATTCAATTTTGCCATCCACACAACACAATGGGAGAGTTCAAAAGAGGACAGCTGTTAGTGAGCATCTCGCTGGCTCATCTGTGACCAGGACAGCGAGTCTTTGTGGTGCATCATAATTCGTGAGTTACTCTATCCAGGGTAACTTGAGCATACCACAACTAGAGGTCGACCGATAGTGGATTTTACCGACACCGATATTCAAGTTTGACCGTACGTGCCGATAACGATTAATCAACCGATATTTTTAAAATGGATACTGGATATTTAAAAAAAAACATAACACTTCAAGTAAAACAGTGCTGACCTTAAATGTGCTAAATGAAAGAAATATATAAATATGAATATATTAAAATATGAAGTTCTACAGAAAATAATTTAAACATTAAAATATTACAGGTTTCTTTAGCTGTAAGAAACATGCGTAAATTTCATAAGTAACACTTTGCAAATCCCACTTGTTAACAAGGATGTATTAGCTAGCTTTTATGAACTATATGCATTATAATTTTTTTTATAATATAACATTATGCAATATATTTTTGTTATTATTAATATTTGAGCAAGACCATTGTACCTTGATCATTCATGTTAGTTCATAGTACATTAACTAAGGTTAACAGATAAAATAAGAATTAAAACTCAATTTAAAATGTATTAGTAAATGTTGAAATTAAAGGGATACTCCACTTTTTTTGGAAATAGGCTCATTTTACAACTCCCCCAAAGTTAAACAGTTGAGTTTTACCGTTTTATGTAACTACAGAAGAGTCAAGTTGTAAATAGGAACAATATCGAAACTCTTTGGTCATTTTTTTTGAGAGAGATGCTAATGGTCCTGTCCGATTCAATGATCTATGCTAAGCTATGCTAAAGGTGGTACCGCCAGACCCGGAGTTCGGCTGAATGGATTTGAAAACGGTAAAACTCAACTGTTTAACTCTGGGGGAGTTGTAAAATGAGCCTGTTTCCAAAAAAAGTGGAGTATCCCTTTAACAAACTAACAATGGGCAATACTACAACATTTATTAACCTTAGTTAATGCTAAAAATGTAATCATATTGTAAAGTGTTAACCACTTCATATAAATCTAAAGAGTCTGCTTTGCTTAAAGATGGCCGTCCTTAAATATCTGCAAAGGCCAGAGCATTAAAATTGCATAAATGTAGGCCTATATCACATGTATAGTCTCTCACTTTATTTGCTTCTATATTAGAACACTTGATGATTAGGCTATCTAATCAAAATAACAATATGTATTGCAGTGCTAAAAATAATTGAATCAAATGCGTTTCTGATTTGTTTATGTTTCTCTCAGCTACGTGAACATATTAATGCTGAGAAAGCGATCACGTCACTAGCTTTAAATATGCAACTTCGCCGGCTAATGAATGCATAAAAGTGAATGCACCAGCTGGATATAAACTAATGCAAATAGATGATAACAACTGCAACATTAAACATTTGGGTCAGGTTTGCGTGTGTTTTTGTCACATTGTTTTAACCGCTTGAGGTACTAATGTTAGAGTCCTCACAGACTGACGGTTCTTTCTCTGCTAATGCAGAATCTAGTCAACAAATGAATTGCTTTATAATGAAATGGCAACATGGACTGTAGTGTTCTGTATTCATACCGTTTCGCTGTTGGTGTTTTAAATGCGCATCTGAAGTGTCAGCGCTCTCCGTGCAGTGTGAAAATAAACACCTCGAGGTGCCAGTGATAGTTTGTTATTTGTCCTCTAGAGGGCGCTCTCGCTCTGTATAATGCCAGCACTCTCTTCTCAGCCCTCTAGTACTGTGTAATGACCAAGGGGGTAATCTATCAGCCGGAAACTGAAGCTTCCCCGGGCGCCGCCATTGATTAGCAGACCATCACCTGCTGTTAGCATCCCATTGACTCCCATTCATTTTGGCGTCACTTTGACAGCGAATAACTTTACATCTGAGGCGTTTAAAGACTCCATTTGTCCATTATTTATTTCTAAAGAAACACGAAAATGTATAAAAGGCTCCATTACCTTGTATCTTACGTTATGGCCCCGTAGAAGCAGTTTTTGTAAAAATAGGCTAATATTCAGATTTCTCTTGGCACAGCTACTAGAAGACAGACGGGTTGCTCACGTCACATCTACGTCGTCAAGCTCAGTTTGAGTCTGCGCAGTACGCTCGACCATCAGGAAGTGAGTGCTTCTAATTGACCTCACTTTTCTCCGTTGAAGTCTATGGGGTCACTGTGTCCATTTCTTTTACTGTCTATGGTAATGACAGCGCACACTTCTCAGCCGCTCCAGCAACGGACGCAACACGGAAGAACTATCGGTATGGATTTTTGCCGATAACGATAGTTCTACCAATCAACTATCAGCACCGATATCTGCAAAACTGAATCGGTCGACCTCTAACCACAACGTTGGACGAACCACATCCAACAGGAGTAACTGTCGACGCAAGTGGAAACTCTATGTCCATGTACTAATCTGTATTGTATCCAAAAAGACATAAAACCACTGCTGCCCAACTCACTGCAGAATTCGCACTTCGACTCTCCTGTTTCCACCAAAACTGTTTGTCAGGAGTCAATATTCATGGTCGGCTGCTATAGCCAAACCTTTGGTCACTTGTACCAATGCCAAATGTCGGTTTCATTGGTGCCAACAGTGCAAATCTTGGGCTGTGGACACTGTGAAACATGTATTGTTCTCTGATGAGTCCACCTTCACTGTCTTTCCCACATCCGTGGGAGTTTCGGTGAGGAGAAGCCCAAAATAGGCTTAACCCGGACTGTTGCTGCCCAGAGTGAAGCACAGCGGTGGATCAGTGATGGTTTGAGCTGCAATATCATGCCGTTCACTACTGCGCTTGATGCCAAGGACTACTGAACCATTCTGGAGGACCGTGAGCACCTAATGGATCCAACATTGTGCCCTGAAGGGGCTGCCGTGTATCAGGATGATAATGCATCAATACACAAGTCAAGTCAAGTCATCTTCATTTATATAGCGCTTTTAACAATGTAGATTGTTTCAAAGCAGCTTTACAGAGATAAACGTATAATTTATGGTAACAGAGATTGTTTTGGCTTTATAGCGGTTCTTTAATAAAGTTATTTTCCAGCTAAGGTTAGTTTTGATTGATTCGCTTCCGTCGCAACGATCATTTGTTATTAAATTAGGGGTCGCTAAGACGACACCATTCTCTCTACACAGACTTTAAACGCGAACCTGTGAGAAACGCTGATGGCGTTCACATGCGCATTAAGAATTGGTTCTATAGTTATGTGCATTTGAATATATGTGCGCAGGTTTGAAATTCCCTACAAGCCAAGCCTAAACAAAGTACTGGTCTTTCCTTATAAATTTGATACAGAATTTTATTTTATTTGATCAATTCGGGGTAGATACGCGAATTGAGTTTTCCCGACAACGCCTTATCTGTAGAGTGGTAAAGGGATCCTCCATAGGGAGAGACTAGTTGGCACTTCAGCACTGCGTTGTCATCGGGTCCAGGCGAAGGTCCTTCATCAGATCTGGATACGGCCTGGATCCGGCAGGCTGCGGGAAAACCTCGGGATAAAAAAAGACACTAAAATTAGCGTAGACGCCATTCTTCTTATGATGTAACAAGTACATCAGGATTTATGGGAAGTGTTCCCGGTTCCAGCTGACCTAATCTATGCAGCCGAACATTGAATTATAGGAGTCTATAATGTATTATGTAAAAGCTAGGTCAAAGAGATGTGTCTTTAATCTAGATTTAAACTGACAGAGTGTGTCTGCTTCCCGGACAATGGTAGGAAGACTGTTCCAAAGTTTTGGTGCTAAATAGGAGAAGGATCTACCGCCAGCAGTTGATTTTGATATTCTAGGTATTATCAACTGGCCGGAATTTTGAGATCGCAATAGACGTGACGGACTATAATGCGTTAAGAGCTCGCTCAAGTACTGCGGAGATAAACCATTTAGTGCTTTGTAAGTAATCAGCAATATTTTAAAATGTATACAATGTTTAATAGGGAGCCAGTGCAGTGTTGACAGAACCGGGCTAATATGGTCATACTTCCTGGTTCTGGTAATAACTCGAGCTGCTGCGTTTTGAACCAGCTGTAGTTTGTTTATTAAGTGTGCAGGGCAACGCGACACACAGCAAGACTTGTGATAGAATAGTTTGACGAACATGAAAGTGAAGTTAAACATCTCCCATGGCCTGAACAGTCACCACTCACCAGATCTAAATATTTCTGAGCCACTTTAAGGGGTATTTTGGTAAATACCAGCATCACCGTGACCTGACCGCTGTTCTGGAAGAGGAATGGCTTAAAATCCCTCTGGTCACTATGAAGAACTTGTATCTGTCATTCTCAAGACGAATTGATGCTGTAGCCTATTTGCTGCAAAAGGAAGCCCTGTACCATAATATATTATTGTGGTCTAAAACTAGGTGTTTCCGTTTCATTGTCCAACCCCATGTATATGCTGATGAACTCCATAAAGTGTTCATTGTGTTTCTGACAGTTGATTTAATATCAAAAATCATTTCTATGAAGTGCAAATAACACAAAACTGCCTTTGACAGCTCATCCACCAGCATGTCTGTTTCGGTTATTATCAAGTGGGGTGGGCAGGAGTACTCCATTAGTACACTGTCTGAGGAGGACACTGTGTTGGATCTGAAACAGTCCATTAAATCACTCACAGGAGTTCTCCCAGAACGACAGAAGCTCCTGGGGTTGAAAGTGAAAGGTGAGTGGTATTAAAAACACACGCTATTTCTGATACACAATATGCAAAGTAAAAACAGAAGCGTTGTGTAACTGTATACTTTCGTCAGGTAAACCAGCAGATGATGAAGTCAAACTGGGTGACTTGAAATTGAAGCCCAATACCAAAATTATGATGATGGGAACCAGAGAGGAAAGTTTGGTTGGTAATATTATTGAGTTTAATTGTATTTATTTCTAAAAGCTTCTAAGATATATATATATATATATATATATATATATATATATATATATTTATATATATATATATATATATATATATATATATTTATATATATATATATATATATATATATATATATATATATATATATATTTATTATATAGTGTATTAGTATATGTGTAATTTATGGTGGTTATGTAATTCTGTTTCACATTTCTCTTCACATTTATGAGACTTTATGGAAATTCAAGTATGTTTTGCTCTTCGTACAATGCAAGATCGCATAACCTTTGAGTTTCCTTTCCATAGGAAGATGTTTTGGCGCCTCCACCAGAAAATGATGATGTGGTCAATGACTTTGACATTGAAGAGGAGGTGACTGAAGTTGAAAACAGGCCAGTGAAACTCTATTATTTATTCCATATCCAAGAGTTTGGGGTCAGTGAGATAATAATAATTATTATATAATAAACACTTTTATTCAGTAAGTATGCATTAAATTGATCAAAAAGGCAGTAAATAAATGTTGAATGTTACAAAATTTCAAATAAATGCTGTTTATTTGAGGCTTTTTTTATGAAAGAATCCTGTAAAAGTAGTATCATGGTTTCCATAAAAATATTAAGCATCACAACTCAACATTGATGATAATAAGAAATGTTTCTTGAGCAGCAAATCAGCATATTAGAATTATTTGTGAAGGATCATGTGACACTGAAGACTGGATTAATGATGCTGAAAATTCAGCTCTGCATCACAGGAATAAATTTTATTTTTTATATTTAATTAAATATTCAAATAGGAAACTTTTTACTGTATGTTAGATCAAATAAATGCACTTTTTGTGAGAATAAGAGACTCAAAAACATTTTAAAAATCTTACAGACCCCAAACTTTTGAACGGTATTTTGTATTTTAAATATAGGCTAAATAATTGTCAATTTACTTGTATATATTTACTAATGAAGTACCAGAGTTAAATTTACTTTATTTTCTTTTGCCACTATCATACATTTGGAAACAAGATTATTCAGCCCATTATTCTGAATTAACATTTTATATTTGTTTTCCTTTTATACAGAGAGGAGAATTTGGCCAAGATTGCTCGTCGAGTGAAAGATTATAAAGTTGACGAGTTAAATCCCCCAAGACCAGGAAAAAGATTGCTTGTTCTAGATATTGACTATACGCTCTTTGGTGAGTCTTTGAAACCCAAACCACATGCATCTGATAATATAAGTTGCACTGAGTAAATCCGTCTAGCCAATAGCAAAGTCGTCATGAAATCAAAACTGACATTTCTTTTGTTGTTGTGTTTTTGTTTTTTTAATGGAATATTGCAGTATTTCTTATAAATCCATGAACCCTCGTAATCTTGAATCAAATTAACTTCCCCTCCGTCATGCAACAACATCTTCTCTCTTCTTTGATGACATTACTGGTGTAAGGGCGGTACAACCTGTCATTCACATGACATCACACCAATAACAAACCACAACCATCCAATCAATTCCAGATGGACAAAATCAAGTCCCGCCCTACATTTTGTTTAGTTTGAGAAGTTGTTTCACTTGAATATTCGTCACAATCGGGAAGAAAAGACTATCGCAACTTCCATTTCATGCCGCCTTTAAATTGAAATACAAAGATCTGCTCTACTTGAATTCTTTAGGATCCCTTGATAGAAAAATCAACTATGTTTTGACCTTATATACATACACACATATACATCAGTGGTGTGCGGTCCATATAAGCTGCGAATGCTCTGCACACTCAAGCCATTTGTGGACTCGCTGATTAGCATTAACACTATGAATGATTATAAATTCCCTTGTGTGAGGTGTACCATGAAGCTTACATGATAGGACTTTGGTAATACGTATGTATGTTACTGCCTGTCATTTATTTATTTGCCAAGCTATGGTAATTTTCTTCAAATCTGGCAGCTACAGAGGGTTTCGGGTGAGCGGATCCACAATAGCTTTGGCGCCTACGCTCCATTGTTATGTATCGTCATCATTGTCCCGTGTTCTCGTTGGTTTGCTGGCATATGGGGGATTTCATGCGCAGGGAAAGCTGTCCGCGAATCGCTCGCCCAAGCGGAAAAATGTGCTGTTGCTGCCAGATCTCGATCAACGAAAATCACGTTGTATTTGATACAAAACTAAATGGACTAAATCAACTGAAAAAAAAAGTTCTCCATTCGGAAATTTATTTTTTACGAAAACATATAAATTGTTAAAGACAGGCCTACTTAAGTAGACCTACTGGAGCTATTGAAAGTTGTTAATGCGTTAATCTGTGCGTTTGTTAAAGTCATTGCATTATTTCAACTTGTTTTTAAAGAATACTTCTATTTTTATTTATTATACTTATGTATTTTATTTACTTATTTTATATAATATAATATAGTAATTATATTGTACTTATTTTATTAATAATAGATTACTAATATTTATTATATTGTACTATACCTCCGGCATATTTAAATTGACACCTGTCATGGGGTTTCTTTTTTTCCAACTAAAAACGTAAAAACATCTAAGCGTTTTGGCCGTTCATTTACACAATAACGGTGTTTCGTGTGCAAACTTTTGCATTTTCGGGTGAAAATGCACATTTTTGAAAACGTGTTTCATACTTCATAGTGCAAGTTTTTGAAAACGGTCTCCATGTAAACAACAAAAACGTGAATCTGTGAAGACGATGTCATGCTCATGCGTATTACGTGTTCAGTCTATAGTGTTTCATCGCCATCTACTGGTCTAGCAGCGGAATACAGCGTTTTTAGTCGTTTTCTAAACGTGGATGGGGATCGTTTTGACAATGGTGTCGTCTGGACGCGGGAAAAGCTTCTCCGTTTCAAGCATATCGTTGTCGTGTAAACGTACCCTTAGTGTGTCCCATGCTGATGCGCTTTACCGTTTAAAGCGGAAGTTTATAGTTTCGGCGACACTAGTGACACCTAGCAGAATTACAAAAATACAGCATATTTTGCATCTGACGGGTGCTTGTGAATGCATGTCTCAACAGGTAAATGTAGGTTACTTTCAATAAAAGGACCAACTTATTAGGAATACTTTTAGCTGTGTTGCTATGTGTCATGAGAGTAAGCAACTTAGTAGCTAATACTCTATATAGAGCAAACACAGGTGTCTCGCTTATAGTAAACCTATCCAGTGTATCTGCATCGGGCACGTTTTTGACATTACGCACAACCCAACATACCCAGTTAAAGAAGTCACCGCTTGCCACTGATGTGTGTATATATACAGTGTATATATATATATACATATATGTACACAAGTGTGTGTGTGTATATGCATATGTTTTATTCTTCTTTAAATGTAGATCATAAGTCCTGTGCAGAGACGGGTCAGGAGCTGATGAGACCATACTTACACGAGTTTCTTACATCAGCATATGAGGACTATGATATTGTCATCTGGTGTAAGTATCCATCTAGATGATCAAGCTTTGCAGACTCTTCAAGATGCTCAGGGACTCAGATCTATTGTTTCTCTTTCATTCCTTTTTAGCTGCAACAAGTATGAAGTGGATTGATGCTAAAATGAAGGTAGGTCCTTGTTTTGGTTTCCACATTAGTAAGGAATGAAGCAACATAAACATAAACTAAATGAAGCAAGGGTGTAGAGTTATATTCAAGCTATTTTAAGGCATGATGATTTTTTTCCAAGGAAAAAAACGCTTAAATATTTAATTTTGGTGATCAAATATGAGTTTTAAGGGATAAAATTATTGACTACAGGGGGACTTTAAGTGAACACTATGGTCTCCATTACTGACATTAACATAATGCTATACCTGTGGTCTTTTAGGAACTGGGGGTGACGGACAACCCAAACTACAAGATCACCTTCATGTTGGACAGTGCAGCTATGATCACTGTGCACACACCTAAAAGAGGAGTCGTAGAGGTCAGACATATTCTAGTAAAAAACATGTCATTGTCTCTACATTTCATTAGCATGATGCATAATGTCTGCATGTCATGTTTCAGGTGAAGCCTTTGGGAGTCATATGGGGTAAATATAGTGAGTTCTACGACAGGAAGAACACGGTTATGTTTGATGACATCGGAAGAAACTTCCTCATGAATCCACAGAATGGACTGAAGGTATGCTGGAGTCTATGTTCACAGTTTATTTGGGAATTAATAAGGAATTAGGAAGGCACCTTGTGATTTGATTTGATCTGATTCTTGTTCTGCTTTTTTTTTTTATATATATATATATATATTAATTATTCTAAAGTAATATTTACCATACCGTAAGATTTTTATTTTTAAAAGAAAGTAATACTTTTATTCATCACGGCTGCATTAAATTGACTTTTACATTGTTAGAAAAAAAAAGATATATTTAATTAAATATATCATTTATTTCAAATAAATGCTGTTGTTTTGAAAACTCTTTTCATCAAAAAAATGTATGATGATTTCCACAAAAATATGAAGCGGCACAACCGTTTTCAACATTGGTAATAATAAAAAACAATGTTTCTTAAGCAGTAAATCATATATAAGAATGATTTCTGAAGGATCATGTGACTAAAGACTGGAGTAATGGATAAATTACACTTTAAAGTATATTCAAATAGAAAATGGTTATTTGTAATATTACACACTTTTACTGTATTTTTAATCAAATACAGTCAAACCACAAATTATTCAGACACCAGATATAATTTTTTACTAGTGGGTGCAGGACACTATAGTTAATTTATGTGAGGATAGCAAACTGTGACATATTATACCCAAAACATTTTCATACAGTGGACTACCGGTACATTTTATAAAAATTTGGGACCAAAAATTATTCAGACACTTTGACCTTTTGTTTAAGTGTGTTTTTTTTTCTTTAATTGCTAATGCGACCTTTTTACACCTCAGACTGAACAAAATTAAGCATCGCTTGGTAATTTGTTGAACTAAATTGGTATTATCTAATTGTGAACTTAAATTTAACAGCTATTCAACCCAATTCATTTGAGACAGTCTAACAGAAGGATGGCCAAAACCAGTGAAATATCAACTGATTTGATAACTCATAAGTCCTTGTCATATTTTATTACCATTTTCTAAACTATAGCAAATAAACTGTGATAATGTGTGGGTTGACTGTAAATGCATAAGTCTTTTTCAAAAATCTCAGAGACCCCAAATGTTTGAACGCCAGTGTAGCCTCACAACGTTCAATCATAGCCGGCTATAATTACATGGAAAATTGAGGCCACAAAGCATTTGACCACTGAATTTATAAAAATAATTTCACTTTTAAGGAGTGTTTTCTCAACATTGCAACATCGAATGAACTCCTGACGAACAAATTATCACTCAGTGATTCATTTAACTATGTATTGCTCTGTCTTTGGAAGGCTTTTGTCTTTCAAACACATTTTTATTATAATTTGTATTATTTTAATTTAAAATCTTTATGATTTAATTACTTAATAGCTTTTCATTAAACTCTCACACCTCTGCAGTTCCTTCACAAACCCTAACCTGGGAAACCCTGACCTGATTTATTATTTAATGCACTTCATGTTCATAAAATAATGGAATATATTTTCTTTCTCTTTGTATTTTTATATCAGTGTGGTAGAAGATTATCCGATTCAATTTAATGTGATAAGAGTCAGGTCAAAAGTAATCTAAAAGTAATCTGATTACTGGTATATTACCTAAAATGTGCAATGTAATGGATTTCAATGGATAGATAGTTACTAACTACGATTTGTCGTGTAATTTGGAATCAGTAAGTAATCAACCCAGCACTTTATAAGTGGCAGCTGCAGTTATAAACTAAACATGAAACGTGAAATTCTTCAGAATCATTATCAGAGAATCTGAAGCAAACATTTTGTTTGTTTTCTCCCACCTCTAGCTGGTGTCAAATAATTGTCTCTGTTGTTTTCGTATCTGCTTTGTAAGAAACTGTATTAAATGGTTTTAAACATGTATTCTTCTCCATGTATTGGTCACAGATCAGACCGTTCATGAAGGCACACTTAAACCGTGAGAAAGACAAAGAGCTCTACAAGCTGTCTCTGTATCTGAAGGAAATCGCTAAACTGGAAGACTTCTCGGGTCTCAACCACAAGCACTGGGAAAGGTGAAGTGAATAAAATACTCTACTCACTCTATAACTAATTCACAGACATGGAAAATAAAAGCTACAATTTAGATTTTTAATACTTTTTTAATCATATGCATTTAATTT
Source organism: Vimba vimba (assembly GCA_022828995.1). Taxonomy (NCBI): domain Eukaryota; kingdom Metazoa; phylum Chordata; class Actinopteri; order Cypriniformes; family Leuciscidae; genus Vimba; species Vimba vimba. Next base: position 27,370,413 of record CM040829.1, on the reverse strand, counting down.
AGTTAAAGTCCCCCTGTAGTCAATAATTGTATCCCTTAAAACTCATCTTTGATCACCAAAATGAAATATTTATTTCATTCTTCATGGGGGGGGGGGATTCTTCATGCCTTATAACACCCTTTCCTCATTTAGTATACGCAAAACTATGAATATGCTAATTAGCCCCGCCTCCGCTCACTCACATCAGCTCAGAGACTTGGTTTGATTGGTTACAAGGTAGTTCGTGACGTCAGAAACACCAGCGATTTCAAACCGCTTTTCTTAGACTGTCTTTTCTTACATAGACATATAAACAATATTAAATACTTGATTTTCACCACAAGGAGACTTTAACGTTTTAAATTCTATGTATTTAAGAGTAATTTTAGGGGCCATTTACCTACACGGTTCTCCTCTAAAAACGGAACTTTTTTATGCGTTTAGCTGTTCATTAAGACGACAACAGGGTTTTGGGGGGCTGAAAACTGGTTTCAAAGTGCACGTTTTTGAAAACGATACCCTTATTGTCTATGTGTAAACTACGTGCCAATAGACCGTTTTCACAAATTCACATTTTTATAGTTTTTCTTTACAAAGTGACATCGCCAACTACTGACCTCGCAGCAGAATACAGCGATTTTAGTCGTTTTCATGGATCCGTGTGAACTTGGGATCGTTTTGTTATCAGCTTTACGCAAAAAACGCAAAGAAACAAAAGTTTTTGGGGTTTTTTTTGTACATTATTGTCGTGTAAACAAACCTTTAATGTGGTGCAATTTAATTATAGAAAAGTGACAATTTAAAAATAACTTGATCAAAAATAGTTAAGTCTATATCTTGGACAGATTGACAGACTTTATTTTAAAATGGGTCATTAACTAAATCTAAAACCATTAAAAAAAAAATGAAGTAAAACAAAAATTAACAGAAAGAATTAATTAATATATAAATAATGTACGCTTATTTTATTTAAGCTATTTGCCAAGGCAACATTTTCTATTTTCATTTAGTTTAATGTGAAGTACTAAAATATATAGACATACTAAAAAACTTAAGTTTACTAAAATAAAAGAAAATACATTATATAGTTCAAAATATTAACAAAAGCTATATCAAGTATATCAGTGATACTAAAACAGCACTGCTATGGACTGAGAAACTTGTTTAATATGGAAATAAAACACATTTTGTCTCTTCAATGCTGTTGTCTTCCACAATAAATGTATTTTCCAGAATAAAAGCCCCCAAAAGAAGATATGCGACTATCAATTTGACTTCGTAATAAGCATATCGTGTAATGAATTCATTAATGCAGTGTAATGGAATGAATGATTTTTACAACCCTAATGATTTTGTCTCCTTGTCCAACAGGTACCTCTCAAAGAGGCAGAATCAATGACATCTTCAGCACTGAGTCCAGAAAGGTACCTCACCAAACAACTGCTGCTCCACATGTCGTCAGCTTCTCTGTATCTCGCGTCGTTCGTCTTACATCTCTTTATAGTCGGTCGTTACCGGAGGACAAAAAATATTCTAGCATTTGTACTCCTCAAAACACTATTTACCTCAACAGGTCAATGAAAAGCATTCAACAATTAATAGCATCGACTGCATTTAATGCAAGCATGACGGTACTGCCTGACACACTCTTCTTCCTATAATTCACTTTTTTTTTCTGTTGGTGGGAATATGGAAATTTGGACATTCTGTTAATACTGTATCTGATTGAAAGAGGATATGATGCAAATGTAATTTAGTTTTTTGCAAAATCATAGTCCATGGAAAGAATGAAGTGTTTACTGGAAGGTGTAAACACTGGCCATGTCTTAAAAGAAGCAATATTTCTGGACTGGCTGCAAAATTCTTTGTCTGAATGGCTCTAAATTCCAAAGAGGTGTTATAGCAGATAAAAACACTTCTCCAAATGAACAATGAACATTTGTCATGTTTACATGCATGTTTTTTTTCTAAATACAAATGATGTATGTTTTATGTTCATAAAGCTGTCACATGATAATAAGGAGAAAAAGAGGTCATATCAAAGCAGGTCATAACTCATAACATTGAAGCTTGTTGGTATTTTCCCCCCTTCTGTTTTAAACACTAAGTATGTGTTGTCATCAATTTCGGTAGATATTAACTTATGTAAACAGTATTGCATTTTGTGTAACTGCATTTCATCCGGTGCTCAGATGTGGGTATTGGATTTATGGTTGTAACCTAAATGTAAATTAAACTTAAATGGTTTTACAGTAGTTTGTGTGTAGTTTGTCAGATACTTAAGTTTATATATCAGTCAAGATTTTATACACGTTATTCTTTTTCACGTCTAAGTCCTCTTTTATAAATATGAACGTTGCTGTGTATTTATGCACGTTTTATAAATGAGGCCAATGGACTAGGCTTGAACTGTAGTCACATCATAAATAATGCTAGATACAGTATATGATGTAAAGATAATAACCGTTTTCTTTAAGGTTCCATTAGGTTCAAAATTAGTTAACATTAACTATACTTCTAAAACATTTACTAATCTTAGTTAATGTTAATTTTATTATTAATTTTATTGATTATTCAAATCAAAAGTTGATATTTATTGGATCTGAGCTAACGTGCAAAAACTAACAATAATCAGTTGAAACCAATGTCAACAAAGATTTTTAAGCACTGTAACAAATATATTTCTTCATTGTTAATGTTAATTAATGAATTGATTAATGTTAACTTATGTTGTAAAATTTTATAAAACAATATTATAAAATATATTAGCACGATGTTGAAACCAAAATAGTGGATTTCTAATATTTTATCCCATGATCTTTTTTTGGAATATAAATGTTATTTAAATCTCCAACATTATATTATATTATATTATATTATATTATATTATATTATATTATATTATATTATATTATATTATATTATATTAAATCTCCAACATTAGCTATATTATATTATATTTTATTTTATTTTATTTTATATTATTATATTATATTATATCTCCAACATAAGCTTTATTATATTATATTAAATCTCCAACATTAGCTATATTATATTATATTATATTATATTATATTATATTATATTATATTATATTATATTATATTATATTATATTATATTATATTTTATTATATTTTATATTATATCTCCAACATAAGCTTTATTATATTATATTAAATCTCCAACATAAGCTTTATTATATTATATTAAATCTCCAACATTAGCTATATTATATTATATTTAATTTTATATTATTATATTATATTATTATATTATATTATATCTCCAACATAAGCTTTATTATATTATATTATATTAAATCTCCAACATTAGTTATATTATATTAAATCTCCAACATTAGCTATATTATATTATATTATATTATATTATATTATATTATATTATATTATATTATATTATATTATATTATATTTTATATTATTATATTATATTATATTATATCTCCAACATAAGCTTTATTATATTATATTATATTAAATCTCCAACATTAGCTATATTATATTATATTATATTAAATCTCCAACATTAGCTATATTATATTATATTATATTAAATCTCCAACATTAGCTATATATTATATTATATTAAATCTCCAACATAAGCTTTATTATATTATATTATATCTCCAACATTAGCTATATTACATTATATTATATTATATTATATCTCCAACATAAGCTTTATTATATTATATCTCCAACATTAGCTATATTATATTAAATCTCCAACATAAGCTTTATTATATTAGATTAAATCTCCAACATTAGCTATATTATATTAAATCTCTAACACTAGCTATATTATATTATATTATATCTCCAACATTAGCTATATATTATATTATATTATATTATATTATATTATAAACACATTATTAAACAAGCAGGAATGACACTCTCAGTCCCTGACTAACACAAACCCCATTGCATAACAACATAAAATGAAATATACCTATAAAATATAGAAAAGCTGTGAAATATGAAGACATTGAGTATTTGAATGATCTGGAAAATTTATTGCACAAATCAATTGTACAGTGGCACATATAACATAATATAAATATGAATAGCTGCAATATTTTGTGCGCAGTAGAAAGCAGATGATCAAGCAGAGTGATGTGTCCCCTGAGACCTGCATTCATAAAACAAAGAATTGAAAAATGTCACAATAACATCAACTAAAAATGATCAATATGGCCATTAAAAGACAAATCAACACACCTTTTATTGTTCCGAAGTGTGCCGGTGTTTTCTTCTGTTACACAATAGATACAGATATATATTTATATTTATATTTTTCATAAAATATAAAATACTACTGCAGGTCAAACTTTACTTACATATGATGGTGACTCCAGTCACTCCAAAGTGTTTTAGTAAATGTGTCCTGAGCTCGAACGCAGAAGGTATATGGTTTTTTGCTGTTCACCTTGTAATGCGTCTCTTCGGTTTCCATTTTCTATGTCACCAGAAATGAACAGCTTTAATATTTTCGATCTTAATAAACTGATCTTGAAAATTAAAAAAAAAAAAAAATCAAATCAAGGAAATTGGCTTACTTCAACACGACTTCCTGTGTGGTTACAGTTTTGATTGTTGGGAACCACTTTCACCTCATAGGACAGGGAAAAGAAACTGCAGGGGAAACTCCACGTCCCAGGGGGGCGCCACTCAAACACATCATCCTGGATCTTGGTGATGTTAACTTTATCTGGTTGGACTGAGAGTTTGAGTTAGAGTTAGGACAGAAGTAATAGTTTAATGGAAATCAGCAGTTTAGTACAGTGGTTCTCAACCAGGGGCCCGGGGCCCATTAGGAGGCCTCAAGATGACTTAAAAAGATTTAAAATAAGAATCTTACAACGTCGTCATGGGCATTTTTTTAATGAATACACATTTTACTATTTATTCCAAACTCGAAAATATTAAACCGGTTATATCTTTTTTTTAAATCCTGTAAATTAAAAAAAAAAAAAAAAAAAAAAAAAAAAGTGTAATTATAGATATATTTAAATACATGGCCATAATTTAAGGAAATATAATTATAAAATGACATGTAAAAATCCTACTTAAGCACTTCTACTAAGTGTCTGAAAGCACTTTCTTGTCTGAAAGTATATTCTTTTAAAGTATATTATTTCTGTAATATTCCATAATTTATTTTTTATGTTTTTCGCAGCCAACAAAAACGATTTGGTCACAATTTTTGGCTTCAAATACTAAATCAATAGATATACTCTTCAAAATGAATACCAAAAAGTCTTCAAGTTCAGTATCTTGTATTTGTGTTCATATAAATGATGGGTCTACACGGTAACGGATCCCAAATCTGAAGTCCATTACATGTAGTGACCACCCGGGGGCACAAAAGCTCTTACCAATGTCTCGGATGAAGAAAGTCCTCTGGTGCTCCTCCAGTCGATACAGGTTTCTGACGAACAGAGTGAGATTGATGCTCCTAGGCTCT
>CM040829.1:27027445-27359945 GCA_022828995.1 Vimba vimba | reverse complement strand
AGATCTGACACTTCCAGAGCCACAACTACAACAGAAAAACTCACTCATCAATAATGCCTGCTTTCAAAATTTCATACTTATATTCATGCAGCAAGGACGCACTGAATTGATCAAAATGGATAATATTCACTGCCGTTCAAAAGTTTGGGGTCGTAAGATTTTTTACATGTTTTTAATGTACTCTTCTGCTCACCAAGGCTGCATTCATTTGATTAAAAATACAAAAAAAACTGTAATATTGTGAAATATTATCACAATTTTAAATAAATGTTTTCTATTTGAATATATTTTAAAATGTAATTTATTCCTGTGATGTAAAGCTGAATTTTCAGCATCATTACTCCAGTCTTCAGTGTCACATGATCCTTCAGAAATCATTCTAATATGATTATTTGCTGCTCAAGAAACTTTTATTATTATTATCAATGTTAAATTGTATACTGTTACTGTATACTTATACTGTTTTTAATGTTTTGTCAAATAAAAAGCCCTGACGAACATGATGAACTGCACTTCTACAGCATTTAATTAATGTTTGTTAATTTCAACATTTATTAATACATTATTAAAATCAAAAGTTGTATTTGTTAACATTAGTTAATGCACTGTGAACTAACAGGAACAAACAATGAACAGCTGTATTTTATTAACATTAACAAAGATTAACTAATACAGTAACACATGTTGCTCATGGTTAGTTAATACATTAACTAATGTTAACTAATGAACCTTATTGTAAAGTGTTACAGATATTCTACGAATAATGTTGCACCTGTCAACTTGTCAGCTAACCCAAACCTACTTATACTCAACTAATACTGTAACAATATATATATATATATATATATATATATATATATATATATATATATATATATATATATACACACACACACACACATTGTTTAAAGAAATCAGCTAAAGATTCCAATAAACGAGATTTAAGCAATATTTACCATTAGACTTGAGGATCCTCAGTGAAGTGCTGCCTGCCAACTGAAGGACAGCTTGCAGAATAAGAAACACAGTTTTGCTCATCTAAACAAAAAATGAAATGAAATGTTAATATTATAGTATTATTGTGTCAGTTATTTAATGTTAATGTTAATATAGAAGTAATTATTAAAAGAAAAACATTATATATTAATATTATTTAAAAAAGTTATTCATCATGAAATCATAAACATAATAAACAACATCTTAAACAATGTTCTTATAATATCTAAAAAAGCAGGCCACACAGCTGTGCATGCAGTCCAGATGTGAAGGACACCTTTGTTTGAATCTTACCTTGAACTGAATGAGTTGTGGTGACACTCTTCCCTTTCACTGAAGTCCTTTTAGACCTGAGCTGCATTTATAGATGAATGTGATACTGTATGAAGTGTGAATTTCCAGCAAGCAGAAGTGTGTAGCTGTAAACAGAGGGATGTGGTATGTATTTGGGATTTCCATGCGAGAGGTGTGACAGTGTTTGTTATGTGTTAGGGGTTTCAGCGGGAGTGCTTGTGCATGAGAATGAAACACCTTACAGATTATCTAGCAATTAAATCATTTTCACTTAGTGAAATTGGTAATTATGTGATTCATGCCTCACTGCTGTTATATGATGATTATTTGTTAGTTTATATATATATATATATATATATATATATATATATATATATATATATATATATATATATATATATATATATATATATATATATATATATATATATATATATTAATAATATTATAATATTATTATTTATTATTATATAATATATTGTGAGGCTTATATTGATGCCTTTAGTATATATAGAAAAAGTATACATACATATATATATATATATATATATATATTTTAATAATATTATTATTTATTATTATATAATATATTGTGAGGCTTATATTGATGCCTTTAGTATATATAAAAAAAGTATACATACATATATATATATATATATATATATATATATATATATATATATATATATATACATACACACACACACACATATACATATATATACATATACATATATACACATATATATATATATATATATATATATATATATATATATATATATATATATATATATATAGTAATTTATTGTAATTTATAAATATAATCTATGGTTAGAATATTGTATACAAAGGCTTCAATATGGAAATATATAGCAATTTATAAACGTAAATTATAAATATATTACTTTTTACATATATGAAAGGTATCATTATGGGAGCATATATTCATTTATAAATATATCACAATTTATAAATATGATTACATATTTTTTACATATATGAAAGGCATCAATATGGGAGCATATATTAATTTATAAATATATCACAGTTTATAAATATGATTACATATTTTTTACATATATGAAAGGTTTCTATGTGTGAGCATAATTTATAATTTATTATATAATTTATTTATAAATATATCATTACATATGAAAGGCATCATTATGGGAGCATTATAATAAAAAAAATGTTTTACATATATGAAAGATTTCTATATGGGAGCATAGAGTAATTTACTAATTTATAAATATATAATTAAATATTTTTACATATATGAAAGGCATCATAATGGGAGCATATAGTAATTTATAAATATAATTACATTTTTTTTTTTTTTTACATATATGAAAGGCATCATTATGGGACCATATAGTAATTTATAAATATATCGTAATTTATAAATGTATAATTACATATGTTTTACATATATGAAAGGCATCAATATGGGAGCATATAGTAATTTATAAATATATCATAATTTATAAATATAATTACATATTTTTTACATATATGAAAGGCATCAATATGGGAGCATATAGTAATTTATAAATATATCACAATTTATAAATATGATTACATTTTTTTTACATATATAAAAGGTTTCTATATGTGAGCATAGAGTAATTTAGAATTTATTATTTAATTTATTTATAAATATATCATTACATATGAAAGGCATCATTATGGGAGCATATATAATAAAAAAAATGTTTTACATATATATAAGATTTCTATATGGGAGCATAGAGTAATTTACTAATTTATAAATATATAATTAAATATTTTTACATATATGAAAGGCAACATTATGGGAGCATATAGTAATTTATAAATATATCGTAATTTATAAATTTATAATTACATATGTTTTACATATATGAAAGGCATCAACATGGGAGCATATAGTCATTTATAAATATATCGTAATTTACAAATTGAATGACTTTTTTTCATATATGAAAGGTTTCAATATGGGAGTGTATAGTCATTTATAAATATATCATAATTTATAAATATATAATTACATATTTATAAATTTATCTAATTTATAAAAATATCATAATTAGCCTTCGAATTGCTCCGTTTGTTTATAAACATAAAATTAAATTTTTTTGATTACAAATATGTATACTTGTAGTGAAAATGATTGCCAAATGCAAATGTAGAGCGTGTCAATTTGAACATTATGGTAGCATCATCATGAAGATATTTAGGCAGTAGTTGTGCAGATATCCTAGTGTGGGTTTACACATTTTAGTGAAGTGTAAAAGCGCCGACCACAAGAGAAAGTGTGTACCTTTGGTCACGTTTTGTACATCAACCAAAAACCAAAACTCAGGGAATTCCAAGATGCTCAATATCGGAACTATACAACAATGGAAATACGTGAGTGTGACAAAGCGGCATTTAAACAATGTTAAACTAAAGCCACAAAACCGATGTATTTTTTTGACATTATAAAGTAGGTCGAGCTGGGGTTGGGTAACATAGGCCTTAAATAAATATAAAAGGGTAAATTGTTGAACGTCATCATTAATATAAATAAAATATTTTCTAGAGTGGTTACAGTTGCCCTAACAACCATCCACTCAAATCCTGCCTCAAAATCAATAATAACGAGGAGGAAGTTTAATGTGATGCTTCAGGACCATAAATGTATCCGCAATAAAGATTTCTTCTCAAACCATCGGTTAATATATTGTACATTACCGGCATTGTCTTTCTTGCGTATAGTTCCACAGTTCCTCTAATATGGTTAATGATAATAGCATAAAAACCAAGTTTATTAATTATTAACAACAACACGTCTATTATAACCTCTAAATCTTTCATAACTTTCAAAGTAATAAAGCAGAGGGAAAAATCAGTTCTCTTAGGAAATAAAGAAGATCCAGGGTGAACCGCGGCTTCCCCATTATAACACAATGGACTTTTTGAATGGGCTGAATAAAGCACGTTTTAACTGAATAAAAGCATGTATTTAACTTGGTTTAGAGCTGAGGCTCGCAAAACATATCCGCTTAGAAAATCCAAGCCAATTGTCTGATTGAATGTGAAATGTCATTCATATTTAATAAAAAACATAATTTTGTGTATGGTTACCCTTAGTAGTGTATAGGCTTCAACTCTGACACTAAGCAGAATAAATAGGCCGTATACCTAGAATAGACTGGTTATTACCAATAATTAATTAATAGAAATATCAAACCAAGTGGCATCAGCAAACTGTTAAATATAAATAAATTACAGTAAGTATTTTAAACTACTTAAAAAAAAAAAAAAATGAAATATTGCTTCAAATACATTTTTAAATTAATTATTCCATTAAAATTGATAAATATACACACTTTTTTAAAATATGAATATACATTTTATGCACTACTGAGTAAAAGTTTGGGGTAGGGAAGATTTTATTTTATTTTATTTTTTGGAAGAAATTAATACTTTTTGAGCAAGGATGCATAAAGGTGACAAAAGATTCAGAAATTCAGCTTTGCCATCACAGGAACATTGTAAAATATATTAATATTAAAAATAATAATAAAAAAAAAAAAAAACATTTTTTATTTAAAATTGTAATAATATTTATATAATAAATATTGTTTTTAATGCCTTTATGTTTTTTGATCAAATAAATGCAGTCATTGTGAGCATTAGAGACTTCTTTCATTTAAAAATAAAAAAATAAAACAAATCTTACCAACCCCAAAGTTTTGAATGGTAATGTATAAAATAATAGACTGGTAGTGTATATATGTATACACACATATACATAATGTTAATATTTATGAAATAAATGTAATAATACTAACAAAATCAGACAGCAATACTGAGGTGTACAAATGTTTCATCATCTTTTAATTAAAAACGCATTCTGTATCATTAAAATATGCAACTGTTTTGAAATTCTCTTTCATCAGGACAAAGTCTTGAATCCATTGAAAAACACTTAAGAGTCCTGTGCTAGCGGTTAGCGCACGTGCTACGACACATTGAGCTGTTTGAGTCTGGCTCCTGTCATTTCCCATTTCCTTTCCTATTATCCCTCTCAACATAAAGGCCAAAACACAAAATAATAAAAACAAAACATGTATATAGAGTACTTTGTGAGATTGTGGTTCATTCAGCTACATTCAGAGCTACATTCGTGTCCTCCCCAGCCATACTTGTTTCAACTCCACCTTTCCTGGTGTAGAAATATGCAGTCATACCGAATTCTTCTCCTTTTCCTCAATCCCTTGCTCATAGCTTCCTCTTTCACGCATGTACACACTCTTATTACATGACAACCCCCTTCCAACCCTTATATTTCCCTCCCCGGGATGCGTGAGGCAAAGCTGAATAAATTCATAAAAGCGCCTCGAATTACAAGGAATCCAAATGGTTGAGCAGGTAATGACTGAAATCTTTCCTCCATACCAATTTCACACTTTTGTGCAGACAGGGCGTGAGAAAGTCAAAAACGTTTGGTGAAGGATATCGATCGGAATATCTCTCTGAACTGAAAGCTATCTGCAAAATGTGACGACCGCCAACAAGTAAAAGCACATGTTCCAAAAATATTCAAAACTAGTGTATTTGACGGGGGGAAAAAAAACATTCCCCTCTTTTGAAATGAAAGAACTGAATGAATGCTGTTTAGAGACTTTATGTAGTCGAAACGTTATCTGATTAAGAACAGGGATCAAATATGGTGGGGGGAAAAATAGCATTGTTTTTTGCAACATGTAACAGACCTCCTCTTAAAAATCTTTATATATTTTTGGTTACAGAGTTTCTAATAAAAACAAAAATTAAGAAAAGAGTCCAACAAGTGATCCTCCTGTTCCTGAAAGCCAATAGCGGTTTATAAACTCCAATTGGCCCCAAGTGACTCCGTTTCAGAATTCAAGTTCTGACAGACACAGGTAAGTCCACGCTCCTGGTCTGCCTTGCAGACATATGCTCTGGTCACAAGAAAAAAAAAAAAGAATAGAATATGAAGAGTATAACTCCATAATCTTGAAAGATAAAGCAATATTAAGTTTCCCTTGCCAAAACCATACTCATTGGACCTCTATTGGTCAATTCAGGGCTCCAGTTTTCTAGACCTGAGACTTTTAACCAGAAAGTCTGAATCTCAACTCCCTTAGAAGAGCTGTAAGTCAAAGGCAGTGTGTTATTTAAAGGGAGAAGCCTCTAGAGATGTTCACTCTAGACTCAAACGGCCAATCCCGAATCGGAGAAATCCTCTTCTAAAAGACCACGCACTCCATTAGTGATCTCCTCTCACATGCACACTTGGTGTGCCGGTAAAAAATCCCCAACGAGGCATCAGTTTTCCACAGGCGTGGGGTTCTGGGGCAGTGGTGGGGTTGCGGGAGGCTGGCTGACGATCACCTGAACGACATAGTCTCTGGAGATCTTCAGCTCTTCCAGCTTCATCTTGTCGGTGAGCGGTCGGCCTGAAAAGAACCAGCGCTGGCTGGTGGACGCCACCCCCTCCTGGGTCTGCAGACGCCGCTTCATCTGCTGGACGCTGTCGCTGGTGCGGACAGCAAGGCGTAGATCCCGGCCCGTGGAAAGACGGAGACGCAACTGGCACTCCTGGCCCTCGCAAGCTGGAGCTTCTGGGACCTCAATAGTCTCGGACTCGCTCTTTTCCTCGATCATGTTGACGGGAGGGGAGAGGCAGTAGACGGGCAGCTGGTAGCGGTTCCCCAGCTCATCATAGCATTCAGTCAGAGCACCTGGAGATGACAGAAAAAGAAGCCATTTAGACACATTTAGTCCCTCTTTTACCCCTTTTCCACCAAGGCAGTGCTGGTGCCGGTTCGGAGCCGGTGCCTACTCGCGAACCAGTTCTTTGTGTTTTGACAGCCAAAGAACCAGTTCTCGGCCAGGAAAATTGGTTCCAAAGTGGCACCAACTCTTTGCTGGACTAGAACCGTTCTTTTACTACGTCGGGGGCTGGGGGCGGGGTTATTGTCGAACTTCTTCTCGAACGTAACCTCCGTCTATAGTAATCCAGACGAGCAGCACAAATGTGTTCTAAACGTCTTCTTCTGACCCAATATAGGATCGCAAAGCCAGGAGAAACATTTGCAGAAAGACGATGTAGTCCAACATTGTAAATGTTATGCTTGAATTTGGCGCAAGTGTTTCTAGGAAAGCTAAGACGTAGCCTATGGCAACGTACACAGTGACGTAACGACGTCGTTCGCTGGGCTCTCTAGTCAGTGGAAAAACAAACAGGTTCTGAGAAGGTTCGCAAGTTGAACCAACTTTGAACCAGCACCAGTTCCGAACCAGTTCTTTTTTGGTGGAAAAGGGGTATTTGTTGACTTGTCTAATGCTTTAAAACAGGGGACCATAATATTCTAATATAGAATCTACATTTGTCTAATATGTAGTCGAATCCAAAAGTTTGTGATCAAAAAATAAATGTTATGTTGCTAAATGAATAATGTCAAGAAATATTGAAGGTTCTGCGCTGTTTCGGACATTATTCAAATGAGCAAATTTATGAAATTGATTATGAACTCCTTTGTCATTGAAGCACAAGAAAATATGCTTTAAATCGTTCTCAAATGCTGGATAAAACGAATAATTTGATGAAGTTCATACAATCTTGAGTTCTGTCGATAGTAGGGGTGTAATGATACCCTCATGTCACGTTACGGTATGATTGCGATACTCCAAGACACATGGTAAAAGGTTAACAAAAAATTACCTGTTGATTAAAATGCTAAATTTGGGATTACATCATGGGTGTAAATGAATAAGCTTGGACTAGGTGCTGGAAACCCAATGCACGGGACAATAGTGACACCAGAATAAAAAATTCATGATTCTGAAGCTGAAAATAATTATTTTAGACGAATATGCTTGCACTATTTCACTGACTAGATATATTTCAAATAATGTATAGGACACTTTTTACAGTTAACATAAGACATTTGGCATTAAAAGGACCCACAAATATTCCCCCATTGAGTAGTTTAATGTAGTACTGACTAAAACTTTTTTCCACACACAGTAATTTTAATTTTGGGTGAACTATACACATTACATATTGTCACTATCCACGACCATGATACATATTGTTGCATTTTTGTATTGCGATATATTGTGACACCCCTAGTCGATAGAGAAGTTGGATAGATAGACAGACAGACAGAATAACAGAGTACCACAAGGTTCAGTCCTGGGCCCATTTTTATTTTCTTAAACCAAACACAACTTTGCATTTTTTTTATATATATATATATATACTGGTGATATGGTTATCAATTGTGCGTCCATCATCATCAAGACCTTTAAGTATTTGCGAAAGCAGTTTTATAAAACAACAGTGTCTTACAAACCCCACAGCAAGTCAAAGGTGAGAGTGGCGAGGAAAACTCCCTAAGATGTTCAAGAAGATGGGAAGAAACCTAAGGAGGAACCAAGACTTAGATGGGGAAGCCCTCCTACTTGGACTGGCAGAAATTTAAACTAATTTATAAAAGGCATACAAATGTTAATGTAAACAAAAAATGTATTAAAACAATATTATAATATTATCATTATTATATTAAAATAATATTTTAAGAACCATCAGAAATCCTCCAGGCTTTTGATTCTGTAGAACAGACACTTGGTATGGGATTATTTGGTACTGGTATTAAGGTTGTTTTAAAATCCTACTATTCCTACTAATGAAATGAACAAAGAAACACATCACATGATGAGCATTCCTATGACATAGAGAATGACTGTGGATATGTCAACAAAAGAGGAAGTAGGAGTAATGAATCAATGGCAATGGGACAGGGTTCACATCATAGTAACAATAAGATTACATCACTGGCTTCTTCCAAAGAGGAAGTAAGTCATTTAAATCATAATGAGCTACACCTCTAAGGAATTTAGCTAAAATTACTGTCATATACATATTATCATGATGACACAAGTAAGTTTTGTTTTTATGGATTGTTTTTGTTTGATCAGTAATGAAAAAATGTCATTAATTGCTTCTGAAACTTTCTGGTGAAACTTTACTGTTCGTCAGAACAAAGCACTTCTGACTAACCCAGAAAAAAAAAATAGAAGGAACAGTTCACCAAAGAAATGAAAAAGAAAAAAAAAGAAAAAGATGCAGGTCAATGTACTATATCCTTTCCATCCTGTGAAGTCAAACTATAGCTTTGTGTGAGGAACAAACAGAAGTCTTTATTCATTGCAACTTAGCCCTAACTCTCCTTGGTGAATTTCATGAAAATTCATGACAGAAATTGCGCTCAGAATTTGTCAACGAATTTGCTCACAAAACCAGCCTGAATGATTTGTACCCAAATTGGAGTTTAGTTCTGTTTGTCCGGTTGCAGCTGTAAACATGAAGAATATCAGGGAATTGATATTGATATATAATTGTTATATAATTGATATAAATATATTTAATATCAGAATATTGGTTCATTCCCCGCACAATGATCTCATGAACTCATTGTAAATATTGTCCACAAACTTTATTGATGACTATTATGTTGCTTCTTCATCCTTCTTAAAACTTGAATGCCTCAGTCCAGACATAAAACAACCAGTACATTTATTCAATTTTATCATATAGTGCTTTATGGAAAAAAGGTCATACATGATTTGGAACAAATGATGAGTCAGTAACAGATTTTTGGATGAACTACTCCTTTGAAACTAAACCAAATTTCATTTACTCACCTGACAGATACGTTGTAAGCCCGTTCACACTAAGAACAATAACTATACCCATTAAGTTTTTAAAAATCATTCTAAGAGAATAGCAAAGTCCACACCACAACTATTATGACAGACGGTAGAATAATTGGAATCACTTTCCTATTTTTTTAATCAGCTGATGAACAATAAACAGATGAAAATCCATCCAGCAGAACATAACTGCATTTCACGCTTACAATACATGTAACGTAGAAGAGTTCTCAGTAGAAAGCAAAAAATAAAGTCAGTTTAGTTTTCTAAAAAAGCTTCAGAAATAGAAGCGTATTGAATATTCACAACAAATATTCCTTATTCTGCAACTTATAAATATGAGAGCGCAATGAGACATTTAGATGCTTTAAAATCTCATGATGTTTGATTAATTTCGGCTTCATGTTCGACTCAACATCGTGCTTCATTTTTTATTGAAGTAGCAAATTCACTCCACCTACTTTTTAAACGAATGTTATTGATCCTATTGTGAAAGATTCATCCATGCATGTTTATTTATTCTATTTTAAACTTGACCTTGTATTTTCAGGCAATATGTCATAACTTGATCTTCCAGTGAAACAACAGACTTCTCCAATCATTGGATTAATTCAAGTCAAGTCACCTTTATTTATGATTATTATTAAATATTCGTTGTGTTTATTTAGCGTCAAATAAATATAAGGAAACCAAGCCTTAATTATAACTGTTTTTTCCTGGATTTTACATCTTGCATAATACATTTTGAATCTACTTGGCAGAAGTGGCTGATTGGCCAAATGGCGATTCCTGAAGAAAAAGAGAACAAAAGGCAACATTTGTGTTGCTATATCGCCCAGGCCTAGCGGACAGCGAACTGCTTCCTTGCAGATGTTTCAAATCAGCATCCTCCACAGTGTAAGGGTATTCATGTCCTAGTTGTGTCACTCAAAGTGAAGACCAAACAAAGATGTTAAGGAGATGAGATGACACTGACATATTATTCCCTCCATGTGAACCTCTTCTCTATTCAATCACAATCTTAAGTACCCCTCTCATCATATTAATGTGCCTTTGACAAACGCTTTAGACGGGTATTCAGCCAGTGAGAGTCAATAAATGTTCAAGAGCTGCTTCAGAGGAGATTTCTTGGCTCTCAGTCAAATACAGTAACTATCCTAGTATCAAGAGCCTGACCAGAGACCCAGAAATCAGCTTGTACCTGATAACAGCTGCAATGTAATCCTCATGACAATAGGTGTATCTTTTGTGGATATCAAACAGTACAATATGGCTATTGTAGTCCAATCAATATCTGAAAGAATGACCCTGATTCTTAAGTGAAATAGCTTATATACATCGCAACCAATGTAGTCTGATTCGGTGTTATACTAGTATTACTTATACTATTATAGTTTTAATTAATTTGTTTAATTTAAGATCAATTTTCAATTTTAATTAAATTTTTAGCCATTTTGTTATGTGATTGTCATTTTTATTTTTTAAGATTAAGATTAAGTCATTTAAGATTCATTTATTTTTATTTTTATTTCAGTTTTAGTTTCTATTCTAGTTTCTATTTACTTCCAGTTAGTAATATTAGTGCTTTAACTTAAACTTATGCCAAGGCAACATTTAAAATGTTTGTTTAGTTTTGTTTAGTTTTTCCATCTAATATTCATATTTTATTGTGGCTATATTTAATGTAATAAAAATCAGTTATAAATTGATATCGCAAGTAAAAGCAATTATTTTCACTATTAGCCATTGGCCACGTGTTTTGAATTCAGGGATGTTGAAGTTAACATAACAATAATATATATTTATATATATTTATATATATATATATATATATATTTTTTTTTCCTAATATATATATATTTAAAATGTTTTAGTTAATAATAACTGGTCTGATTCCCAAATACTATATATGACTTTATGAGTCAGTTTCTTTTTATTAAATCAAACACATGCAGGTTATTATTGTATGGCATTTACTCTGTCACCACCAAAATGACTGAAACCCCATTAAAAAGCTTTTTTGGAAAATTGTTAAGAAGTATTTCAATTTGAAATGATGCATTTCATGAATAACGCCCATTAAAAGGAATCAATTGATTCTCATAGCTAGTTAGGACACATTTTGGTATCAACACAGAAATACAACGTTTGTGATTTTACTAAATATAAAAAGCTGCACTTGATCCTCTGGGATGAAAGGGATTAAACTGGGTTACGCAGATCTTTATGTACACTATCTGAGATAGAGAGATATGATGAGCTAAGCATTTACAATAAAAAGGCCCTACGGTTCTGCAAGGCTACTGTCCCAGTTAGACACATTCAAGGATGGCTTCCAAGATGGCTGAAGCTGTGTTTTTCTGATCTTACTGCTGGTTTTTTGATCCATAAAAAAATCGGAGGAATCCCTCTTAAATCTCAAAATATTTGCTGCTGTTTGAAGTAAGATCAAAAGTCTCTGGGACACTACTGCTGAATCCTCGGGACTAGTGGGCCTTGGTCATTAAACAATGCCACCAAAAGCCTCTAACCACACCACCGAGGATTATGTTACCATGGCTCAAGTGCGTGAGTTATTGGATCAGCAGAAGGACTTCTACAGAACTTTGCTTGAACAGCAAGAAAAAAATGTCAAATCTTGTGTACAGATCATAGTTGACTCTTCTAATAAGAGGATTGATGATCTGTCAAAGCAAGTTTATGACTTCAAGGTGAGTCTGGAAATGACTCAAAAAGAATTTGATGACTTTAAAATTTCTTGTGGCACCTGGTCAAAGATCTGCAGAGAAACCAGGTCAAATCTGGACACAATCTGTAAAAGTTTCAATTCTATCACAGAGAAGGCTGACTATCTGGAAGGCCAGTCAAGACGGAATAATATTGTTGTGGACGGCATTAACCCTCTGGGGTCCTTCGGGTCCAAATGGACCCGAAGCGTTTAAATGTAAAAAATCATAGCTTCATCGGAATGGTCCGAAATTTGGTGACTTTGTTGGTACTTGGTATATGAACACCCAAAAAAATTGGGGACAGGATTTGAATAGTCTAAGTGGTTGTAAAAAAATTTGTCACACTCAGGACCTTCGGGTCCAAATGGACCCACCATAGGAAATGAATGGGAAATTGGCAAAAATGTGAAAATGCAGAGTTTTTTTGTGCGTACAATCTACAAATCAGCCACGATCCAGAAAAAAAAGCACACAACAGTGAAGAGGTTAATCTATAAAACATCAAGAGTGCAAAACAGACACATCCACAAACACACTTTTATACACATACACACTAATAAATTCAGATTACAAAAATCTGTTTTGAATTTTTAAAAATCACAGCTTCATTGGAATGTTACTAAACTTGGTGACTTTTATGGTATTAGGTATGTGAACACACAAAAAATATTGGGGTCATGATCCAAGCACGTCACACTTCTGCTCTTTGGTCAAAAATGACCCCCATAGGAAATGAATGGGAAATTGTCAAAAATATGAAAACACAGAATTTTTTTGTGCATACAATCTACAAATCAGCCAGGATGCAGAAAAAAAGGACTCAACAGTGAAGGGGTGAATCTCTAAAACATCAAGAGTACAAAAAAAAACACACACACACACATTTTTTTTAATAAAAATAAAATTAAAAAAAATATATATAAAAAATGTCTATTATATTCAATGGGAAAAAATGGGTCATAATTATTGCATAAATATTAATTAAAATCATAAAATTATCTCAAAACACCAAAAAAGAAAAGAAAAAATATTATAAAAAACAAGTAAAAAAAAAATATATGATTTTTTTTATATATATATTAATCCCGCCCTCTGGTTCCATTTGGACCCGAAGGTCCTGAGTGTGACTGTTAAACGAAGGACCCCAGAGGGTTAAAGAGTCTGTGAGAGAAAAAGTGTCTGATTCTGAAGATAAAGTGAGAAAACTATTCAGTGAAAAGTTACAGTTGGATCACTTGAAAATAGAGCTTGACTGGGCTCATAGAACTGGGAAGCCAGCGACACCTTCAGAAAAGCCCAGACCTAATTGTGGTCAGATTTCTGCGGCTTAAGGACAAACTGGCTGTTCTGAATAAAGCAAAGAACTTGAAGGGCTCAGGCATTTTCATCAATGAGGACTTCTCTGAAACCGTCCGTCAAAGAAGGAAAGATCTACTCCCTGCAATGAAGGCGGCTCGAGAGAGAGGTGATATTTGAGATATGACAAACTTATTGTCCATCCACCAACACAAAATCCTCCTCAGCAAAGGAGGACCAACAGTTAGAGGTTACCGTGTTTTCTTTATACAATATTGTGTTTACAGTAAATATACACTCAATGGACTACTACAATACATCTGATTCTTATAATTTTGATGTTGACCCAGATTTACATTTTTTTTTCATCATTTGATACCACAAACCTTTGCAGATTTTATGATGAAACTCAGTTTAATGATTTGTATGTTTCCATGCCTTCTAATATATTCTCCACTTTTCATTTGAATATAAGAAGTCTTCCTTGTAACTATGACAAATTAATTCATTATTTATCTTTACTTAAACATAAGTTTTCTGTTATTGCTTTATCTGAAACATGGCTTACAGAAGACTCTAGAGAAATATTTAAATTATCAAATTACAATTCAGTTCATTATGTAAGAGAAAATAGATCGGGAGGTGGAGTATCTTTATTTTTTTTTAGACAACTATGAATTTAAAGTTAGGGATGATTTATCACTGAATTCAGCAGAATCTGTTTTTGTGGAGCTCTCTGGTGTTTTTGGTGGAAAAAACATCATAGTTGGCATCATCTATCGTTCACCAGATTCTGTTGTCAAAGATTTGAATGAATGTCTATCCAGTTCTCTTGATCTGATTAACAAGGAGGATAAACTTTGTTACATCTTAGGTGATTTTAATATAAATCTTTTAAAAAATAATCCAGATACATTTACTGCAGATTTTCTAAATATACTTTATTCTAGTTATTTTTTCCCTCTTATTCATAAACCTACTCAAGTAAAGGAGAATTCAGCAACTTTGATTGATAACATCTTAACAAATAATTTGAGTGAAGGAATGAAATCTGGAGTCTTGTATTTGGATTTGTCTGATCATTTCTCTATATTCCAATTTTCGTTAATCAAGTTTAATACAACCAAACAAAAAAAGAAAAAGATGCTTAAAAGAATTATGAGCAAGCTAAATGTTTCTAAATTTAAAGATATGCTTGCCAGTATTTCATGGAATGATCTTTACAAAGAAAAAAATGCTCATTTTGCATATCAAAATTTTATGAAAATGATTAGCGGTAGTTTCAATGAATGTTTTCCAATTATTAGCTCTACTAGGAAATATAGTCAGGCCTTTAGTAAGCCTTGGTTTACAGTTGACTTGTTGAAGCTGCTGAGGAAAAAGAATAAATTGTACAAAAAATATATTTCAAATCCTACACCCCTTACCCGTGGTGCTTATACATCTTGTAGAAATAAATATACTTATTACATTAGATCGTCAAAAAAGAAATATTTCTGTGAGAAATTTA
Source organism: Vimba vimba (assembly GCA_022828995.1). Lineage (NCBI taxonomy): Eukaryota > Metazoa > Chordata > Actinopteri > Cypriniformes > Leuciscidae > Vimba > Vimba vimba. The sequence goes on along the minus strand of CM040829.1, from coordinate 27,344,408 downwards.
AGAGGTGTTCAAATGATACTAAAACCACATGGAAAGTTATAATTCAGTTGCTGCATAGAGATAAGTTTTATTCAGAATTACCTTCAGTTTTTTATGAAGGTGATAATTCTTTTAATAACTCATTTGATATAGCTCAAAAAATTTTTTGCTAACATTGGACATGAATTAGCCAGTAAAGTTCCTGCTTGTAATGGTAATCCACTAGATTATATTATAAGGGATTATCCTTCTATTTCTTTCTTTCAGCCTCCTGATGTCCAAGAAATAGGTGATATTATTGATGAAATGAAAACATCTTCAACCGGCCATGATAATATTTCTTCATTCCTTGTCAAACAGATCAAGCAGTTTATTTTGCAGCCACTGGTTTTCATTTTTTCACTTTCTCTGAAAACAGGAGGTGTACCAGAGGATTTAAAAGTTGCCAAAGTTATTCCTCTGTTTAAAGCAGATGACCCTTGTTGCTTCAATAATTATAGACCCATATCCATATTGCCTTGTTTTTCAAAAATATTAGAAAAAGTTATATATAAAATGATCTTATTCCATCTTGATTCTAATTTAATTCTTTATAAACATCAGTATGGCTTCAGGAAAAGTCATTTTTCAGCTTTATTTGATTGACAAAGTTTCCTCTGCATTAGAAAATAATGAATTTACCTGTAGTATATTCGTCGACTTCTCAAAAGCTTTTGATACAGTCAACCATCATATTCTATTGAAAAAATTGCAAAAATATGGTTTTCATGATGTTACGCTTGAATGGTTAAAAAATTATATTTCAAACAGACAACAGTTTGTTTGTATTAATGGATGCTATTCCAACAAAGCCAGACTACTTTGTGGGGTCCCACAGGGGTCCATTCTTGGACCATTATTATTTCTTATTTATATTAATGATTTATCAAATGTGTCAAATATTCTTTTCCCAATAATGTTTGCAGATGACACAACTTTAGTTTATTCTCATTCAAATTTTAATTTTCTGATTAATAATGTAAATACTGGTTTAACTGCATATGCTACATGGTTCAGATTAAATAAGTTATCGCTGAATACAAAAAAATCTAATTATATAATTTTTAGTGGAAAAAAAACATATTCTAAGAACCTCTCAAAAGTCAAAATGGAGACTGTGGAGATATCCCAAGTTTCAACAACAAGATTCCTCGGAATTTTTGTTGATGAGAACTTGAATTGGAAAACACAAATTGACTGGGTTAGCAAGAAAATAAATAAATCTATTGGTATAAATAGGAGGATTAGCAATCTCATTACTACAAATTGTCTTCTTACACTCTATTACAGTTTAATTTATCCATATCTTTCATATTGTAATATAGTTTGGGCAAGCACTTTTCCTTCTACACTTCATAGAATTTCGGTTCTTCAGAAACGTTTTGTCAGGATTGCAACCCGATCTGAGTCGCATTCTTCATCTGTGCCTCTATTTCAGAATCTTCAGATACTTACTGTGTATGACATTAATATCACTCAAATATGTGTTTTTATTTATAAGGTATATTTTAATTATGAAAATATCCCTGAGCACTTTAAGACTTATTTTAAATTTAACTCACAGGTTCACTCTTATTCAACTCATCAATCCTTAGATCTTCATCTTCCAAAGTTTCTTACGTGCAGAGGTCAATTTACTATCAGATTTAGGGGTACCAAATTATGGAACAGTTTTTCCCACTTAGCAATAAACTCCTCCTCATTAAAATGTTATAAAAGATATTTAAAAGCCCATTTAAGTGCTGTTCTAAATTTTTAATATAGAAATTATTTTATTTTTGTGTTATGATCATATTTTTTGTCTATTATTTTCATTACTGTAATCGTTATCAAAATTTGTTGATGTTATGTATACATGTATGTGCATGTGTGTTTTGTGTGTGTGTTATGGATATATGTATTTCACTAGTTTGTTGTTACTTTTATGTAGTAAAATGTTTTTGTTTTTTATGTTTTTTGTTTTGATTTTATTGTAATTATGTCTATAGGTGGAGGCGTTAAATAAGCCCAGTTGGGCCCATCGTTAAATTGATAATATTTGTCTTATTTTTGTTCATATATTTTATGTTTTGTTATTATTTTTGTCATTTTGTATTTTAAGGTGCAAATATAAAAAAAAAAAAAAAAAAAAAAAAAAAAAAGAGGTCTAGAATACCAAATTTCCAAATACTCAGTCTCTACACTGAAAGCAATGTGACTCAATACCAATAAAGTGAACGGAATTCAAATGCTCTTCACATAAACTTGACCACAAATACGCAGAAAATAAGAGAACTGCGTAACCCACCTCTGTTTACTCACACCCAGAGAAGAGAAAGTGGAGAATGGTTATGACCTTTTCACTGGGAGCTATAAATACACCTAAGCATGTCGAACAACCACAGGTCCGATTCATGACAGCAGAGCGGCTCTAGAACCCCCCGAAAACCTCTGTGGATGGAATTTCTCCTGTTGCTGAAACAACTGCTAATGCTCACTATGACTATATTGCTGCGATGCTTTACTGTTTGACATCGCCTGGTCATCCGGTGTGGTGGGGGGGGGGGGGGGGGGGGTATACTTTGAAAAGGCCACTATGGGGTGAAAGTTTTGGAAGCGGTGGTCTTATGAAGAATACATGCATGGAAATGTACATCGTACATTGCCATTTATGATAAATGTGTTAATGATAATGAGTCAATGTCAGAATATTGTTGATAATGATACATGTGCCAAATTCATAAAAATGTACTCTGCATGGACTCATCAACTTTTTCATTTTAATGACTCATGTAGTGTAACCATCAATTAAAAAAAACATCTAACATTTTTCTTGTTCTGTACTGACACTGTTGTATGAAAACTGAACTGAGCTGGACGATGATATTATTTTTTGCAGAACTTATTTATAGATGACATGAACTAATTTAATAATTGATGATCTTTACAACGGAATTGAATCAACACTGAAATGCATCGTTTTCCTGTTATGCTTTGAAACAAGCTGTACTGTATAAAGCTCTATATTAATAAAGATGACTTGACTTGTCAAATCAACATTTATATTAATGATAATGAGTCAAATGACAAATATCTTTGACACTTATGGAAGAAAACGTGCCAAATTCATAAAAATTTACTCTGTATTCATGTTGGTTGCATAAGGTCCTGAATAGCTTTTATACCAAGTTCCAATTTAATGGCAATTTAAATTCAAGTAAAAACTTTACAATTACAACTTAACATTTTATTACACATTGAATACATTTGAGTGTATAAATCGGGTTTTTTTTTTTCAACTACCATGAATTTTATCAATAATTATTGTTATAATTATTAATATAATAATTATTAATATGAAATTATAAATATTTCAGAAATAAAAATATGGTCATAATAGAAGAGCATTAAAATTGTTGTATGTATGAATTGCATTTTATGTATTTCTGAATAATTTAATAAATCCAGAAAAAAATAATGTCACTGACCAAAAAATAATAATAACAATAACAATCTTATTATCGCATATATTGTATTATATTGTTCCTGTAGCTCAAATGGCAGAGAGCGGTGATAGCAACACTGAGGACACAGGTTTAATTCCCATTGAACACATACTGTGAATGAACTGTGCAATAAAACCATTTTTTTGAATTAATAAATAGAAATGTATGCCTTTATGAATGCTGCTCCACCTGATCATAGCAGCTATTCAAACTCCAGTACAAAAATCAAATAAACACCCAGGACTTCAACTCCTACAGCTCAACTAATATGAATTCTTAGGTGGAAAATAAAAGTGGGAATGACTAGGGGAGAAAGTATGTTTTGATTCACAGGAAGGGGTTGATTCGATCTGCATGTGTCCTGTTGGAGAGCTCAACTGCAGCCTAGTAACAGCGGGAGGGTTTTTTTCCAGGCCGTCACCAGGCAGCCCGGCTCTCAGGAGACGCTGACAACTGCCTGCAAGAATCTCCAGCTGCACCCAGGCAGATGTAGACAATGAAAACCGCACAGAGGAACACGGGGAAGTTCACATGCATTCAAATGATGACATAGTTTTACATCTGAACCGTGGTCAATAAGCAAATACACGTAATATGCCGGCTCCTAAGATTATGCAATTAGTGAAAAGTGGACCTTTGGTGAAGGAAATGACTGAATTGAGAACATTTCTGTATAATAAATAAATCTTACTACGAGTATGTTTCTTTTTTTTGCATTTTTCACATACAGATGACAGCAAAATTATCCCATCTACACGGATCAGTGAAAACGACTAAAAACGCTGTATTCTGCTGCCAGGCCAGTAGTTGGCGATGTCACTTTGTAAAGAAACACTACGTGCCTATTGACTGAACACATAATACGTATGCGCATGACGTCATCGTTTACACAAATGTGTGTTTTTGTAGTTCACACGGAGACTATAACGGTATCGTTTTTAAAAACTTGCAGTTTGAAACTGGTTACAAAACAGCCAAAAGAGAAATTTCAATATATTTCTTGGTATGAATAACTTCTGGCCTGTAGGGTCCGATTATTAAAGGGATAGTTCACCCAAAAATGAAAATTCTGTCATCATTTACAGAATGACGTGTCGTCCTCATGTCATTCCAAACCCATAAGACTTTGGTTCATCTTTGGAACACAAATGAAGATCTTTTTAATGCAATCTGAGAGCTTTCGGTCCCTCCGTTGACAGTCCACGCAACTACCACTTTGACGGTTCAAAAAGTTCATAAAAAGATGAGTAAGAAAATTCATGGATTGGCATTGAAATGAGATGATCCACTGAGCAGATATAATACTCTGAAGAATACAACTCACTGAAAACAGTGTAATCAGATTAATTAATGTGCCAAAAAGACAGAGCTGCAGCTCATGATTTTAAAGATGATGTCAAGAAATTCTCTGTAAAGGCCAGGTTATACTTCATTTTTCGTGTTCCACTTCATCTCGTGTCTGCACAGCTTTCAAAGTATACTTAACCCTGGACGCTTTTTTATACTCTACCAGACGTCAGAGAGCAGCAATGAGTTGCTCGGAAGAATAGAAGAAAAGGACATTTAAAAGCAGCCTACTTCAGTGTAATATGTTACCATATCATCATGCTTAACACTGAGAATTAGAATAATTGTATTGTGACGGTCGGAGATCTAAATCAGAGAAAAATCATAGCTTCGAGTGGGTGGCAGGTGGATGATCTATATTAACAGCGAATCCAGTTGACGTTAGAACTGATACTCGAATCTCTAATTGACAGCTGTCAATGTTCTGTTGCCAGTCATGCCTCTACGTGAGCCACCTACTGGTTCATGCGCAATCATTCTCCTAAATATGTATTTTTACTTGACTTTATTTACATATGTGACCTTGAAGGAATCCAAAAGTAATCCGATTACATTACTTTCACATTGTGGTGCTTGGATTGCATTACTGAATACTTTTTTTTATGAAGTAATTTGTAACTGTAACGGAATACAATTTTAAAGTAACCCTGCCAACTCTTGCCTTATGTAGCCCCAAAAAATATTTGGAAATATAAGCCACACTTAAATTGTACTGCATCATGTAAAGTGCTTGCCATTCATAATGCTTCCCCCATTGCGAAACTCATTTTTGGGTGAACTATTCCACTGACAGAACTAGGGCTGAACGATATTCTGTTTTAACATCGACATCGCGAGGTGCGAATGAGCGATAGTCACATCGCCGGAACATGCGATGTGAAGGGTAACGTTAGTAGCACACAGTAAACACGAGATTGTTGTATGGCTTTTTGCTGGGGTGACATACGCGTTCCGCGTGCCTGCACAGTGATTGATTCGCTGTGCCGCAGCTCACCGCGCTCACAGCCAACATTCACTGGCAATCCTATAGCTAAAAATGCGGGACGAAGAGGATCCGCCGCAAAAAAGTCAAAATCAGCTATTTGGGACTAGCCTATTTCGTCTACAAAAAGGAGGATGTTGACCAAAAAGAGGTAGGCTACTTTGCTGGAGTGTTCTAAAGTTGTGGATGGTTGTCTTTTTTTTAAAAAGTCGTTTATTTTTCGTGTTCGCATTTATGAGGAAAAAACAATGTTATGTGACATTACGGACGCGACCGTTATGAAAGCGGCACTAAAAGACTGCTTTAAAACTTTCACAGAGACCTCAAACAGAAAGCACAAAGCCTTTCTTTAAAACGAATTTCGTTTTGTATTAATTGTATCTTAATTTTAATCAGTATTTCATTATCCAATTTCCTGGATTTAATAAATAGCCTAAAAATTAAATATAGCAGCCAGCGCCTGAACTGGAGATTAAGCTATCATCCCTGAACCGAAACTCAGCATAAAAGGTAGCCTACTCGCCTCACACACCTAAAAATAATAATAATAATAATAATAAAAAAATAGAAATATAACTATTATCTACAGAAATCTCTACTTTTAAACAGAACCATTAAAAAAAAATAATAATAATTAATCTGTATGAAAAGTGCATTTCTCCCGATCACTGCTGCGAAGATCGCGAGTCAGTATTGTCAACTTCATCTTTACAGAAAACACTTGTTTATTAATAAACAATTAAAATGTCTCATTGTAATATTTTACATATTATTAATCATTACTTTTGCTGGTTCTAGGTGCCGTTTACATGAACGTGTCACTGAATCAGCACAGAAAACATAATTTTTCGGGTCCTAGAACCTGAAGAACGTTAGGTCCTGCGTAGAACGTTCACCGAATTCTGAGAGAAATATGTTTCTGGAATAAAATATTAAGTGGCCTTTTTGTTACTTGTAATGAAGCTTGCTTATTAGTGAAATTATTAATAACATGGAATGGTAATTATTGACTTTAGCCTGGATTGATGGATCGCAATATCGCGATATATATCGTTGGGAAAAAAATATCGCAATGTAATTTATCGTGCAGCCCTAGACAGAACTGACAGATGAAGAATAGAAAGAGAAAATTATATTTTCAATAGATTTCAATAAAACCATCTAATACATAACGGAAAACCATGGTATTTACCAAACCGAACAAATCTTTTTGTCAACACGAGTGTCTGGTTAGAATCAAGGCGCGCTGGTCTGTGACATGTGCCTCTTACCGTGTGGTAACGTTATGCTGGCGCCATCAATGATGGCTTGAGCAAGTTCGTGGTCATTGCTCTCGAAGGCCTGGGCAGCCGCCTTAAGTGCATCCCAGATTTCCTTGCGACCTTCAAAAGCCGGTGCCGTGTCCCAGAATTCATCACGCTTACTGCGCAGCTGGCCATCGGTCATTGGGTAGTCGCTCTTCCATTTGGGCTTCTCTCTCTTCAGGGGCTGGTTTCGGCCCAGTGCAACTGCAAAACAGAGATGAACAGGTCAAAACATAGGTTATTTATTACGGCTAACAAATGACAATGACTTTGTCCATGGCTCAATCAGATTTCAGAGCCTAAACTTTCCAAGATATACATATTTGTCCTTGATGAGCTGATAGCATAAGGCAGAAACTGAATGCGTTTACTGAAACAGCATGACTTGATCTCAATGTTTCTGTTCGCAAAACTGAAAATAGAAGGAGGGTTAACAGTTGTGGGAGAAGCCTGCCGTAACATCAGCTCCAGATTGGACCTTTGAATGGTGGATTAAAGGAACACTCCACCGTTTTTTGAAATAGGGCTTATTCACCTTCTTTCCTACATTTAGATAGGTGGGCAAATGCATTTTTGTCTCAGTGCATGCATTGTTTTAGTTTGACAGGGTCAACGCTAGCTTAGCTTAGCATAATGAATGGAATCCTTTGTTGCCAGCTAGCATGTCCTGAGTAAAAGTGATATATAAAAAAAAAAAAACCCCATCTAATTACTTCTTGTGGCCTGCGTATTCACAATGAGTACAAATAGCGATGCAGATTAACACTAGGCGATTTCCTATGCAGATATTGACTTGGGACTATATTAGGGGGAAGCACAGGCGAAGCACTGCTACTTGGGCGCAGAGATATCACGCCCAAGTAGCAGTGCTTCGCCTGTGCTTCCCCCTAATATAGTCCTTAATATATAAGTCAATATCTGCCTAGGACATCGCCTAGTGTTAATCTGCATCGCTATTTGTACTCGTTGTGAATACGCAGGCCACAAGAAGTAATTAGGTGGGTTTTTTTATTTTTTTATATCACTTTTACTCAGGACATGCTAGCTGGCAACAAAGGATTCCATTCATTATGCTAAGCTAAGCTAGCGCCGACCCTGTCAAACTAAAACAATGCATGCATGAGACAAAAATGCATTTGCCCACCTATCTAAATGTAGGAAAGAAGATGAATAAGCCCTATTTCAAAAAACGGTGGAGTGTTCCTTTAAGCTAAATATGATTCTTGATCATTGTACCATATTAATAGCAAAAATACACTAGCACTGCATATCATTTTGCACTATATTAATAACAAATGGCTTGAAGGTGCAGGTGTAATTTTTTACAAAGTTTTACACAAAAGAACAAATGGCACTTTAGAAATTTAATTAAAGTGACATACTTTGATTCACATAACATAATATAATACAAAATAAGCAAACCAAATAACACAATATACACTCTACAGACACAGCGGAGCCTAAAACAATAACACAGTCCAGTGAGATGAATCACACACACATTCTGATATACCAGTCCAAGAGAAATAAAACTGGACAAATAAAAATGTCCAAACAAGGAATGCCTGCTACAGGCACACAACATCAAATGCCAAACTCAAACACATGATGGTCACAGCCGCTGCAATGCAAAATGCCTTTGCCAACACCAGTCACTGCAAAGAGAGAGCTTGAACTACCACTACAAACCACCAACAATGCGTGAAAAGCTGTTGAGATTGAATCCAAGAATGTTCTTTATATGAATATGAAGCATGACCAAGAATACCATGGAGGAAAAGAAAAAAACGAACAGCTTTGATTTGATACAAAAGCAGTTGGTAAACAAACGAGGCATCCAGGCCAAAAGGTGTCAGTATAGAGTTCAGTTACGAATAAAAGGCTAACAAACAAAAACAGAAACTTATTGAGTCTACCGTTGGCATAAGAAAAAAAAAGAGAAGACAGGAGATATTTTGGGAAATCCAGGAAAAGGGTTGAGGGTTCATAAGGTTTCCAGGTGGTGCTGTGGAAAACATGCTATATCCCACAGTTTAGATATGCAATTGAAATCTAAGTGATATCAGACTTAGTCCAAAAACAACAATTTGGTAACAGATCATCTTGTATTTGTCTTGCATGTCCTGAATTATTGAGGTCACAAGCAGATTTATAATCTAATCATGTTTGGGCCATACATTTTATAGCAACATATTTTTAAACAAGTCACTTATATATTTATGTATTATAATAATAATAAATTACATTTAAATGTTTTTAATTTGTAATTATAGCTATAAAATGCAACTAATGTTTGCAATTGAAAGTTCTTCTGTTACCTTGCTGACATATTTACAGCAGAATTTGCTAAAACAACATTCAAAACCTCACAGAATCCTAAATGTTTGAGTTTACAAAGCCTAAAACTGAGGCTCCAAGCCATCCATATGAAAAGGAAGTGGATGTTAGTGGCACATGTTGTAACATTCTGTCTGTTCCTTTGAGAATAGATGTAGCCTACCGCAGTAATGGCATTTGTTGAAAGCAAAACCTTGAGATGTATTGCACTCTCTATAAACCAGCGCACAGACTACAGACACACAGACTCCCAGTCAATAACACTGGCAGAATTACCAAGGGCTGAAATCCAAGCAGTTACATCAGAGGGCCCGAGACGTCTTTGGGAAAGGGAGATTTACTGGGTAAAACATCTGGCTGCCATTATAAAACCTTTTTGGTCAGGAACGCAGGTTGCAGAACAAACAAAGCCTGTGATAATGCTACCCAACACTAAGATGTTCAGTGATGAGACACAAAAACAAAGCCATTCAACAAGCATAAAACTCCAGACAGAGAATAAAACAGCAGCTGGACATGAATAATTCAGGCACAGCCAATAAACCAGTATAGCACTTTTTATGACCCAGAAACACCAGAGAAACAATATTTCAACAACCCAGAATCAATCCTTGTCGTCTGATACAGCACCTTACTAACGCAAGAGGGGGGGAAAGATTGATTTCCTACATCCTGCGAATTAACTTCCTGTTTCTGTGTATTGTGACGTGAGGCTAGTACTTGGTAGCTCTCTGATGACCTCTTCCTGTTGTCAAAGAGCCAGCAACACATGCAACTTTGTGAATGGATTAAAAAAAAAAAAATATTGTGGTTACTGCAGAGTGCAGACCATTTTGCAATCATAGGCAATTTCCTCTCCGCTGTGAGGAGGAGACTGTGACTTTAGTTTTGGATGTCTCCTAAAATAGGTTTACATGCATGTAAGATTTAATTTTCTCATAATATACATTGAAGCTTTACTTCTTATCTTACAATGTCTGAAACGGCTCGATAAAGAATTTAGTCTCGCTAATTACAGTATAGTTATATGACATGGCGTGAACGCACCTATATATTACACACAACATGATACAGGGAACTACACTGCGACCAAAATGGTCGCATATGCGACCTTTTGAAATGCCATTGCGACCGTAATTTTTAATGGGTCGCAAATGTATCACTGATTATTTTTGTATATGTTTTAGGCAATATGCTATGATTTACTATGTGCATTTATTAAAACAGAAATGTGTATTTTAAGAGTACGTTTTATAGACCCTTTTACAGTTGGTAAACATGGTGACGTATTTGTGTGGGCGGGGCTTAGCTGGAGGCAGAACGATCCCTCTGGCCGCTTCACTAACGTTAGTTTGCCAGTTTGTTAGCTTGTTTTTTTAACAATGACTGGAGAAAATCCAATTTTATATTAATGTGCAAGGTCACTCACTGTCCAGGACCGCAATTGTTATTTGCAAAAGTTAATTTTAACGGACGGAACCAGATTGGCTGACCCGTACACGCTCAGTCAATGGATGGACGATCTGACAGGATTAACGTTAACGCTACCTCCGGTTGAGTGGCCTGACTTCTACACCTACCTGATAGAGAAACCGAGGGTAAAGAGAAACTGAGGACATATAAATCTTTAGATGCCTATAACTATGTGCTGAATGGTCATGTAAAGACTTGTGTGGTACGATCCGCAGTTCTGCCTAGCCAGCGCCAAGAAGACGACAATGTAAAGAGTGACATTACGGTGCAATTTTAATGATATGAATATTTTCTAGAAATAAAAATTCCAGATACAGCATACTCATTTTTCATCGATTCTTGCACCCAACAACACAACAAGATGACATTTAATAATAAAAATAATAATTTAAGCTCCTTATTATGTAGCCGAATCTGTGCTGGTTTGTATTGGCCGCCTCCAGTTTTCCGTTTGTTTTGCCTCCAGCTAGCGCCGTGACGTAACTGTGACGTCGGCGCAAAAGGGGTCTATAACGTGCTCTGAGCATTCAAAACATCAAGTTGGCTTCAGCCCCGCGACCGTTAACTGTTACGTATTAGATTAAAACGTAGCCTACCATTGTATCAGTGCTGCGCGAGCTCTCTCTCTCACACACAAACACGGACGCGCGCACACAGAGAGAGAAGATAATTGTAAAATAAAAATTGACGGGCTATAGTTTAACATTTAATATTTCATATTTAACGTTTAATATGACCCGACCCGGTCCCGGATAAGCGGACGAAGATGACATGACGTTTAATATTTTAACGTGTTCTAACGTGTGCGTTCCTCAGCGCGTATGTGAAGCTCACATGCACTAAAAGCCTGTCTACAAGCGCCTGGATACTGGACTAAGTTATCTTTCGAGTCTTATTGTGCTTATACTGTTAAATACACACAAGGTTTACATAAACATAAACATAAACAAAGTCGGTTGTCTAAAGTGAAAGCAAACTTGAGAAAATTTAGTAAATCTGCTTGTCAAATGCGTGTATATTAGACGCGTCGCGCGCAACTCTTAAAGAGACAGTAGCAATAGTAAACACGCTGCCGCTTGTCCTTAGGCTTAAAGGCATAGCCTAGTTCACCCAAAAATAAAAATTATCTCATCATTTACGCACTCTGATGTTGTTCCAAACCTGTATTAATTTAGATTTTGAAGAATGTGGCTATCCAAACAGTAGCTGGTCCCCATTGACTTCCATAGGAGAAAAATACACTGGAGTACATCAACTGTTTGGTTACCCACATTATTCCAAATAACTTTTTATTTTCAACAGAAGAAAGAAACTTATTTGAGTTTAAAACAACTTGAGAGAGTAAATTATGATAATTTTTAGGAGAACTTTTCCTTTAATGTTAATAAAACAACAAAATGCAAAGAGAAAATCACTCACTGCTCTTGACTGATAACTTTAATAGTAGCTTTAAGTATCAACGTATAATTTATACAGTGAAGTCTGTTTTGTTTTATTTTCATATTTGTTCATTTAATTACTTTCTTCAATGCTACTGTTAAATACACCTACTGTAGCGGAAAACATAAAGCACTGTCTATTTAATTTGTATATTAAGTTGTGTATGTGTAATGTGTATCTTTGATCTTAATATTTAATAACAAAGAAAATAATGACAAATATCTATCTAATATCTTATCTTCGCCCCTGTCTGCCATTTTTGTTTTATTATTTTGTTACCTATGGCTTTGTTTTTAAAATATGGACATTTTGGCTGTAATGCTCAGTCACAAAATAGTAAAACCAACATAAAAAAGAATCGTGATAAAATCGTGAATCGTGATTTTCCTGAAAAGAATCGTGATATGATATTTTTGCCATATCGCCCACCCCTAATTGGAATAATAAATTAAGTAGCCTATCTTAATTGTACACAATGTTCCTGTTTTTTTTTTTTTTTGTTTTTTTTTTTTTGCTGTTTTATGCCATAACAGCAATATTAATATCGGTTATTATCGGTATCGACCACAATTTTCACATCGGTGCATCACTACTTAAAAGTTCAGGAGTCTGCCCATCTGTGCCAACCATAGCATGTTGAAATCCATTTTGCACTTTATTGTGTACTGTATTTTCTAATGCAGAAAATCTATCCCAACCAATGTTAAAGAAAACAAAAACAAGAAGGCATGTGGTTAAAAGATGGCAATTAAAATAAAAAGCACATCTGTATGCAATACAGTTTCATTATTGTTCATTATTATCCAGAGCGGCTTACTATAAAGAATTTGTGCGACCAAATCATGTTTTGCGCCAGTAACTGAAAAAGTTAGTAGCGCAAGTGCCACCAGTGGAAAAGGTTAGTGTAGTTCCCTGTGATATCCAAAAAAGCATAATAGGTGCACTTAAAGTAATCATGGAGACTGACCCACGATTTTTGTTAGTGACGCATGTAAAGAATGGATTTAAAAAAAAAAAAGGAGTACAGGTGAATCCATTTATATAAAAGGATAATGCGGTAGTTCTGGTCAATAACTTGTGGGCTGTCTTTGTGTATAGACAACATAGGCAGCTGCTTTCTGACATGGTGTCTTAAAGGTGCAGGCTGTAATATTGACAGCTAGCGGTTGAAATATGTACTACATATGTACTACTCGACCCTCACGTGGGTTGCCAGATTGAGGACACGCAACAGGAACGAGTGTAATTGATAATGGAAGGCGACAGGCCTTACACTGTAAGCTGATCAGCTATTATATATGCTTTTTAATATGCCCCCATTCATAAAGATTTTTTAAATGGATGCCAAGGCTTTTTAGGTCAGGTAGAATCTGTGATCGCTGATCTAGTTTGTTTGCTGGTTCCATGTTTTCCACCAACTGGCAACCCGGGGTGTTGAAATACTATTGGGCAAATTGGCAGTGGACGGGATCACAGAGACCAAAACAAAAACAGTCATTCTGACACAAAACACATTTCAAAGTAGAATAACTGGCTGTAGCTTTGTTTTTCAGAGAAACAAGTTTGTGAACTTAGCATGTTTCCTAAATATCTGCAAATATATGGTATTTTTATGCTTTAGTACAGTCAAAAAATTACATAAAGCCTGATTTGAAACGCTCTACATAGGAAACAACTCTAGACATGCATGCTAGACAGGAGAACAGCAGTGTTTGATGTTAGCATGTGGCTAAGCTAACAATGAGATGCTGTAAAATTCATAAAAAAACAATGCAAAAATACTTGATAAAACAGTTTTTACTGATACTGTTAGTATTGAATGAAACAAGTATATGCAGTGCATTGTGGGATTTGCTTATCTGTGGAGGAGACATGAAATGCTGCCCTGGAATCTGGACAAAGCATCAAGACAGCACAACATTGCGGTGTGTTTTTTGGAACAGCGTTCGCATCAGGAGCACAGTCATGACGCCTTAAAATACTGTCTAGCCCGTCAGCTCACTAGTATCGACTCTAAGATAGTGTGTCCTGGTGGGGGAAAAAATTATAGCATGGAATATTGTTCAAATGAAGAAGAAAGTAATGGAATAAATAAATAAAAGGAATAAATGAAAAAATAAAATGAATAAAGTGAAAGAATGAATAAAGTGAAAGAAAAGTTGAAGTGAAAGAGAAGTTGTGAAAGCAGGCAAATGAGACTGTCCACAATACATGATTGTCTCCTTGATCAAGCTTTCAGCCAGACAATGACTCCGGCAGCAATATACTAGACTCAATACAAACAAATCGCAGTGTAAATACACTAAGAGCCGCAACAGTGATTCTCTATTCCTCGGGGGGGGGGAGGGACAGTCATTGTCTCTTGGAGGGCTGTGGAGCGTGTGGACTTCCCTCAGGGGGCACATTTCTCCATGCTGAGACAGAAAATCTATAACATCACAGTTCTATTTCCTGTTTATAATGATGCACTAGCGGCAGAGTCTTTATTTAGATAAAGTGGGTTGGATGAGGTGACAAAGGCCCATGGTTATGTTTGGAATATCTTCTCTTAATTTTTTTACAGTACATAGTAAACAGGGTTTGAAATTAACTTTTTCACTAACCGGCCATTTGGCTACTAAATTCCTAAGTTACCGGCCATTATTTATTATTTATATATATATATATATATATATTGTAGTAGTCAACATTTAAAGTGGATCAAAAAAGTTGATCAATCAAAGTTGTCCTAAGACAAGAATGGGTATTGTTCAAAATTCATGCATGGATGAAAGGTTTTGATCCACTTACATACATGCATGCATATATATATATATACATACACATATATTATATTATATTATATTATATTATATTATATTATATATATATATATATTATATATTATATATTATATATATATATATATATATATATATATATATATAATATATTATATATGTGTGTGTGTGTGTGTGTGTGTGTGTGTGTGTGTGTGTGTGTGTGTGTGTGTGTGTGTGTGTGTGTGTGTGTGTGTGTGTGTGTGTGTGTGTGTGTGTGTGTGTGTATGTATGTATGTAAGTGGATATTTGGATATATGGATATATATATAAATACAATTCATACATTCATTTCTTATTCAAACAAAATCATGTCATCCAGCCATCTCCTCCAGAGATCCCTTCCTCTTTCATCCTGATTCTTTTCACCAAAAATGAGTTTTAGGTGGACAGATCAATACAGATTAAAAAAAAAATAGAATGTTGGAAAATAAAAATGTCTTTTCTGTTAACCAAATGCTTTTTAATCTTTGCTATTGCTTGAATGCAAATGAACAAGTGCGCCGTTATTTGTTGCGTAGTGACATGTGTGATCAAGTAAGCCAGATATGCGCAGATTCTGTGCAATACGCTGTATTTAATATAATATGATGACTCACGAGTTGAGTATTTGTGCTTAATCTGTGCAGATTTGGCTTTCACAAACTTCCCCAACAAAACAATGAGTAACACGCCAAATTGTCTAGTGATTTGACAGCGTTGCCCGCCACAGTTCATTTTTACCCGCATTTGGCGGTTGTTAATTTCAAACCCTGAAAGTAAATATACTGTACTCTTGGCAAAATGTGTAGTATGGGTAGTATAAAAAGGTGTAGTGGGGGTATTATTAGTGATGCACCGACATTAATAATTAATTTAATAATTAATGAACTAATCAAATGTATTTACTGTTATGCATGTATGTTACTGTATGTACTGTTTCTTTCAACATATCTTCTGATGTTCATTCTGTTGTAGCTTATTCATGTTGTGCACACGAAATAGACACTGACACAGTCAAAATGTGCAATCAGAGATTTAATTAAATGTCACCGTTTTTGGTCAGTGATTCCTGCCCTCCAAAACGGTTTCGGTTAATGGTCGACCTGTGATTTTTTTAAAACACTGATGGCCGATAAAGCCGATATTTATGATGAGGAATCTTTCACAAAAACAGAGATTTTGGCTTGTGAAGTCGGAGTGCGCGCTGTTATCTCCTTTGTATGACGTCAAATTGTGCGCCGCTATCTCCTTTGTTTACATGAGGCGAGTCTGCGCAAATGGCAGACGTAGCCAAAATATTGCTGCTATAAACTGTGCTAATAGGGATTGTATACATATACATATACATATACATGCACAGATCAGGTACAGTTAGGGTTATATCACCACCTATTGGTTTGGCATGCTCTTGAAAGCGCTTTATAGCGCGTTTTTGCGTTTTCATGTGGACAGAGATTTTTTTTAAACCGTGCTTGTGTGGACAAGATTTTTTTTTTAACGGAGGTAAAATACCGATGTACGTGTGGACTGGGTATTACTGACCTACAAGTTAGTATCCATTCCTGCATACCAAATGAGATCCAAAAAATATTGTGGGTGATTCAATTCAATTGCATCCCAAATCATAGTAATTTGTAAATGTGTCAAAGAGTGGGTAATCTTTATTTTAGAGTAATATTGCCAAAATCACTTGAACACACAAATTAAACTAAACATGGCAGTGACATAAGGCAATTTAAGTTTGATGCTAACATTTATACACACTGTAAGCGACAAAAGGGGTCTGTGAAATCAGGACGCAATTCTGAGACTGGTGTTGGTAGTACACCAATACTACAGTACAACCCCTAAGTGCATACTGCACAGTTTAAGTAGGCCAACACCAGGCTGCAGGTCATGAATGGCTTCGGGATCATTTCCCTATAATTCCTTTACAAGAGAAGTAAACTTGTGGAGAACTGCAATAAGACTGCATGTGGTCACCTGATGTAGACCATAGTGGTCTCACTTAAAATACAGAGAAAATAACAAAACCTAACAAGACTCATTTACGAGACTTTAAAACACCTGAGAGGTATTTGGACAGGCCTGTTTCACCTAAACACAAACAAATCCTTATAGTTTTTATAGAGTGAAACTAACAGCGCAGCAAAACTCTGGAGACCGCAGATTTAACCTAGTTTTTCTGCAGGATTGTGGATTTCATTTTCACAAGAATCCCAAACGAGGACCATCTGGATTAAGCTCTAAAAGGAGAACATTTCGTGATGGCATGTGTGTGCGTGTAAAAAGCATCCTTGGGTGCAAGCGCAACACGATTTTCCTCTTATTCGACTGCCGAAATCTTTCGCTTCAGCCTCGTTCTTCTTTTTAATCCTTTCCTTCGTTCCTCCCCCAACTCAAAGTCAGCATCAAAAGCCCATTAGAGAAACCGTAGCCACCACACCCCCCCCACCATAAAAACACAGAGAAACAGACTTCATCCGTATGGTATTTAATACTGTATGTACTTCCCATCAGGCCGGTCGGCCACAGGACTCTCTGAGAAGCATTTGTGCGAGGGCGTGCTGACATCTGGGAACTATCGGCACTGCCAGGCCTCCACACGGGAGGGAGTGAGAGCCGCTGATACACAAATGTGCAGAGAGAGGGAACGATGGGAGAAAGGGTGAGACAAAAGAAAAGCCAGACGCAATTAAGTCTACAACATCGACCGAGGAGAACGGCCTTGTCGAGACTCGGGCAGGACTCCATACAGGGTGTCAATAATTCAATGGAGACTGGCAGAAGCTTTGTGTCTCGTAGAGAAAATCATCCGTCATTTGGTTTCTCTCAAGATGCATCATGTACGGCGGAAGATAAAATGATGGCAGTGGAAAGAAAGCGGTGGAAGGATGGTTCTCCTTTCAAAGGCCACGTTCAAGTAGCCTACATATGTCAGGATCACATGACAGATGGGTCGAATCGCACAACCTCTGATCGGTCCGGGAGAGGCGTCTCGGATCTCTGCGAGTCTCCGGAGATGAATACTCATCTTCATCTCGGGTTCCACCTCTTCTCAGAATGAGAGAACTGTCCTCTCAAGGGCAAATTGAAGGAGAGACTGCATTTCCTCATTTGATTCTTAACAATACAATGTATACCCGTTGTTGGCCAATATTAGAGACTTTACAATTAGATTAACTTTGCTAATGCTCACTTAAAGTTAATCCTTGCAAATATAATTCAACAACACAGTTAATTGTAATATTTAACAAATATTTATTTCTCATAATGTGCATTAAATGCTGTGACTCCTAAATTTCCGTAATTTTTTTTTTCAATGTAAATGATTTAGAAAAAAATGCTATATAACATTTTTATTGGGGGAGATGGCGGAGATGAATTCCATTCGCGCCACTTTTATGTATATCGGACGAATGTCTTTAGTTGTTGCATCACGTCTTGCAAAGTACACAGCAAACTCAAAACATACTGCAAGCCATAATCATGTGACATGACCAGGCTCAACCCTGATTAGCTTCAGTGGGAAACCAGTTTGGGGCTACAGGGTGATATGGCCTACATTCATTCTATATAGAAAGTACTTTTTAATGTCCATGAAGTAATTACTTATTCAAAATAAGTACCTACTCAAGAGAGTATGCAATTTCGAATGCAGCCAATGCTTCCCTGCGGCCGCCATTGACGAAATTTCCTGCAATCTATATTGTTTTCACTGTTATATGGTAGGGGGCGCTATTACGCATCATCTGAAAGAGTACTGAATCTCCAGATCAAAACGCAGGCGAAAAAGAAGCACTGTTTATGCGGCACATGTAAAATAACACGATCATCAAACATTAAACAGCATATAATTCACAACTACGTAACGTTACCGAATGAAACGTCCACCCAGGACGAGCTATAGGACTGTGCAAACTTTGAGGGTGTTGATGGACTCGTTCTACTTGATCGATGTTTTGAACATTGCTCTGAATCCCATCCAGACATAGTCAAAACTTGATTTTTGACAGCTTTTTGTTCAAAATGTTGCTTTTTTATTAAACAAGTGTTGATAAAAAAGAATGCAGGAATAAAGCTAGAATAAAATGTTCTTTGTTATTGTTGATAATATATTTCATGATCCGATATTCATACAACAATATATTCTGGGGGCCATGAAAGTTTTGTGAAAATGATCAAAGATGTTGTCGGTGGCTGGCAACTTTTTTAAATGCTGGTGAGGAAACAGTTAAAGTAGATATTTTCTGAAATGTCTCAGTGTTGTTGTAGGCTATTGGTTTTTTTGTCCATTCAATGGAAGTCAAAGGGCTTAAATCCTGTCTGGTTCCCAACGTTCTTCAAAACCTTTTGTGTTCCCGCAGAGTTCCGTTTGAAAAGACATGAGTGCAAATAAATAATTTTGTATTTTGTGTGAAATATCTCTTTAACTATGGAAAACATCAATGTTTCAACACTTTCTGCCATAGAGTTCACATTTTCTGCACTGCCTGAAATGCCCTTGCAAATGCCTCTGAATAACTTCCAGCTGTCTTGAATTCTCTGTTTGCTGGCCAACAATAAAACATCTTCTAACATGAAAGGAATTCTGGGAAACTAATGGCAAGCTGTCTGGGTTATTAACATAGGCAGGTATGGGTCACTTCACTGAGAACATCTGTAAGCCAATAGCTTGCGTTTCTGAATTCATATTTCACTGTAATTAAAAACATGCCCGGGGCATATTCATGCCAACAAAATGTATATGTCAGAGACGAATGATTTTTTTGTCCTTACATCCTCCATTTACATATTTTATAAAATGAATGAACATTCCTTTAAGGGTATAAAGGAGAAACCTAGACATTATCATTAAAGGAAGCAGGCCAAGATGTCAGGCCTACTCCACGTTCCACATTCATCTCCATGACGACCCAATGGTCCAGGTGAAGCGTGGCCCGGCATGAGGACTCCTGTGCCTGCTTGGAGAACTCGAACACTGCATAATGCAAGACAGACAAGGCACTCAAGTTTCACCTCACAAACAGCTCCAAAAACACCCGGCGTGAGCAGCGAACAGACTGCTGACACAGTGTTACGATGACAAAAATATCTGAGTGATAATGTATGAATGCTTAATGAGTTAGGATTTATTTATTTTTAAACAGAGTTGGCTTTTGGAACAAACCCTTAACCCTTAGTATTAGGGTGCGTTGCGTTCACACTTGTAGTTTGGTTCTCTTGGTTCTTTTAATCCGGACCAAAAAAGAAAATGGTTTGCTTTGAGTTCACTCTATATTTTTGACACTGAGATATAAAACAAAACTGTACTGAACTGTAATGGGCAACATAGCTCCTATGACGAGAAGCACACGATCTATCAGCGAATCTATCAGCGAATCCGTCTATCAGCGGATACATTGGGGATCTGTTGATAGACACCTGCTTTCAAACACTTCCGTGTGCATCTAAGCGCTCGGTGAAGAGCGTCAAAGACGTCATTGTAGCCAATCACAGACATACATGTTAAACGTGTCGACACAATGGCCAATCAGAGGTGTTTAAGAATCCGTTCAACAGCGCTCAAAATGCTAGAAGGAAATGCTGGTATCGTCACATTTTTACATTTCAGTACCAACTTGGTACCGAAGTTGGGACATTCTGACAACTCTATTACTTAAATAAAAGTGTGGTTATTTTATTTTATTGGCTTTTATTGGCAAATTATTTTTCATTCCGGTTCCATACACACTGCGTAGAATTTTTGTAAATGTGGTTGTCACAACCTGCATTTTTCGGGAGTTAGGCCTAATTCGGTTGTAGAATACAGTTGTCACTCCACTGTAAATGACTGAACTGTGTATGTACAGAACAGGACATAGCACTTCACTAAACTAACTAACAACCGAATTTATCTGCAGTGTGTACGTGGCTATGGTAAACTTCATATTCAACTTTGCTATTACTTCTTTGAAACATTAGCAATTACTTGTGGCACAACTACCTCCATCCCCAAGGAGCTGTTAAATTGTTGACATCCAAATCAAGCGCCGTGAGCCGTGGAAAATTAGCAGCCATTAAGCCCGCAGGTAACTGTCAATTTCAGGAACTGTTCAGGGTTTCATCTAAGGGTGCCGCTCTCATTACAATAATGACACATGATGAGTAATTTAGTCCCATAGGCTTCGTCTAGAAGCTATTTTTGTTCACTATATGAGAGCCTGGAAGAGAAAAGCAGTAATTGCTGACATCTTATATATTGTTTTATTTCCATATTGTGATTTGGCACAAAGTCTGATATCAGCACTTCTCCGAACAAAAACACGAGTTTGATTGTGACACAAGCAGGAAATCACGAGTGTTTCAACTATTAACAAACACAGAAGACTTTTTAAAATTCTGTTTTGCGGCTTTTAATCCATGCATGTTATATCTGAGGCAATTTAGCATACTATATGCCATTGTAGACTTTCTCTTCCAGCAAAACAGACCATAAATATCAGTGATTCATTTGGCACTGGGTGATCATTCATTTTGTCTGAAGTGGTCAAGGTTTGGCTGGTTAACAACAAAATCAGAATTGTTTTGTTCATATGCGACAGATGACAGTGTGAACAGCACAAACCACATGGAAACTGATCTTTTCAATTCCGATTTGTGCCACTTCCACATATGTGGTCCTAAATCCGAGACAGGTCAGATGTGTTGCAATGGGAACTCAGTCTGAACGGTCATATCGGAATTCATGTGACTTTTAAAGACACTCTAGAGCACCATTCGTCACAATTCTGCGCTCATGGGAGTCACTTCAAAGATTTTACATACCTGAAGTTATCAAGACAGTTGGTAAAGGTAGTCAGTGGAAGGACAGTGATGTGACAGAACTTACAAGTATTACAGTGACAGCTCTATATACAAGCAAAACATGAAGGCTTGTATCATAAATAAAACTCTGCTATCTTTTTCATGTCCTCGTCTTTGTTTTGTTTTTTATATTGCCTACGCATAAATTCGCTGGCTTCCATGGCAGATCATATTATAAATAAATGTGTAATTGCTTACTTTAATGTTTACTTCCGTATGACAGCGTGCTGCGCAACGTCTTTTTATTATTATTTTGCATGCGGGTCAGTCAGGACCAGGATCTGTTCACACTGGAATCTGATATAGACCACATTTAAAACAACGTGAAAAGCTTTTTTTTTTTTTTTACATATTAAATATAGCGGAGCGATAAATCGGATTTGAGCAATAGGTCTCGAAGTGTGAATGTAACCATAGTTGCTCCGCTCCATTCATATTCACATTCCAGAGGTTGAGTCACAAAAATTGTTTCTTTTAAAATTATTTTTGAAACTATATGAAAGTATTTTTGTTGGAGAAGAAAATAAACAATTTAACTAGCCAATTTTTGAAACGAAAGTTATAGAAGTTGTATAAAAGCAATATCACACACTCCACCGTGCTGTTGGTCTGAATATCAGCACGGCCTTGTGCTTTATGGCCAAATCACAGCCATGCAGATATTCAGTACAACAGCACTCCTGAGTGTGAGATTACTTGAATAAACATTGTTTAAAACCAAATGGTTTGCATTAAACAAGATAAAGATAAGGATGGAGAATAACCATAAGAGAATAAAGAATTTGTGCATTCCAAGGCAAAACCATGACCCACATTTTACTAAAAAGAACAGAAACACATCCACACTAGCCATGAAGCTAACACTCTCTTTATATATAACACACAGCTAAAGCTAACCAGCTAGGAGGAAGGTGTTATATGCAAAAACGACTCAATGCACAAAGACAAAGAGCGGTGGGGGAGAATTAAGAAAATATTTGCATAATCACAAAATCACAATCTTAATTGTCCCTACAGCCAGGCGCGTGCCCGAGAGGAGCGATCGAGCCTTACAAAGCGACGCAAAACCCAGCACGATGTTTCAAAGCACTAACAAGCCGAGAATTAGACAAGGGAAGCAACGCAGACCCAAAAAAGCACAAATTTACTCGCATTTCCTGGGTATGCTTCATTTCTTACCTCCGGTTCCGTCCGAGTTTTCGTTTAAACTGCCTGAAGAATCATGATGACTGCCCACACAGCCACCCATGGATGTTTTCATGCGCCTCTTCCCCCCGCGGACCCGCTCTGGTTCGGTTTCCCCCCGTCCTCTCTCTCTCTGCTGGGATAGAGATTGACAGGGCGCGGGCATCAGCTGGAGAGAGGCGGGGTGGGTGTATATGCACACGCGGCTGTGACTCAAAACCTAGTGTGCTGCCTTCTCACAGAACCAATCGAGACGCGCATATTATGAGGTTCCAAAATGCTATCTAGCTAGGCCGCTCACTAGGTTTTGGGACGCGGCCAATGTGATCATCTCTAGTAACGTTACATTCACGAGTCTTACCTGAACTGGAGGTCTTGGATGTTGTTGGACACGTTAGACAGAATTTATTTATTTCTTATGTAAAGTTTTTCACATTTTATAAGGGGTTTAATCCATTTCGCAGCTTTAACGGTCTTTAAATTACCAATTAAATTTGACATGTAAAATAAAAGCACTTTTTAGAATGCTGTTTTCGATTAAAACAATTGAAGGAGGAAAAAAAGATAGGGTAGAGTGGGGGGAAACGCCCCCTTGGGGTAAAAGACCCCCATACTGTTTTCCCACATTAACTAGATACGTTTTTGTTGTTGTTATGGACTACGTTGACAAGAGTGATGTAGAAGTTTTCGCTGGCGACGGATTTCACGTTAAGTGATCTAATTTTCAGCAGTAAGAAAACTAGTGTTATATAGTGTTTTAAAAATATTTTTTAATGCATGCTTTTTTGCAGAACATTACAGTTTTATATTGTATAAGAATAGTAAGGCCTGTAGGCTAGTTAGGGAGTAGGCTATGTTATTTAATGCCGCGTTCCAGGCAACCTGTAACCCGTGTTTTTCCAACTCGTAATGGGAGTACATCGTTCCAGGCAACCTGTAACCCGTGTTTTTCCAACCTTATACCCGTGAAAGTGCACTGGAACGGCAGTCAAACCCGTGACTTCCCACCCGTGAACTCGTACTAGATCGATGTACTCCCAGTTACGAGTTGGAAAAACACGGGTTACAGGTTGCCTGGAACGCGGCATAAGGAAAATATAAATATTTTCAGAATGACACTTTTTTTTTTAAAACCTAGTCTGTGAGGTAAAACGCCACAGAATAACACATTTTAAAAGATGACTTTTTATCTCACAATTGCAAGTTTACATCTCGTAATTCTGAAGAATGTTTCTATTTCTATTTAAGAATTCTATTTCTCAGAATTGCGAGATATAAAGTCAGAATTGTGTGATTAAAGTCGCAATTGTGTATTATAAAGTCAGAATTGCAAGTTATAAATTCACAATTGCGAGAAATAAACAAGCTATTAAGACTTTTTTTATATCTTGCAATTTTTACTTTATTATTATTATTTTATTTTTTTTATAATATTTTCATTTTTTGACAATAAACATGCCAGAATGAGAACATGAAATCCAGTCAGAAATAATACAGAGGGGATCACCGGTATCGGATATTAAATGATTTTCGATAAGACAGCACATTCCTCAATCCAAAATATGTTAACCTTTTCACATTCCCACATCATATATGGAAAAAGGATCCAAGTTGTTGGTCAGGACATTTATCACAAAAGGGACTAAAGGAGGAGTCAATACGATGTCTTTTGAGTGGGGTCCAATAAGTTCTGTGACAGAAGATATAATGAATCAGTTGGTGATTAGGATTCCTAGCTGAAGTAAAAATGTTCTGCCATACTCTTCCCCAGTCCGTGACATCCGTCTCTTTCCCATGCGTGCTGTATAGCCAAAGGCCTTCCCATACATCCATGAAGTGAAGTGACTAGGACAACTCAAACCAAGCAATGATCAGGTGTGTGGGAAGTGTTTCCCCCCAGGGCACATGCGATTAGGACCAGCAATATCTTTCAATGTATAAATGCCCTTCTGCATCCAGTCTCTAGAGAAAAACGGTGCACCTCCCGAACGGATATTATTATTATACCAAATGGGCGTGCCAAATATGCGAATAATGAATACATTTTTCCATAAGTTTAAAATTGACTACTGTGTTGGCCATGATTGGACCAAAAGCTTGCATACATTGCTTGTTGTTTAGCCTAGAGAACAGTATATCTTGTAACCTGTGTTTGCCTGCTAAGCTCTCCTCTATCTCTCTCCAAGGAACCCTAGAGAGCGGGTCGAGCCAATCCTTATTGAATTTTATTTGAGAGGCCCAATGATACAATTTGAAATTCAGAAGCGCTAATCCTCCATTATGTTTTACACGCTGCAGTGTTTCAAATTTCAGTCTGGGTTGCTTGCCATTCCAGATGTATTTACGAATTTTAGAATTGAGTTTGTGCTAAAAAAAGATTTAGGTGCAGGTACATTCAAAACATTAATTTCAACACTCCTGGCATGATGATAGTGGCAACAAGGTCCATTTTTGGAGATCTTGTTCAACCCTAATTAGAATTTGGAGATAGTTGGCATCAGGTATACCATGGAGGGAAGAATGAACAACAATGCCTAAGTAACTTATTGAAGTTTGTATGGAAATATTGCATGGTAGTCTAACTTTCTTAGCCATACTATTAAGTGATTATCCCAATTAATTTTGTACCCAGAGAGCCTTCTGAACTTTTCAAATACCTTCAGTATCTGGGGTGGACTAATGAATTCAGATACCGCTGTAGTCGCAAGGCCAGAATTCTGGCATACATTTTTATATCAGTGTTTAGCAAACTAATGGGTCTGTAGTTTGCACAATCCGAATGATCTTTCCCTTTTTTGGGTAGATAGGTGCCGTAATCATCTGGGGGTGAAAGGCCCCAACCTCTACTGCCGTGTGGATGACCGTCAGGAAGACAAGGCAGAGTAGATCAAAATATTTAAGAAATAATTCTGCCGGGATCCCATCTAAGCCTGGCGCTTTGCCTTAACGTCCCTTTAAGTTCCTCCAAACTGACTGTCCTAAAAATTCAGCTTCCTCATGACTAAGTCGAGGTAGAGTAAGAGACTGCAAAAAGGCAGTACAACTTGGACTTGTGGGATTAAGTTTGGATGTATAGAGTTTAGAAAAGAAATCAGAAAATGAGGAGTTAATTTCTTTGCTAACCAGTCCTTTAGAAGGATGCTTAATTGATTCAATGTAGGCTTTCGCCTGATTTTGCTTCAATCTTAAGGCTAAAAGTTTGCTAGGTCTGGCACCACTGAAATAATAGGACTGTCTGGTCCTGTGAATCACAAATTCTGCTTTCCTTCTCAAAAGATCATTCAATTCAGCTTTAAGGTTCTAAAGCATCTTAAAATGTGAATGAGAGAATGAAGATTTTAGTGACAATTCAAGTGTTTGACATTCTTTTTCTAAATGGTCAAGGTCTTTTTTACATTAGTGGCAAAGGCTAGAAATCTTTCATAAAACCTGCCGTAGCTTCCCAGACAAATATAGGATATTAAATGAAAGAAATTCAGACAGACCGGCTTTGAAGTCTTCATCGAACTGGCTGTTCTGTAAAAGAGAGATATTAAAACACCACCGCGGAGATCTTTCAACAAATGGAGCACATTCAAATTCTGCCATTTAAAGAATTGTGATCTGCAAGAATAGCTGGTAGTATCATTGTCTGGTCAAAAGAGTTCAAAAGTTCCTTGGAGCACAGTAGATAGTCTATTCTTGAATGAGAGAGATGCCGTGTTGGGAAAAAGGTATAGTTTCTACTCAAGGGGTTCCCAGATCTCCAACCATCGACCAAATTCAGCGCTTTTACAAGATCATTAAGCGCAGTCGAGGAACTGAGCTGAACTTGACTGCAGGAGGAAGATCTATCCAATACAGGATGTATCACCGCATTCATATCCCCTCCGATAATCAGAGAATAGTCTGAATGAAAGACAATGAAAGCAAGTGATTAGTTACATGTGGGAAAAAATTAGCCTCAAATATTGTAGGGGCATAGATTGATGCGAATGCTATTTTCTTCCCCTTAATATTTGTACAAAAATATGCAAGGCAAGCCTGCCAGATTGATCTTTACTTTCTCTGTCAATCTTGAGGTTACAGTTACGAGAAATCAAAACAATTGTACCTTTAGTTTTAGTGTTATCAGTAGAAAAGGCTGTAACTCTGTAAAATGTATTCTGTAATCTCTGAACGTCTGCTCTCTTTAGATGTGTTTCCTGAATTAGAGCGATATCAATCGCTTTCCTGCGCAAGTAGATCAAGAAGAATGTGTCTCTCTTATTCGAACTGTTAAGTCCTCTGATATTGAGCACTATAATTTTAAATTTATCCATAATCTAATGAAAAAGTGGT
Source organism: Vimba vimba (assembly GCA_022828995.1). Classification (NCBI taxonomy): domain Eukaryota; kingdom Metazoa; phylum Chordata; class Actinopteri; order Cypriniformes; family Leuciscidae; genus Vimba; species Vimba vimba. Next base: position 27,316,870 of record CM040829.1, on the reverse strand, counting down.
GCGAATTTTAATGTTTTGCAAAACCAAAATATATCTGCTTGACCTGTGACGAAACTAAAACATTGTAAGAGATAAATAGAAATATCATGAACAAAAATGATCACCAGAAAGACAGCCACCCTCTTCCATTGAACATGAAGTATGTAGTATAACAAAGAGTATACATAGCATAAACAGTAGTGACAGCCATATGTAATATGTATAAAATAAATAAACAAAATATAAATGTTTTACCGATTTAGCCAGAAAGAAAGAGAGAGAGAGAGAAAGAAAGCAATTGTGACTTTATAACATGAAAAAAGTCAGAATTGTGAGAGAAAAAGGTGCAGTTTTTTATTTTGTGGCGGAAACAAGCTTCTTCCCACTATCACTGTAGTGGTCTGAACAATCCATCCTTTGTTTTTCCATCAAATGTAATCTAACTAGGTGGTTGAATAAAAATATTTGGACTTATATTTAAAAATGACCACAAGTTATCATCGGCTAGCTAGTTAGCTAGCCAGTTAGCATCAGCTAACAATATTTTTCAAATAGGCTGATTTTCAGCATGGCTCATTAATAAATATTCATACTGTTATTTTGGCTTGTCTTTTTAATTTTAAGCTAAAACTGTTAGTACTCTGATTTTACTGTAAATGTATAAAGCAAATTGCTTTGTCAGAGTGACAGATGGTACAAATTTTACTTGGTACAAATTACATTTTTGTTATAAATCTAATAACATGAACACTCTGGACATTTTTCATACTTGGTTTATAATTTATGTCATTGTCACTGAAACCTAGGATACATATAACTTTTGTTTCACAGAAACAATTACACATTTTACACACTCCTTAAGGGGAGAGAGGGTTTCCAATAGGCCTACTCAAACTATGTGATCTTGATAGATAGTGTAATACGGGTGACATGTTGTGTAGACTAAAATAAATTGTGCTTGGTACAAAGTTCAAATTTAATTTCAGTTAATTGATTTCTGGACGTAGCGTTTGAAAAAGCTAATAAAACTGTTTTGATTTGTCGAACATTTTGATTTGTCGAACATCATTTAATTTCTGTCCATTTGTGATATTTTATAGTTCTGATGACTTTACCCTTAAATTATGGAAAGGAGTAATAATAAAGGACGAGTAAAGGTATCCAATCTGGTATACAACAAACATGATGAATATATGATTAATTGATTAGGCTATCGTAATGATATTTGTTAATGATTATTTAATATTCAAAAAAATGTTTACATTATATTTATACAATGCAAACAAATATATACATATATTTGGTTTATCAGTTCTACAGTTGATGTCTGGTGCACCTTAGTGAACAAAAGTGTGCACTGCAAGACATTACACTGACTCGGATAGATTCGCAGGCAAACAACCATTATTTATGTCAAAGAAAGTCTAAATAAATCATATAATCATAAAATATGTACTCAGCCTATACTAAACCTTACCTACGTAATCTGTCTTTCTATCTATCTGGTTTCAGGTGGGATAATGTGAGGACTCAGAGATGCAGAGTAATGGCCTGTCTATCTATCTATCTATCTATCTATCTATCTATCTATCTATCTATCTATCTATCTATCTATCTATCTATCTATCTATCTATCTATCTATCTATCTATCTATTTGTTGTATTAGCTAATTTATTATATAGCATTAATATTAATAGCAGTACATAATCACACATCCTTCTCTGAGTCTCCCTTTGAGTCCCATAAATTCCAGCAATTGACTCTTGACATCACATATTATATTTCAAACAAAATCATGTTCATTATGATTTTGTTCATTATCATAAATGGGTTCATACTGAGTAAATAGTTCTCAATCAGCACTTTATGATGAGTTTTGCCTCTAAACACAGGGTGGCAGCACTCCACCAGAAAAGATTTTTTATGAACGAACACCATTGAAAGAGTTGCTGAAATTGTGTTCAACATTAATATTGTTCTTTTATATTGTTTATTGTGAAGGTGCTTTGAAACAATCTTTATTGTATAAAGTGCTAGGCCTATATAAATAAATATGACCTGACTTGACTTGAAAATTTTTCAGTACTTTGGGGGGACTGTATGTACTAGAGCTGGAATGCAGTCCATCATTAACTATCTATACTCACATTTTTAGCAGAAAATGTACAAATTATTTTTATAATTTTAAAGAAACGTTATAAAATGTATTATTATTTATAAACCAATCATATTCTTGAAATCCCATCTAGAGTCTATATGTGTAAAAGTATATTATTGTGTAAATATGGGTTATGTATTCATTAACAGTTGTCTATAGCCTACTCATTATATTTGTCTATGGGTGTTATGTTTTATTTTTAACCATTTGCGTTTTAATTTTATAAAGTCCCAGGGTTCTGTTTTATTAAGATGTTATGTGAATTGATTTGTATGAATTATTTGGTTACCAAGCCTTTGAGGCTCATTGTTAAAGAAACGTGTTATGAACCAAGGTGTTTCAAATAAAATAAATACATATAATGTGAAATAACAAAACATTTAAGCTTCAATATGGTTTACAATGAACAGCACTGAACAGCATTAATAAAGATGATTATTGATATATTGATGTACGTATTGATTCAGTTCTTATAAATTAAACAGACATGATTAGTGTTCAATTTTACTTAGTCCAAATATGCCTTTTTAGTTTTTTTAAATAACCTTTAATTGTTGATGAACCCGAGTTAATAAAGTGTGATCAATAACATAAATTAGTGGGTGGACCAGGGGTTGAGTTACCCTTTAATAAAATGTGACAATATGAAAATAAACAGAATAAACAGGTTTACAGTCCATTTTTACACTTAAGCATCTATAAAGTCCAGGACATTTGCTTATGTATAAGTAGTTAACTGGGGGTAGCTTTATAATACTGCAACTGATTTTATCTGATGTTATTTGATAATGTGATCCATAGAGAGGAAAACAACCAGACCAGATCAGAGCAAGTCGTGTTCCCTTCAGGGTTTTCATTAATGATCCTGTGCTCACATATTCTGACAGGCCCGTTCCTGGTCTTTTGCTTTTGTGTGTAGGCTGAACACCTGCTGGCAATGTGCAAAGCATTTACCACTCTTCTTTCAAGGCCATTCAGACTGATCTAAAAACAGTTCATTCCGGAGATGAGTCAAATTATCTTCAGGGTGATGTGAAGAGTCTCTTAAACTGTGTGCTTCTTTCTTTTCCGCAGCTTGCTTCCATGTTCTTGATTCATTCATTTGCCATCTGACGAATCCTTTCGTTCACTCTTTAATTCAGTCTTTCTTTCATGTTTTTTTTTTGGTCTCAAAATACACCTGACAGTAGAAAATGAGGTAGAAAATTGCATGTCATTCACAACACAACTGAATAAAATACTAAGAATGGGAATTCATTTATAAGCCTCGCATTATATATATATGTATTTAGCAAATCTGCAGATAGATAAGAAATATTACATTATAATGTAGTAATGTGCTATTACAGTGTTGCTTGTTTTAATCAATTAATGAAGCCAATGTAAAACAGAATTATTATATATTGTCTATTTTATATATATATATATAGTATAGTATATAGTGTAACCAGATGTCATTTGAGATGTCATTTACAATAACTTATAAACCTTTAAAGAAAGATAAACTGTGTGCTACAAGGATGAGAAGTCTGCTGCAGAACTTGTGCAGTCTCTGCGAAAGTGTGTATCGAGGGCGCATATCGACCGCAAAGGGGGTGCTCGAAAACACAAAATGACAACTGACTACACTTGCTGACTTCTTGATAACGGTATTTTTTTCCTATAGGTATTTAAAAAAATATATGTTAAAGTTATAAGCCATGAACCAAACCAACCATCCTTTTATTTTAAGCAAAAAAGTAGCTGAAAATCAGACAAAAGTACAAGATTACCTACCATCATTAATGAAGAAAAAACTACAATCCCATGAAGCATTGCGAACAGCATAATCAAATTTAAAACGATGGAGAGATATAACTATTGAAATGTATTTATTTAAAGATGTAGATTATATACATATAGAAACAATATATTTGAATATGCATATACTGTATTCAATGGTATATACCATATTATTTAAAAAATAAGTTAAAATAATGCAGGCTGATGGATTCAGCAAAAGCCTTACAGTAGCTTACAGTCTGTCTTTACAGGTTTATAAGATATCATTAAAAATTAATACCCCTATGGTATTAATGGGATTTTTTCTTTTTACTTCCGGAACCTGACTGTTGCACTAAAAATAAATATAATTATTTACCTGCCTTTAATCTTCAATGTGACGTGACTGATTTAAAGTGCTAGTTTTCCCAAAAATGAAAATTCTGTCATAATTACTCACCCTCATGTCGTTCCAAACCCGCAAGACTTTCGTTCATCTTCAGGACACAAATGAAGATCTTTTTGATGAAATCTGAGAGCTTTATGCTTTTATTCACATAAACATTTATCAATTCACACATCAGTTGTGGTAATCGGAAGCTCAAGCATGTTTGCATTCTCGTGTTACGCAGCACATTTGAGCTTCAGCAAGAACCAATGAGGTTCATTCTCGTGTTACGCAGCACGTTTGATCTTCAGTAAGAACCAATGAGGTTCATTCTCGTGTTACACAGCACGTTTGAGCTTCAGCAAGAACCAATGAGGTTCATTCTTGTGTTACGCAGCACGTTTGAGCTTCAGCAAGAACCAATGAGGTTCATTCTTGTGTTACGCAACACGTTTGGGCTTTAGCGAGAACCAATGAGGTTCATTCTTGTGTTACGCAGCACATTTGAGCTTCAGCGAGAACCAATGAGGTTCATTCTCGTGTTACGCAGCACGTTTGAGCTTCAGCAAGAACCAATGAGGTTCATTCTTGTGTTACGCAGCACGTTTGAGCTTCAGCGAGAACCAATGAGGTTCATTCTCATGTTATGCAGGACGTTTGATCTTCTGTAAGAACCAATGAGGTTCATTCTCATGTTATGCAGGATGTTTGATCTTCTGTAAGAACCAATGAGGTTCATTCTCATGTTATGCAGGACGTTTGATCTTCTGTAAGAACCAATGAGGTTTGTTCTCAAGCATCAAGCAGGTTAGGTTGAGCTTCTGTTTATGTTCGCTTATCAATGTTTATATGTGAATAATAGACTAAATTAAATCTGTTCATCATATAAAGAGATCGTGTCTCTTCAGAAATGTTGTATTAAACCGCTCAATTCATATGGATTAGTTTTACAATCTCTTTATGAACTTTTTTCTGTCAAAGTGGTAGTTGTGTTGCTGTCAATGGAGGGACAGAAAGCTCTCAGATTTCATCAAAAAAGATCTTCTTTTGTCTTCCGAAGATGAACAAAAGTCTTCCGGGTTTGGAACGACATGAGGGTGAGTAATTAATGACAGTATTTACATTTCTGGGTGAACTATCCCTTTAAGTAGTTACAGCGGGTGATCCTGAACATCACTTAGATGAAACATAAAAATTGCATTACATTGCAGTTTCATTAAAAGCAAACTTTAATGTTTTCTAAAAACCACATAAGGTGAGATTCGGCCCTAGCTTTGTTCTCTTTGGAGCAATAACACGTGTTCGTGCACTATTTCCAGTTAAACCCTCCAGTATACAATATAATGCAGTCTGTTTAAAGGTTAAATGCATGGACTTGCATTACAACTATGGCATTTTCTGACTTTTTGTTCACAACATGCAAGAAATTGTCACAATCTACTATATGTCTGTTGACAATTGAGCAGGACAAGGCGTAAATATTTTTTTAAATGAACACTGCAAAAATGTAATGCATGATCACATACATCATGCTTATTAGAGCCTATATTCTGAAGCAGTCGTGTCAGCGTATAGCTTTACACCCTTACTTCCAACAAATCTCATGTTTGTCACACGTGATGTTGCATACAAAGATGAGGGCAATTTGCCATCCTTTTTAAGCACAACATTACTTAGAACATTGTGTGTTCAGTGAGATGGAGGAAGCTAATTAACCTCACCTCGTATAGCGTCTCGGAAGAGATTCAGTGTTTTATTCAACTATCTCTGCTTCCCATGTAGCCTATGCTTGTTTGCAGTTTTGACATGTCAAATATTATATTTAGTCATTCTATATTGACATAATTGAGCTTGAGCTGAGGCATATATGTTTAATAGTTTAAGATAGCTCTACCTGACATTATCAGGTTTTAATCCAGCCTGACGATTATTTTATCGTTGTTGACATTCATGAACGAATCAGCCATGCATAACCGCAGGGTAGGTTAATTCAGACAGTTCACAGGCAGGCTACTGAGAAAAGTCAATATCTTGTGAAAGGTACATAGTCACCCAAGGGGATTGTCTGTAAAGTAACAGCTGAATGGGAGCTTTGCACTGTTTCAGTGTGCACATATTTTGACATAATGTTTTGTTATGTAACCTAATACATGCTTCATATGGTTGGTTGTGATCAGGTCAAACACATTATGATTTAATCAACCTGATTACATTAGATTACACCAGATTAGAAATAAAAATTAGACATTTTTAGTGCACCTAAACAAACCTTAAAGGAAAATATTCCACCAAAATGTTTTAAATTGTATTAAGGCATGCTGTGGAAATCAGATTTCCCTCTGTTTGTGCATGTTTATTAATTGTGTCCATTGTACTTAGTTTCTTAGATTGTTGTAAGAATATTGATATGGAACAAGTAATAATTGTAGTTCTTGAAAACAGATCATTTCTCCATTCTCAAATATTTAGATTGAAATTCATCAAAAATAAATATATTTGTTAGTCAAATACTAATTTATTTCATTACCAAAAAAAACATAATAGATTTTAGACAAAATTAACCATTGGATTTTTAGGCATTTATTTTGGTATGTACAATTCAAACAATCCGAGATTTTATGAAGGTAATATTATACACTAAAAAATGGTGTAGAAACAATTTTCACTCAGTAATTGCTGGTAAATTTCACAATTAATTACAAATAAAATACAAGTAACACATTGAATTTTCTTGTTAAACATACTTCAATAATCTTTGTTTTATTTACAACTTATTTTTTTTTTTTACAGTGCAGTTATTTATGTGTAACTGTACAGTAATACAATCAAATTCCATCAATTTTAACTTTAATTGATTATTTTATTTTATTTTATTATATCTTACTTTGACATTGGATGGACATTTGGGGTCACAATATAATTCTTGCAAAATTTAGAAGCAATGGATTTTGTTGCAAATAACAAAAATATCAAACATATACCAGTAATATTCACTTTTCTTTGGCATTCTGATTTAATATGTACAATATCAGTCAATGAACATTCAGTTCAGAGTTATGAGAAGAAATGAAGCAGCTCTCATGCTCTCACTATACAGCTTCTCTGCAGGGTTTCACCAGAAATCATCATGAGACTCTAATTTCACCAATGAAGTGATTGCGATGAAATATCAAGAGCTATTGTGGTTGTCGTTCATATTATCAGCCTTTTTTAGTGCTGATGGGAAAAGCAGAAAGTGAGAAAACGGCATTAATGCTAATAATATGCATAAAACGCTTTAATAGAAGTCTTGTTATGAATGAGCCACTTCTGTCAGCTTGCTGAACTGAGAGCAAAGAGCCACCACATGCTAGTAGCCTAGATGCTAGTGGCTAAGACAGCAGTGGAATCGAAGGATTGATCTGTTGGTCCACCAAACAGACTTTGGTTTGGTCAATGACCTTTTAGTCGATGGACTAATGCCCTGTGCAGCAAAAAAAGTTTACAAAACTCTTGATGTGCTATTTATTTCAGTGTTAGCTTAGTTATGTGCAGTGTACTTATTCAGTATCAGACTGTCTGCTTATATTTGCACAGAATGTTTAGAATGATTTCACGTCGTAAGTTACAGTTTCCTCCACAATCCAAAGACATGCATAGATGAACTGGAGATGTACGTAGGAACCCAAATTCCATCATGTGAGAGTAGAGCTGCATTAAGTCATACTTTGTCCCAGCTAAAAATGTAATGGTGTGGCCAGTGCAGGCATGATAAGGGCTTGTCCATGGGTTCAATGTCTGCCCTACTGTATGTGAATAAAAGCCTACTTTCAATCTGTTCAGCATATAAAGCTATCGTGTCTCTTCAGAAAATTTGGAGTAAACCACTCAATTCATATGGATTCGTTTCACAATCTCTTTATGAACTTTTTGAAGCATCAAAGTGGTAGTTGCATGGACTGTCAATGGAGGAACAGAAATCTCTCAGGTTTCATTAAAAATATCTTAATTTGTGTTCCAAAGATAAATGAAAGTCTTACGGGTTTGGAATGGCATGACGGTGACTAAATTCTGACAAAATTTAAATGTTTTCGTGAACTAACCCTTTTAGTCTGCCGACAAGATAAAAGAGTAAATGGAAGTGTAGTAAATGTAGAGACTTCAGAAGGATACAAGCATCAAGAACAGTCAGGAAGTGGATGGTTTATTTTTAATGTTGTCATGGATCTCATCTGAGGATTATTTGTTTGTTCGGAGCATTTGACTGCAGATTGTTTTGGAGGCACAGTGTAAAGTAGAGTTCGCAAAGAAACTTTGTTAACAGTATTGGATCTGACAGCAGCTACATAAACCGTAAACAATTTCATAATGCTTTGTCTGTAAATGAAGGATTTTATGGATAATGTTTTCAAAACACTTCCTCATGTGCAATAATGGGCGTTGATACTGTTTCTTATCCAGATGTTAGCCAATCATAACAGTGGCCATTTAATGACAATCCTTAAAGAAGCCGCCCCTTAAAAACCGACCATTTCAGACAGAGGGTCAGAATGAGGGTTGAAAATAATTGTTTTTCCACATATACATTTGTTTTGTTTTTTTGTGCAAAAAAAAACAAACTTTAATAACATTATAAGTGAACCTCAAGGAACATATTAAAATAATTTTTAAAAAATCCATGCCATGACCCCTTTAAGTATACATTGCACTCACTGATACAGTATTAGAATACATAACAGAGTAATAAAATCATTGTTTATGTTCATATTTCAGAACTTGTGTCTACAAAGAAAGTGGCATACATTAACTGTCCCAGTAGTTAAAATGATCTATGGCATGGTGCTATATGCTATGATCATGGGTTCAATTCCTAGGGAATGTGTGAATGAGTACATTGAATGCCTTAAAAGTTGCCATGGATAGAATCGTCTGGAAGGTGAATCAATGTGTCATGTAAGACTTATGGTTGTTGAAACTGAACAGGAAACAATTAACATGATAGAAAACTACTAAGAAGAGTCACATACTTTATTTAGTATTATTTAAATTCTATGGGCGTCACTGACAGTGGGCATGATGTGTCAGTGACGCTGTAAACTGTAAACTCTGTAAACTATCATGTCATTGTGACAACATACAAAAATACTTTTCAAAACTTCCAGGAAGTCCTGTGACCATGCAGCTATTCCTTTGGTCTTGAGGATTTCCCATTAACTAAGACCTTCAATCTGTGAGAGAGCCAGTAAATCTCTATAGATCTTTAGGCATGTGATGAACAACTTAATAGCACTACTAGTCCCATTCAAAACTACTGTAGGTAAATATGTGCCTGCTGGCCTTCTTCCATTCTGGCATTGCCTCAGAGTAGAGCTGTGGCACTTGTAATAAAACATTACTGCTCATTTTGTAAGCGTGATCAGTCTATTTTCTAACCCCAGAGATCACTTTACCTGGCAGCACTTGGGATTGAGTGCAGAGCCAAGACTCTCTGTGGAGCACTAGCCTCTAAAAGGTCACTGGAGGATTGCCAGCGCGCGCTGGGTTACGTTTATGTAAGACATTGTACTAATGTGAAAATGTCTAATGCTCACATGGAGAGACTGTGCTGATATATCTAATATTGATTACACATTTTGATTGATGGAAATTAAGATAAGCCAAAGGTAAATGGTAAGATGTACTCCTGGGAAATATGTAGCTTCTGTATATTAGTCTGAAATCAGCATTTGCTGTAAAGGGTCAGGGGCATCTCTTGAGGGGCATTTAAAGGGATAGTTCACCCAAAAGTGAAAATTATGTCATTTCATTATTTTCTCACCTTAATGTAATTCCAAACCTATTAGACTTTTTTTCTGTGGAACACACATGGAGATATTTAGTGAATATACCTGGTTGGGGAGTTCAATGAAATGGCAATACATTCATTGTGACTTTAATGAAAAATGTAATGAAAAAAAATGTAATGAAAAATTCACCCAAGAATGGCAGCAAAGAAATAGTCCATGCATTTGCAAGTGCTCCGATTGGTTTTGGTGAGAACCTAATATGTAATACGTTTTATAGAAATAACTTTGATTACCAGGAAATTATTTTGACCTGTGGCGAACAGCAAAAAAAAAAAAAAAAAAAAAGAGGCCAAAATCTGGATTAAAGTGGATGGAGCCAATGTGTAAATGCTTGAATACTGTTTTAATAGCCACACAATGTGAACAATAACAGTGTGGAAAAAGAAGTGTGCTAAATTTGAATGTGCTCTTGTTGTGTTCATCAAATCTATAAAAGGGACCTATTATGCAAAATTCACTTTTACATGGTGTTTGAACGTAAATGTGTGTCGGCAGTGTGTGTACTTGACCACCATTTAATTGTAAAAATCCACCCACTCCTATTTTTTTAATGCCCATAAATCATAAGCAGTGTCTCAGCACAAGCCGTTTGTAGTTTCTATGCAATGTGACGTTACATTACACAGGCCCCGCCCACGACTCACACTCTGCCCTATTGGCATAGACTCCGCCTTGAGTGAGCTGTACACTGTCAGCCATGTCTATCTCCTCGCCAGAGCATTTAATAACAGCATTCAAGTAAGAAATGTATTCTTATGAAAGCTACTAAGTTATTCAGTCAAGAGCAGTGAGTGATTTTCGTTTTTTATTTTGTTGTTTGATTCCTATTAACAACAGATTCAACAGTATGTACTGTATATTACGCTGCTGTCACTTTAATTCACAGATCTAATATTCACATGCAATTTCTTTCCCTGCTGTTTACGTTCACAGACATAACCCACTGTGTTTATGTGAACTTTGTGTTTTTGACAAAACCTTGTGTGTATTTGACAGTTTAAGCGCAATAAGACGTGAAAGAGAACTTGATTTAATACTCACGGGACTCGCCGTCTGACATCCAGCTTTCTGTGCACGTGCTTCGCATGTGTGTGCTCAGAAATCCATATATCAGAAGTTTGGACTGATATGATGAGCATTTATAACATGGTATAATAAATGATCTGTGGGGTATTTTGAGCTGAAACAGACACATTCTGGGGACACCTGAGACTTACTGTATATTACATCTTGTAAAAAGGGGCATAATAGGTCCTCTTTAAAGTATATTTTCAAAAAAAACTGTGCTGCTTAAAGAGAGTACACTTTCATGACTATGTTTCTTAACATGTTAAGTACTAGGGCTGGCAAAATGAATGTATTAATGCACGCAATTAATTTTTTCAATTTAAAAATATTTAACAATTAATGCAGCATCCGTTTTTTCCGTCATCCTTTGGCTAGCGTTACATTATACGATCACGCTCTTCTTCATGCTAATGCTTAAACCATTCAAGTGCGATAAGACACAAAAGAGAAAGCAGTGCAGTACTTTTGTGCATTTTGACAAGGCAAGTAAAAATCTGAACCGGTCTGACTGAGCCAATAATTTTATTTATTTTTTTGGCCCTGATTTAGTGAAGGGCACAGGTAAATGTAACATTTATTATAATGTGTTTTTGTGAAATTAAAAGTTGTTACAGTTGTAATCAAAATTATTTAACACCCTTTGCAAATCAGGTTTATGGCAAAATGTACAGACTTTCAGTTGTTTGCAATGAACAAATCAAACAAAAGTAATTAAAATAGCTCAACACAAAAAATGTTTCAATTGGTTTTCGCAAATCCAACTGAAAATGCCACTTTAAATGACTTCTGCAGTCTCAAAATTATTCAACTCCATGAATAGAATCCCTCACAACAGCATAAATCTGCAAAACAGGTGTTGTTTCAAGCACACCTGATGCAACTAATCAAGGGCTTCATTAGTTGCACCAGGTGTGCTTAAGCTAGAACACATGAAATATCTGAACTGGTTAGTTTTGTTGAGTGTCACGTCTGACTGCATGTTAGAAATATGTCTAAGTCAAAAGAATGGTCCAAAAAGTTAAGAAAAGATAACTGCCTACAGTTAAGCATGGTGGTGGCTCTGTGATTCTCTTGGGCTCCTTTGCATCCTCTGGCACTGGAAACCTTCAGTGTGTGGAAGGCAAGTTGGATTCATTGAAGTATCAGGAAATCCTAGGGAAAGCTTGGGTGTCATTGGACCTCCCAACAGGACAATTATCCCAAGCATACCTCAAATTCCACCAAGGCTTGGTTGCAGGAGAAGTCCTGAGAGATTCTACAGTGGCCATCACAGTCACTTGACTTGAACCCCATCGAAAATTTCTGGTGGGATTTGAAGAAGGCCGTTGCAGCATGCAAACCCGAAAATGTTACTGAACTGGAGGCCATTGCTCATAAGGCATGGGATAAGATTCCTAAGAAACGCTGCCAGAAGCTGGTGTCTGGTTATACATTTTGTTTGCAACAGGTCATAACAGCAAAAGGGTGTTCTACTAAGTATAAAATTTGCTTGCCATGAAGGGGTTGAATAATTTTGAGACTGCAGAAGTCATTAAAAGTTGCATTTTCAGTTGAATTTGGGGAAAGCACTTGAAACATCTGTTGTGTTGAGCTATTTCAATTACTTTTGTTTGATTTGGTCATTGCAAACGCAGCTGAAAGTCTGTAAATTTTGCCAGTAAACCTGATTTGCATTGGGGGTTGAATAATAATTTAGATTACAACTGTATATTTTTAAAAGCCTAATAAACATTAAAATGTATAACTTTTAATTATACTGTTAAATGGCTATAATTAATGGCTAAACTTGAGAAGAAAAAAACAATTGCATAGAGACATCAGTAGCAATATTGGTATTGGTGATACTGGCCTTCTTTCATAAAAAGATATCATTAAACAAACATCAAAAATATAGGCTACTGTCTTTATGTGGTTTCTACATTCATTTCTACATTCATTTACAATATAAAAATATATTAAACTGATATTAGGTGCAATTAATCACGATTGATTACAGAAAAATCTGCTATTAATTAGTATAATTTTTTTTATCGATTGACAGCACTAAGTGCACTTTTAAAAAAGTGCACTTTGTAATAATTGATGATCAAATGAACTTACGTTTTACTTTTGAGAAGATTTCTATTATTTTCTTAATAATAATGTTTTGTTATGCTTTTTTGAAGAACAGGCCTACACTTATTTTGATGTTAAGACGAACATCCCTTACGGAAAAGAAGTTTATTCAAGTGTGCTATTAGTATACTTCTTTTAAACTAAAAAGAAGAAAATATACTTTCAGTCTACTTTGTATTTCTCAGACATTTACTTAAAATTGCACTTAGACCTCTGTCAGTAAACTTCAGTAAACGTCAGATAAACCTGAGATTATCATACTTTGATTAACATGGAAAAGATAACTTTATTGCGTGTCACGGCGTTGCATCGTGTCTGGTCAGGACATGGTGTAACGTTACGGTGTAACGAACCCATGATGAAGAGGAAACTACTGTGAAGTTTTGGGGTTGTAATAGCCTGGTTAAAACCAGACCCTTCTCAGTTGAAACTGAGTGTAGGGTCTGGGGAAGCTATGTAGACAAATCATTTCCAAAGGGGCGTCACCAAATGACGTAGCTCAAATTCCTCTGGGCGCAATTGGATAGTCTTAAAACCAATCAGATCGATGAATGAGATGACGTATGCAGAGCGACGGAGAAACATCTGTTGTTCTTTGCTCCGGTTTTAACAAAAACAGTAAGTTTAAATCACTCAAAACAGACGCGATAATAGATTCGAACGAGAGATGTTCCACGGCGGTATCCATCTTTGTAATGAAATCTCCTTCAGCGTTGCTGCGCTGTCGTCATCATGTAAATCCCTCCCCTAACGTTTCTGATTGGTGCCGCGATTTCAGCGGCACAGTAATGAGTTTGAATGGGCTCTTCTCCAGACTATCCTGGAGAGAGAATTAAAATTCGCCGGAAGTAGTCTGGGTTTTCCCAGGCTAGGGTTGTAATGGATTCGATCTAAATTTAAATTTAAATTTAAATACGTTTATGTCATACTAAGTGTACTACAAATTCATTAACATATCGCTTGAGACTTTACTGATATAAGTTTTAGATATAAGTATTATAATTATATAAGTATTATAATTAGCCTAAAATGTGTTTTAATATCACAATTAGTAACCATTATCGTAGTAAGTCATCATCGCTGTTTCAAGATGGCACTTACACCTGTATAGACTGTGAACTATCTGTCTGTCCTTCATCTCTGTTTCAAGAGAGCAATAAGAACTGCTTGGACTGTGATCTGTCAGTTTGTTTGGAATCATCGCTGTTTAAAGACAGCATTGACAACTATTTCCATCTGCCACCATCACCACAGAGCTCCAGCTCCACCCCTGATGGATGATTGCAGCCCTTCGCCGTCTCTGCCTTGCTGTTACGTCGAGTCTCAGGTTGGGCAACCACAAGCAGCGCCTGAGTGAGCGAATCCTGTGGCTCGACCTCCAGGCTCTGATCCTTTTGCTTCATCTCAGCCCGTCGATATGACGGCTCCCCCTTGGCTCCTCCCACCTTCGGCTCCACCAGAGACCCTCGGCCTTGTGGCTCCACCGGCTCCCCCTTGGTCAGTCGTCACTCTGCTTCTGCCACTGACTTGCAGGCCATTACACCTTGACTCCTCCCTGCCTCAATTCCACCGTGGGCTGTCAGCACTTTGGTGCTCTGGGTCGGCAGCATCGGCCTATCACCATCAGCGCCGCCAGGGAATCGTCGTCATCCTCCTGTCACCATTCCCCCGTCTCCACCTCCTGTCACCATCCCTTCGTTAATCTCCAAAGCCCCCACCCTCACTCACTCCCTCATCTGTTTTATGTTCTGTTACGGTGCAAGGTCGGGAGTGGGTGTAATTTCATGAAGACACTCAGTTGTCTTTGATTTGATTCTTTTTCATGAACTTTAAGTTTATCTTCTATCTATTTTATCTTCTAAGTTTATATTCCATCTTTGTTTCCCGCCAGTCATCAGTTGCCATGGACACTCATCTATTCATCACACCTGTTCGTTATCTCATTATCAATGTGTATTTGAGTTGCTTTGTTTCACCCTTCAGTTGTCGGTTGTTGTTCGTGTTTGCATGTAGACATGCTGTTACTTTGCCTTCATCTTCGTGGATTACCTGAGTTAGTTGTCATTAAGTACATAAATATATAAATGTATTTGTAATATACTTAGCATAAAATAAATGTATTTCAAATACATCTTAGTATATTTATTTATCACTAGGGAAGATTTGTCAGTTAGAGAGCCAATATGCTTTAAACAAAACCTAACAAACGGAACTAGCAAAAATTTTCGGCCAAAGATACTTAAGTTAGTAGCTTATACTCAAATCAGTTGATGTAAAAAATGAGAAATTACTCTCCTGTAGAACTTTGTCTATTTTGAGCTACTTTGCATAAAAGGATTTACATTTATATGGAAAGTCCATTAATGTTTGATATTAGCATTACATTGGTGGGCGCACTAGAACCACAGTTTTAATGTGTTTTACCAGCCTCATTTATTCCAGGTTTGAGAGAAGCACCTTAGCCTCAATCTAAAAATTGCTTTGTGTTATAAAATAATCCAGCATTTATTTATTTTTCTCTTTTCCATCATTTGGTCTCCGCTTTCCCACACAAACAAGATATGGACGCTGTCACCATGGTTACTGAAACACAGCTGATTGACTTCCCGTACATCAGGTACGCATTAAGAACCATTAGAATCTGACCACCAGTGCTGCCTGACACACACTGGTCAAGTTCTCCATCACCATGGTGATGTGATGTCAAAATGCTCATGGGACTGTACGGAGAGCCGGTACAAGTCTGTACACAATGTACGAGAGCTGCTACTTGAAATCAATTTGCATTTGTGGCCTGATATACTACCGTCTATTTCAGCACAGAGATTTTTTTTAGCTTAATTTCCAACAGTCAAGGCATGTCTCATGTACTCATTGTCTCACTCCATCAAAGTTATAAGCGGGGGAAGTGTGTCAGAGTAGTAACATTCTTTCCAAGACTTACGACTGGGTACACTGGGTCACATTGTGTTTCAGCAGTGGCACAGTCATTCTCAAACGCTTTGCTTCCCATAGCAGATAAGAGGACTGTCACTTACTGGAGGTGCAGGCATTGACTGCCAAAAAAAAAAAAAAATTTAAGAAATGACATGATTGCTCTCCCCCGATCACAAACACATTCACATATTCATGTGTTTGTGAACAGACAGCCACACCTGCATTATACTTAAAGGTTAAAAATCTAGTTTCTTCTGTGGAACACAAAAGATGATCATTTGAAGACTGTCTGCTGTTGTTGTCCATATAATAAAAGTAAATGGGGTCCAAAACTACACAATATCTACAGTACATCAGGGCTTCTCAACTCTGGCCCTCGAGGTCCACTTTCCTGCAGAGTTTTGCTCCAGCCCTAATCAAACACCCTTGACAAGCTAACCAAGGTCTCCAGGATTACTAAAATGGGGTGCGTCTCAATCAGCTCCCTAGCTTCCGAGGTCGTGAATCAGTTATAATAATACAAAAAATTTGTTACATTTATATAGTGCTTTTCACGGCACTCAAAGCGCTTTACATAGAAGGGGAATCTCCTCAACCACCACCAATGTGCAGCATCCACCTGGATGATGCAACGGCAGCCATATTGTGCCACAACGCCCACCACACACCAGCTTATTGGTGGAGGAGAGACAGAGTGATGAAGCCAATCAGTATATGGGGATGATTAGGAGGCCATGATGATGGAGAGAGGCCAATGGACAAATTTGGCCAGGATGCCGGGGTTACACCCCTACTCTTTTTTGAAGGACATCCTGAGATTTTTAATGACCACAGAGAGTCAGGACCTCGGTTTAACGTCTCACCTGAAGGACGGTGCTTTTTGACAGTATAGTGTCCCCATCATTATACTGGGGTGTTAGGATCCACACAGACCACATGGTGAGCAACGCCCCCTACTGGCCTCTCTAACACCTCTTCCATCAGAAACCTAGTTTTCCCAGGAGGTCTCCCATCCAGGTATACTGACCAGGCTCAACTCTGCTTAGCTTCAATGGGAAACCAGTCTTGGGCTACAGGGTGATATGGCTGGCTACAGTACATCGTGTACACAGGTTCAGGCACTGATAAGGAAAGTAAGAACCCTGGCTCACAACACATTGTGACACTGATGACTCTATTTTCGGTGACATGACAACGTTCTCATTTTACATCATCACAACTGGTATTTTTAATGTTATTTAAAGTATAATACTTTGCTTGTTATGCATGCAACATTTCAGCCATAAATAAACTATAAATGTTCGCTAGATTATGTTCATTACCTGTCTAGCGATGTATGTTATAATTATTTATTACACGGCTCTGTGGAATACTTGATTCTGATTGGTCAATAGCGCCATCCAGCAGTAAGTTACTCCCAGATAACAACCGCTTAAAGCAGATAACGCAGGCTCATCCGGGTTAGTGAAGTCACCAGTGCTATACGCCTGCTAGGAACGTTTCTTCTTTGTGGAAGTTTTGCGTTTGGTGAGCTAATAAAATATTAAAATTCAGTCGAATCAATATTTTGTGTACAGTTATTTAATTATGCCATCCAGTATTGTGGACTCGCTCTCTCGTTTCATACAAACGCAGCTGCTGCCATTTTGTGACTATTGTTTTGTACACTGTTGGATTATGAGATACAAACAGGTACGATTTTAAAACAGTTTAATCTGAAATCAATATATCTTATCCCCATAATTATTTATATGGCGAAATGCTGTGTAATAAGTGATATGAATGACTGTATACCGTATCTCTTAAATGTCCGTTTAGTTTAACTTGCCGGGCTGCAACTACTCTCTCCGCGGAAGCTTTGCGTTTAAAGACCTGATAAAATATTTCAACACAGATCAATATTTCGTGTCTAATTATTTACTTATGTGGCAAGCAAGTTCCCTCCACTTTGCGTCGGGATCCTCATCATCCTGTCTGGGGTTATTTTGAGAGAACCACCGGCTGGATGTGTACATTATCCCTTACATAATGGTTTGTATTTTAAAAAAACATCTATCACATGTCATTATGTGTAGTGAGTTGGCTTACATGATTTATTTGTTTCACACTTCTGAACTTCTGTTAAGGGAACATCAGCCCTGTCCCAAATAGCACACTTCATATGCACTTTAAGTCTTATGGACTTAAAATGGCTGCTGCATGCACGTGTCCGTTAAATCCATGAGACCGTAGGGTGTCCCATTTGTCATTTTAGGTTTCAGAGGGGTGTTCGCTTGCGATCGATATGCACCCTCAATGCACACTTATGCCGAGCCCGGACTGCAGACTTCTTCACAACAGTCAAAGCGGTGTTACATCAGGAAAGTGCGGAGTCATAGGAAGACCGTGAGTGCTTAGGGTGCCATTTGGCACAAGGCATAGTGAGCATTGATGCTCTCTGGTTTTCACAGTGCATTGTGGGACTTTATAGGGAGCAAACGTTCTAGTGCACTGTTAGGATTTTGTGAAGGAGACAGCCTTTAAAATGGCCGACTTCCTGATTAGTACTGAACTTGGGAGCTGATTGAGACGCGCGCAGGTGAGTTTGATCAATGTTTGAGCTAAACTCTTCAAGAAAGTGAACCTCGAGGGCAAGAGTTGAGAACTCTAGATCGACACAATACTAAACAATATGATGACATTTTTTCTTTAGCCCTGTTCGCACGGGATAAGTATTACCTGGTGACCTGTAGTAATTTGTTATAATTGCGGAGGTTGTCTGTGATCTTACTCATACAACAAACCAAGGGGTTTAGCTGGTTAGCATGGTGCAGCTAGCGCCTGCTGGTAGATGCTGTTGCTATGCAAGATCCAATCCCCCCACAGACTCCTATCCCTATTCCTCAATGCCAAGCATAGTGCATTATCTTGTTCTAGCTATTCAAAAGAGCTTTTTAGCCAGTTAGTGTTATGTTAAGCTAGTAGGCTAAGCAGTTATGTTGCCTACCAAAGCCTAACTGGAAACACAAATAAAGGGAAATGTTTCATTAGCATTGTAATATACTTTTATATTTACTTTTTAAAACAGGGCAACAACTGGCATATGCTTTTTATGACTGAATACATAGTAAATCGATTTTCTATCAGCTTTAATCAGCATGTATTCTTTTTTTTATGAATCACAAATAATTCAGTATAACTAATACTTCATGCTTTGAACTTTTGCATACATCAAAAGCTTTATTTCTATGGCCATTTCATGATTGCAATGGACATATGTAAAAAAGAAGTGTGTTTAATTGTATTGAATGTGCACCTGTAGTGTACTTATGTGTACATGTTTCTAAGACAATAGAATTAATTATGAAATTACACAAAGATTATATAAAGATTAACTTAAGTCTGTCAAAAAGCAGACTACTAACTGCATTCAATATAAATTTGAACTATGATACTTTTTCATTCAGTTGTAAATAACATGCAATTACGTGACTAAAAACATTGCATACAGTTCACAGTTAAGTATTTTCTTTTCAAATGTATTACGTCTTTAAGTCTTATTTTAAAAGTGTGCTAAAGTGTACTTCTTATTCACAAGGATAGCTTGATTGTCCTACGTTCTGCCCTCAGTTAGTTCTTCTACATTTTGGCAATGACTTAGCGGAAGCCGCACCTTCATTGTGTTATGGAAAGTCTCAACATAAATAGCACAATTAAAAATCATATTTCATTAACTTTGTTTATAGTATGTCTTCTTTGTACAATGTCTCATTTAGGCTGAGACTATTTTAAGTGATCTGAGTGTGCCAACCAAGGAAACAACCCCTTGTACAGAATGTGCATTGATTACTTGAAAGAAAGAGAGAGAGATGAATTATAACTGTACTAAACGCCGATACAGCATTAAATAAATAAATATCATTGACCTTCAGGCAGCATTATGGGTGGGCTTGTGGGGATGTTTTTGAACGTCTGTTATCAACTTGTCCATACTGTATAAATAAGTTTCTGTACCTGGTAATTAGTCACTATTAAATCCAATTTCATGCAATTACATTCTATAATTAACAAAGTGCAGGCTTGTTAAAATAACTGTGTTTAGGCAACAACGAAGAAATTAAACCTGTCTATTGACTTTGAGGTTAAAGTACAAAAAAAAATTATAGTCTCAACTCTGAAAATGCTAAATATGCAGTTGTGCTTGAAGAATTTGACATACTTTAAGACACAAACCAGAACTTTTGCAGCTCTTGCAAAACAAACTCATAATGCCATGGACCTCACATACTGTACTTTGCAGAATCCATTAGAAGTGCTTATTATAATAGCCTGATAACAACTTCCGAACATTTAAAAGCACCCAGCGTGTCAATGACATTCCGTGTACAGTCTACATAAGACTAAAGGATGACAAAGTAATCTAAATTCCCAGTGTTTACAGTTCAAAACTACATTGTTTTCAAACAGCCATACAGTGATTTCTGATATTTGCCCATGTCTGAGGATTAAACGATGACTATGGACCTTTTTAGTTTTAACTCCCATAATAATGAAAGATTTGACTCCTTGCAAATCATCTTTTATTTCAAAGTGTATCATATCCCAATATTTTGTGAAAGAATATCCCCCACATGCATTCTCAGAAATCCATCGATCACATTTGCATGCACAGAATCAGATTTCTGATTAATGTCTGCACTCTTAAAAATAAAATTCCATGAAGCATTTCATTGCACAAAATGTTATTTTGTGGAAAAAGGTTCTTTTGCAATGTTCTTCACACTAAGAAAAAAACTGAAAGATTATTTTGGGGAACCCAAAATGGTTCTTAAATGGCGTCACTGCGACAAACCCACTTTTGAAACCTTTATGTTTAACAGTGTATATTCTGGCTAATATTGGAATATTCCTTTATACATATGAACATATTCTAGCGTTTTCATTTTTGAATACAGGAAAAGAGGCAAATAAAATTCAGTGAGCAAAACTGTAGTTACATAATGCTTGAGGAATAGTTTGCTTGATTAAATGTCACAATGTAATGTACCTATGATGTAAAATATGACCTGCAAAAGTGAAGTACAAAGTATGCTTCTCCAAAATAGAGAAGGTGGAATAAAGCTTACTGTGTATTCATAAAGGTCATCAGCTGAAATTATTCTATTATAAAACATATACTCCCAGACCCAGTTAGACAGATAGAAGAGGTATTTTCCGAAGGCAGAAACCAAATGGAAAATAATAAAAGGATGTAGACGTGAGAAAAAACACTTAACCTCCCCCTTCCATTTTCTTTTACACTTGAGTACTTTGAGGTATTTCTAGGTCAGCATTTCACTCAAAAATTGACAAGTTTACGACTGACAACAGGAGTCAATCACTGACAAAAATCGTCATGTAATTTGATTTGCTCAGCAGTTAAACTTGCTCTAATGTTGATTTGTGACCTGACCTTTATAATAGCTGGTAGCAGATCTACTGTATAGAGGTGTATTTGTGCAGGTTTAATCCTTGCATGAGTTTTAGTTGTGAAAGTTATCAAGAAGAGTTCATGGACCGTTTTTCTGTTTACCCTTCATGTTGTGAAATGGGTGTAAAGTCAACACAGGCATATGCGTATCCTTAGCCGAGCCTTTTAAATTGACTATATTTCGCTTGATCTCAAAACAAATGACATAAAAAGGATATAACATTTTATGATCTAAAAGTTTCTCATTTAGACATTTACTGCATGAAAGCACTGCATATGCAGGATTCTGATGCAGTAAAATAACAGAATTCTCTTATGGGGGATTGTAATCATTTATGTCAGGCCTGTTTGGAGGAGAATTGACTTTATGCTTTGTCCTGTTTGATGTCCCATTACGGTCATGTGGCTTGCTGATGTAAGGCTGTGGCTATGATAGATAGGATGCTGTAAAAAGTGGCAAGGAAATGAATTACACCACAAGGTAATAGGCATGTTAAATGGTATTGTTTGGCTGAAGGGGCCTCGGGTCATATATGGTGTGTTTGATGGGTATTGAGTCAGTGGTTTTAAGAGGACAAACCAGTTTGACTTTGGGTAATCTTTTTTTTTTTTTTTTTTATCTTACTTGTTTGGGGGTTCAGTTTTAGCTGAAGTGGCTAATATTGTGTTAGCTAAAAAATATCAAAAGGTCAGTCCATTTCAAGTGGTCCAAAAATTAGAAAGTAGGTGTTTTTTTTTTACCCCTTTGTATGTACAGTACCTCTATATTCCTATCTAGTCCGTCACCACCCACCAGAGATGCTCACCCATACAAAAAAGAAGTTTATTCAAGTGTGCTAGATATGCTTACCTACTGCCCAATGCTCCGTTTCCCAAAAGCATTGTGAGCCTATAGATCGTAGAGCCTTTGCCACCAATGGTCTCTACAATCAAATTAGCTCACAATGCTTTGGGGAAATGCAGCCCTGGGCAGTGGATCTGTTAGTTCCCAGCATGCTTTGCAAGAGACTGCATTAGGAGAGTAAATTTTGGGATTAAGTGTTATTTTATGTGTTTTTCAGTAAAGGGAAAGATATTGGTAGTTTTAATGTATAATGTTCAGTTATGTTGAACATTTAGGAGTTTCTGTTATTGAATGTTGTGGTTACCATTGTGCTGAAGAGTAGCGTTGTCAATTGCGATATTCACTTTGATGCAATTTAATGTGTTAAATAATTGTATGTTGGGTCAATATTACAATATAACAGCATTCCATTGTTTTACGTTACATAAAACTGATTGAAGTAGTTATATTTGTACACTGTAAAATCCAACAGTTGTTCCAACTAACACTTTTTAGTTAAAATTTATTATTGATTTATTGGTTGATTATTATTTCACTTTTTTAACTTTTATTAGTGTGTAATGTTGCTGTTTCAGCATAAACAATATCTGCAAAGTTACGACGCTCAAAGTTCAAAGCAAAGGGAGATATTTTCTTTAACAGAAATTGCTTTTTAAGGACTACAACAAATGGCTGGTAGGGACTACATGAGCTTCCCCCTGCCTAAAATTTACATAAACCCCGCCCCCGGGAACGCGATTTATAGATTACCATGAAAGAATATGCTAATCAATGACTAGAACACTCCACATCAGCTACATAAATTCATCAACTAACCATTCAGAAATGTCTTGTTGTCCACCCTCTGTGCCGGGAGCAGCAGCTCATTTGCATTTAAAGGGACACAAATTATCAAGTGCTCAATTATTTTTTAGTTATTAGAACTCTTGTGTAAGTGAACGGTACTAACTAAGCATTTGTCAGTACAACATACTATTTCTATTTCACTTTACTTGTTTTTTTTTAAGGCAATCGGTTTGCATGCTTTTTTTAAGTAAATCTAACTAATTTGATTTTACAGTGTAAAATCAAATAGAAATACCTTTTACAGTGCAGGAACTGGGTTTTGGACCCCTGGCTTATGCACATGTAGGCAACGCTTTAGAATACTGTTCCATCATTAATTAATATATACAGGAACAAATGAGTAACGTACTATTAACATTCTACAATGTGAAAAATAATTGTTGGTTTAACTTAAAAAAAGGAAGTTACCTGGTTGCCTTAAAATTTTGAGTTCATTGAAATTAAAAATATTAATACAAAGGAGGAGTTTGGTTTAATCAACAGAATCTCAAAATATGACCTTATCTTAACCACATTAATTATCTAAGTTGATTTGACAAAAGAAAAAAAAGTTTGATAACAAATCATGAAATATTAGTAACTTTTATAGTGTAGTAACTACTATTAACTAACAAGAAACTCTGATTAACGAATAAGTAAGTAATAGCGCTCAGTTGACTGTGGTATTTCAATATTAGCTAATCAATAACCTCCCAGAAGACTACTAAGAACCTCTATACAGGTCCATGTGAATAATGCATAATCTATAATTAATTCTAAAGTGAAGATCATGGTAACCCGTAATGACTCAAGTATTACCAAATCCTTTAGAAGCAATTACTAATTATTTGGATCAGTATTCTAAAGTGAAAAACATCTCACACAGAAGTCACTTTCAAACCAAGCAGTTTTCTGTTGGTCAACAACGCGAATCTGCATGATAAACTTGAACTCATTGTCCAATCTACGTGGGGAAATCTTTTGTCCTTGTGCAAAATTCCCAATAGCGCAAACTCATGTTAAAATTACATGAAAATGTGACCACAACTTAAGAAACAAGAATGTGGAAAACTGTATATATTTAAATTTGCTATAATACCTCAGATTTGAGATTTCCGTATACATCTGTATAACCAAAATTTGTTCTGGGCCATGACACAATGTCGCCGTGGATAAACCAAGTAAAATGCAAATAATAAACTGGTGGTTTTGCAATACCAATACATAAAGGTAATTACTCTGGTCAAATTAACTATTGGACCACTTAAAATGGACTGATACCAATGAATTTGTCACAATTTTTTCATCTATATATCACCTACTACTTTATAGCATCTGTTTTGACCCTCAGCCTGACTAACTGTCCTCTTTACCCAGATATTTTGATTGTGAGATCCTCCAGCAGTTTCCTGACCTTCAGACATTAGAGGAAGAGAGATGTGGCTCAGAGCGGCAATGCCTCAGCCCTGACCTAACGCTTGGACTCACTCCACATCCGGTTAACATCAGAGTCAATGCCCGAATGTCTGTGTTGTCTGTTTAACTGACATACTGTGCATGGGCAGTTTAAAGTTTTACATGAATAATATGGACCAAATCATGTGTTATTGTGAATATACTGTTGGTGTATAAATAATTATGAACATTAGGCAGGCGCTTTGTAGTGTCAGGTCAGATTAAATGCAAGTTTTACCTCTGATTAAAGAATCAGATTATCAAATCAGATTAGGCCTATATAATTATATCATCTTGTATAGTAGGTTCCTTAAAGTATCAGATCAGATAATCTGGCAAGGTTAGTTAAACATTCCCTACAGTTTTTAAAAATAATTTTTTACCCGGAAAAAAATGTTTGAAAACAATATAAAATAATGAATAATTAATGCATATTCATTAATATGTATTCCAGGTGTTTTCTTTACATCATTAAATCAAAACTTAGTTCTGTCATGACAACTCTCTGAGTGTAATGTAAATGTATCATGCCAATTTCATAATCAATTCAAAGATAATCGATACAAAACATCAAATGCTCTGGAATAAAGAGAAGAGATGCAACCCAACATTAAGAAATACATGAGGCTGAGAGATCTCTCTCTCAGCCTCACGGGCTAATCTGAAGTACAGAAAGGCCCTGAATCCCCTGCTGCATTTCATTATAGTCAGGACCTCTTTCACTTGGAAACATCTTTTAACAATGGAAATTTGCATTCAGAAGTTCCACCTTTTGGGGGGGGGGTAGGAGACCATTTGTTTAGAAACCACCTTCCATTGTGTGCCAGTTATCCCTAAACTCTTAAAAACCTTATTACCTTTTGTTTTACTTATTTGGAAATGAGACATTTGTACCAGTCGCAATGAGACATTTCAAATGATACTAAATATGTATAATACTCGATGTTAATCATTCACATTAAACTATACATTTTCTTGGGTGAATTCAGATGATCTGAGCATGAGAGAGGGGGTGAGAGAAGGGGGAAAGAGATGTAGATTAGGATGACTCGGAGGTGAGACTTTCGTCTCGATAGTGCACGAGGGCTAGTTCAAATGTTAATTTCCAGAGAGGTCCTTTGTTCTCTCAGGGTCTGGTCGCTCTTCAACCAGACTGTCCGGCATCTCCTAATTTCTCAATTCTGACACCGTTGTTGCTACTGCTGTTGGTTATTGCTGCTGCTGCTGCTGAAACTGCTACAGAAAATGCTGACCAGTATTTGAAGGTTGAGCAGCGAGCTCATTGGCTCATTGGCAGGATCCAATCAGCCCTATAGAGAATGATGTGATTGCAAGCAGATTGAGTTAAGGACCAATCAATGGATATTTGTGGATATAATGGATATATATATGTTTATATATTTGGTCTTGGCGGAATAGATTTGCTACGCTGCTGCTGCAGAGCAAGTACGGGACTTGCTACTGCCAATACATACATGACATGCTGGTGACAATGAGATCCCCCATCATGCAGGAGACAAAGGAGATGATTCACCTAAAAATTTAAATTATCCCATAATTTACTCACCCTCAAGCCACCCTTGGTGTTTAAGACTTTCTTAAGACATACAATTGTAGTGTAAATGTTTGTATTTTGTTCAAGTTTTTGAAGCTCCAAAAAGTGCATCCATGCATCACAAAAGTAATCCGTAAAACTGTTAATAATAATAATTCTGAAGCAAAGCAATGGGTTTTTGTAAGACAATTTCCATATTTAAAACTTTATAAACTATAATCACTGGCTTCCTGCCGGTGTTTGTCAACATGTTTGTCACAAGTGCTTCAGACACCGGTCATGTTGAGGTCATTCCCCATACTGTCAATGCAAGATGCAATGTCTCGTTATTCTTGTCAGGGAACCAGGGTAACAGTTTTAAGCTTATACATTTTCTAACATGAACACAAAGATTTCATCTTAAAAGCATCTTAAACCAAGATTTTTAAAAAGATTTTAATGGAGATCTTTGTCTTTGACCCATTAACAGTCTAGTGTTATTTTAATTTTTAGAGAATAAAAATGATTTCAGTGGCACAGTCAACATCACATCATCCTAAATACCACAGACACTATCCATGTACAG
This sequence comes from Vimba vimba, assembly GCA_022828995.1. Lineage (NCBI taxonomy): Eukaryota > Metazoa > Chordata > Actinopteri > Cypriniformes > Leuciscidae > Vimba > Vimba vimba. Next base: position 27,289,945 of record CM040829.1, on the reverse strand, counting down.
TGACACATACAGTAGGATTCAAATGCAATGTAAAAGTATGTTAGCTTTATTTTTAGCTCCAATTTAATAAACTAAACATCCTGGGGCTGCTGACGGAAAGGGACTTGATTGTTTTTTTCTTTGCTCTCTCTCTATACAAGAAAATACCAAATGGGCTGGAAAAAAAAAGCATATTTTTTATTTATACTTTTAATTTTACCAGAGAGTTCAGATATTTCACTCATAACCCTGTGCATTAAGAATTAATTGAGGGAGAGTCGGGTGCTTGACTAATGGAGCAGTTCTCTGTCCTGAAGGGCTTCACAGAGCTCTCCAAACAGTGCTGTCCCTTTGGAAAACCTGTGACCCAAAAGAGCCCAAAGCTAAAGGGTATGTTTTCATCCAGGCACACAAATTATTAAGTTAAATTAGATTTCAAGAGACCGCTTATGCAAAGTATTTCTTGATAGTATGAGTCAATTATTTTTGTCTGGTAATCAACATTATGCCACAAATGCTGTTTTTACTTGTACTGAACCTAAAAAATCCCTTCCAAGAATCAAATCTTTTCAATTTTTCAGGCTTTCTAATAACACTTTCAAAAGAGAAAAGTTGAAATATGAGGGGGGAATCATAAGTCAAAACCATGTGCAGCATTTTTCTTTCTGACATTTTCACTTCACACAAGAATTTGATTTGATTAAATATCACAACTGACTACCTGGGGACATGACATGCCTGAGGAAGATCTATGAGGATGAGGATGATAAAAACATTTTTTGGTTCAGCTTAAACAGACGAGTTTATTGTCAGTTACTGCACGTACTCGGGACGTATTAACACTCATGCTTCTAGGGGCCTACACTGGGTAGCTGCATAAAAATAATATTTTTTAAATAATTATTTTTATATCTATTGGAGTTTACAGCAGTGTCAACCGTATTCTATAACCGAACTCACACCTGTAAACTTTTGGGAATCACAACCGCATTTTCGGTGAAGCCCTGGTGTGTGAACACAGCCAGTGTAACGGTTTAACTGGTTTCATAACATTAGGAAATTAAGTAGCATACATTATCAAATCATATGAACATAAATTTGCATCTGCATCCCAACTCAACTGCTACTGTCAAATGGCCATTTCCAAGAGACTAAACATGCAATATTATTAATATTACATGTGCGGTGCAGTGCTTCCAAATCAGGTGCTGGTGCCACTGGTCTCAATATATATATATATATAAAGGAGAGATATCCAGCTCCCAGGTGTGTCCACAACATAGAATCTGGCACCCTTAAAATAAATTTGGACACCACTGCTCTATGGACATTTTAACACAGTGAGAACAAGAACAAGAAAAATTGGGTAAATATAGCAATGTAGCAGGTGAATTATGTATATTATGATGTTATGATGAACTATATGCCTTTCTCCACTGACGTTCTAAGTTGTTCAAAGCGTTTCTAAGGATGCTGGTTTTTAGAAGGCAGCTGTTTGCCTCTGAGATGGCCCTGTATTTAAGTCTTCAGTTGTTGGTTGTTGGTTGATTTCCTTCTTGTTTATTAAACCTTGTTTGTATTTTAAATCCTGCCTTCAGTCTTCATTTTCTTCAGCATTGTAATAGTAGTCAAGCCAAAGGCTAATCATATCAATTATAGTTATGTGTCCGATGTGGTAGAAAGCGATTCATAAGATGCATAACCATTCTGATACATTGACTTGTAGATGTATAATTCGCTCTTCCTCTTCTTCTTCTTAATCAGTTTATGGTTCAAACATGCTGTATATGGCTGAATTAAACCAGTATTTCCACTTTCCATTGTGCAGTGTAGTCAGGTAGTCCAAGCTGTCTAATTTCAAATGAACATTGGATAGGCTGCCAGTGTCATTATGGCCAAATAATATATGCACATGCTCCCAGTTTTATTCATTATCCAGGTAAATGACAACAAGCCTATATATTTCTGTTTCATACCCAGCGTTGTGTGGTGAGTTTGGTGGTTTATTGCTGAGTGGATACAATAAAAAATAAAACTGATTTGTGGTGTTCTAAGGTAGTAAGACTTTTAGTAAGACATAAAGAAAGAATACTGATACTATATAGAAGGCAGAGCATTCAGTTCAGAGATTCTCTCTCTCTCTCTCTCTCTCTCTCTCTCTCTCTCTCTCTCTCTCTCTCTCTCTCTCTCTCTCTCATGATGGGTCCTGCAAAAGTGAGAAAGAGCTGCAAACATGGTACATTCCCAGCTGGGTCCACAAAACAGGGCAAGTTTATAATTAAAAGGAGAGTGGATAAATACATTGAAGAGTTCATATTTTCATTAAAATGTCATACGATGTAATCTGATGATGATCTGATATCAGATTGTGAGCACAAGGTGAAAGTGACCCATACTTGGAATTTGTCCTCTGCATGTAACCCATTCAAGTTAGTGCACACACAATAGGAGCAGTGAGTAGTGAAAACACACTGCAACCGTGGACACACACCCAGAGCATTGGGCAGCCATTTTGCTGAGGCGCCCAGAGAGCGATTGGGGGTTAGGTGCCTTGTTAAAGGGCACCTCAGTCATTTCTTGCTGGTATTGAGGATCGAACCTGCATCCTTCGGGTTACCAGTCTGACTCTTTAACCATTAGGCCACAACATGTTGTCACTTGTCACAACATCGCAGTCTCAAAAAGGTATAATGCACTCCATTGTTGTGTTAATAGTGTTTTTGGTGGACAAGTTAAACATTTTGGCAACACTTTAGAAAATTGTTCCGTCATTAATTAATAACTACACAGGAGCAAATGAGTAATGCAATATTACCATTCTAGTAACTACTATTAACTAACAATAAACTCTGATTAATGAATTAGTAAGTAATAGCACAGTTGAATGAGGTAGTTCATGATTGCTAATCAATACTATATTTTTCATACCTCCAAGAGGACTACTAAGAACTATACAGGTTTATAGTTGATACATTATTTACATTATGTATAGATAATGCTAAAGTAAAGATCATGGTAATCTACTAGTAATGAATGTCACTACATCCTTCTAGGAATTACTAATTATTTAGAACAGTAAAGTGAAAAGCATGATAACCCTCTAGTAATTACTGATGTCATTGTAAGCTTTTGAGGTTTTTGTAAGGTTTTGGATAGTAATTGCGCCTGACGGATTTAGGAATGCTTGAGTCATTACTAGTGGTTTACCATGATCTTCACTTTAGAATACTGTTCCAAATGACCAGTAATTCCTCTAGAAGGATGTAGTAACGCTTGAGTCATCATTACTATCCATTATTATTACACAAAAGACATGTGAGCACATGGCACAAAGAAACAGACAGTGCTCACACTAAATTAAACAAAAAACAAGAGCACATGGCCAGCGAACACAATCACAAGCCATGTGCTCAAACAAAAAAAGACAGGAACACCCTGTTAATGAGAACACTTATAAGCCGCGTGTTCACACAAAACATGACAACATGAAAGCACACAGTCAGTGAAAAACACAAGCTGTGTGTTACACAGCACAAGACAGAACATAACATCCACAGAACACAACAACAACACACGCGGACAGAAGAGCACACGTCTCGGACGAACTTGAAACCGCACGCTAACCATAACAAGACGATATGAGTGTCAGAACTCTGTCACCAAACCAAGAATAAACACTGCGAAGTGACCGGACAAGATGCCTCTAAGACTCCCGTGCTATGTACAACCACTTTTTGCAGATCCAAAAGTGTATCTGAATTTACCTACTTTTTATTTAAATACTATAAATGTAAGTCTAAATTACACCTAGATAAAAGACCAGTGAGTTAAATAATAGCAAAAACTGTTCCACTGCCTCAATCTCCTGCATGTAAAGCTGCTTAAAAGAGGAAAAAGCAACTTTAGCTGACTTTCCCATTCCACCTCACAAATCTCTCACCCATGCAACAAAAAAATCAGGCCATCCGTCCTCTGGTCTGCACCTGTCTTCTGTCGCGTCACGGAAAACTCAGTCCGTGCATTTAAGATAATTTATCAACAAATTCAGCCCAGCTCTGCTGAAAGACTAATGAATCCTCTCCTGATAACAATGGCACCTGCTGTAAACTATATGACCAGTCATGACCAGGCTGACAGTACATCTCCCTATCTTAATCTGTGGACCTGTGGACCCTTAACTGACATTCGAAACCTTTGATGGGTGGGAAGCATCAATAGGTGAGGCGCACTGAGCCTGGGCCAGGGATTTAGTAAACATTTGCTAAACCTTGCTAACCTTTCCACAAACAGGTCTGGAACACACACTATCACATACTGGAAACCAAACATTATACCACTCCAGAATTGCCAGTTAGTTAGTATAGACATTTAATGAGAATTTCTTCAGCTATTTTCGAGTTTTTGAATAATGTCATTTATTTATTTTTTACCAATGGCAATTGAGTGGTTAAATCTGGCATAAAATCCATTTAATTATTATTATTACATGGCTTGGTTGAATTCTAATGTAGAATGCAGTCTGTTATGTAAGGGATAATGTAGAGCGAGGCGGTTGTTATAGCGAATACAACCCCGACAGGCTGGTCAGGACCCCGACGCGAAGCAGAGAGCGTCCATAGCAACGCTCTGTTTTTCATGGCAACGGTGTGTTATCCTTAGCAGTGGTCTGTTATCAAGAAATAATAGACCGCATTCTACACTGGAATTCAACCAAGCCATGTAATAATTCTTGATAACAGACCGCTGCTAAGGATAACACACCGTTGCCATGAAAAACAGAGCGTTGCTATGGACGCAGGATTCTAACCGTAGAGACGGAACGGACTATTTTCTTTAGCGGAAGCAATACAATAGTTTTTAAATCAATAAACTCCTTTTTAAATCAATATTTTGTGTCAAATTATTGATTTATTTGGTAGATAGCCATGTAATAAGCGGAATAATCCCTTACATAACGATCATCCCTTAATCCCTTACATGCGTTATCCCTTACATAACGATCGACATGTGACTACGTGTTAGAATAAAAAGAGTATTTTTCCATTCATTTTTCACATAGGGATTTTAAAAGTCTACATTAAAGAGTTATAAGCCATGAACCAAGCCAATCAGCTACGAGGTGGATCACAACACTAAATTAGATTTGAAGCAAAAAAAGTGTACCATTACATTTTTGGACAAAAAGACAACGGTACAAGACTCTTTAGTGAGGGAAATATATATATATATATACACAAAAAATGCTGGGTTGTTTCAACCCAAGTTTGGGTCAAATATGAGTCAAAAAATTTAAACCAACCGTTGGGTTTGTCCATATTTGACTCAAACTTGGGTTGAAACAACCCAGCATTTTTAGAGTGTGCATATATATAAAAACATTTCTGTATTTTGAGAGCGTAGAGAGATCGACTCGATTATGTCATTTGCAGTGGTTCATGTGAGTGGGCGGAGCTAAAGAGCTATTTTGGCTAATTCCGCTGTAACACACAATTATTTAAAAAAATACACTGAAATAGCAAACAGCATCAATTAACAACCTTATTGCTCACAGTCTGCCTTTAAAGGTTCATAAGTTATCATTTAAAATCAATTTCCCTATATGGAGAAAATGAAATATTCTGCAACCCAACTGTTACGCTTCATAGGAAGTACTGAGGAAAAAAGATCCTCTCCCCTACAGATCTATTGGTTGCATAATGGCCAACACTTGAAAAACTAAAAAAAAAATTCTTTAGAGTAAAATAGAATAAAACTGGCAAATGTAAAGTTTCCCTTTTTAGACTCAACATTTATGGGAAGGGAGTATTGAAATGAATCATGCAAGGTGATTCACTTTACATCCATTTTCTGGTGTTTGCGCCATTATTTACCGCCCCAAAAAAGCATATCTTAAAACAGATGCTAATTTGCGCATCTCTTGGTAGATTGTGTTGGTCATTATGGAAATGATCTGGCTCCGTCAGTGTTCTTTAAAGTGCACGTCATCAGTAGATCACACACAGAACTTTCCACTTCCATCAGCGCTTTTTTGGGATTGCGCTCACACTAATTTGCCCTGTTTAGTAAATCTGGCCCATAAAGTTGTACAGTAAATTATCTTTTTTCTTTACTTCACTGACTTTTGATTGTGTAGTGTTAGATTTTTTTGGTTACCAGACAAACTATTTGTACAACATACTACAACAAAATACAAAGTATTATGTAGAGCAGTGTTCCCCAACCATGCTCCTGAAGGACCCCCAACACTGCATGTTTTCTTTGTCTCCCTAATCAAACACACCTGATTCAACTCATCAGCTCATTAACCCATGTGATAATGAGCTGATGAATTGAATCAGGTGTGTTTGATTAGGGAGACAAAGAAAACGTGCAGTGTTGGGGGTCCTTCGGGAGCAGGGTTGGGGAACACTGACGTAGAGGACACTTACTTGAATGAGATATTTTAACAAAATTACAAGCCTTTTCCATTTCGCATTGGAATTCTGTGATCTTCTAAAAAAAAATTAAATGAGAGACAGAGAAGGTAAAATAATCAAACAAAAAAGATCCTAAAGTGAACATTTGAGAGGAAACAGGTCCATCATGTACATCCTTTAAGTGCTGTAGATTTATCTTCTTGATTGATTCTCTGGACAGTGAGCTTTTATCTGTAATTGACCGAAGTGCATCGCTGTCTGTTTCCATTACATTTTCACTTATTTTGACAATGTGCTCTCCTCTGCATTCAAATAAGACATGGATCAGGTTGGCGCCACTGTTTTGCATTTTAGAGACAGCATTAGCGTCCGCCCTTCACTGAAATTGTAAAGTTTGGAATTGTTTAAGGATTTTGGCTGCACCATTATCCTGCACATTGTCCAAGCAGGAAATTCAGTGAAACCAAGTTAATTGACCTTTTGTTGACCCTTTTAATGCCTAGTGCTGTTCCTTAAAATCAGCTCCAGTTTGTGGCATAGATGCAACATATACTTTCATTATATGTGACATATTCTGGAAAAAATATATATGAGTCATGGCTGCGCACTGTATTTCTGGTCTATATTCACAGAAGATACAATGTAAAAAATGTGAATTTTCAGCAGATTTATTAATTATATATACATGTACAGTCCAGTATATTTATATATTCATGGTTAGTGGTAGGTGATATACTGTAGAAATTGTCTGTGATGTAGCAGCATTGTTCATGTTTGTTGTCTCCATATACTCCATACTCGTAGAGTGTTCAATATCAATATGTGCCTGGATTAGAGCCCAAAATTCACCAAATGATAACAACCACTTCCCAAACAACCACTTCCCTAACCACAATAATATTGTTTAAAAAAAAAAAAAAAAAAAAAAAAAAAATATATATATATATATATATATATATATATATATATATATATATATATATATATATATATATATATATATATATATAATGATATATAATAATATGTTTGTGCTATATTATAAAATATAACCAAAAATAGCATTGTACGTTATTATTACGTTATTATCACATTTAGGTGTTGTTAATAAATTCTGATTATTACTTGGAGAAAATTCTACTAAATCTACTAAAGGTGTATGTTTCTGTCACATAGTAAAAAAAAAAGAAAAAAAAAAATTTTAATTGTTACTTTCTATGTGACTTTATTTCTGAAAAAGTCTTACCAAAAAAAAAACAGCGTTTACTCAAGTTAGCCTCAAACTTACCTAGTAGGAACTAAACCCGGCTTCATGCAACAGGCCTCTGATGACATTTGCATTGTTTACTACATGGCACAAGCTGATTGGTTCCTGTCACATCTGCAGCCAATGAGCTTGCTGCATAGCTGGTTAGAGTTTTCTATAGCAGTCTGCAGCATGATTCAGAGTTCAGACTGAAACCCTCCACCTTCCCCAGCTCCACCTGTATAGATCTAATACAGGTAATTTTATATATGCTATTTGTGCAGCAGCAACATGTCTTGTATGCCACAGAAACAATGTGTTGTATTGGTAGTAGCAAGTCCCTGTACTTGTTCAGCTCCAGTAATAATCTACATTATTACAGCAGCGTAGTAGTAGATATATTCCGCCCAGACCATATACATCTGGAAATACTTCCAGAGGTCATAGATCCTCTTCTTAATATCATTAATTCGTCTTTGTCTCTAGGATACGTACCAAAAACCTTTAAGCTGGCTATGATTAAACCGCTTGTTAAAAAAACGCAACTTAGAATTAGTCAATTACAGGCCGATCTCGAATCTACCTTTTCTGTCAAAGATATTAGAAAAAGCAGTGTCTTCACAACTGTGTTCCTTTCTTGAAAGAAATGATATCTGCGAGGATTTTCAGACAGGATTTAGACCGTACCATAGTACTGAGACTGCTCTCGTTAGAGTCACAAATGATTTGCTCTTATCATCCGATCGTGGTTGTGTCTCTCTATTAGTGTTACTCGATCTTAGTGCTGCATTTGACACCATTGACCACAACGATCTTTTAAATAGACTCGAACATTATGTTGGCATTAGTGGAATTGCACTAGCATGGTTTAAATCATACTTATCTGACCGTTATCAGTTTGTAGCAGTAAATGAAGAGATGTCTCATCAATCACAAGTTCAGTATGGCGTACCACAAGGCTCAGTACTAGGACCGCTGCTGTTCACTCTGTACATGCTACCCTTAGGAGATATCATTAGGAAACATGGCATTAGCGTTCACTGTTATGCCGACTATACTCAGCTCTATATTTCTTCAAAACCTAACGAAACTTATCAATTCACAAAATTAACGGAATGCATAGCTGATATAAAAAATTGGATGACTCGTAATTTCCTACTTCTAAATTCTGAAAAAACAGAGTTTCTAATTATTGGACAAAAAACTTCCTCACGTAATAACCTAGAATACTGTCTAACACTTGATGGCTGCTCTGTTAAGTCTTCGTCGTCGGTTAGGAACCTGGGTGTGCTCTTTGATACCAATCTTTCATTTAAAAGTCACGTGTCCAGTATCTGTAAAACTGCATTTTTCCATCTTAAAAATATATCTAAATTACGCCATATGCTCTCATTGACAAATGCGGAACAATTAAATCATGCGTTCATGACCTCAAGGCTAGATTATTGTAATGCTCTACTGGGTGGTTGCCCTGCACGCTTAATAAACAAACTACAGCTAGTCCAAAACGCAGCAGCTCGAGTTCTTACCAGAACCAGGAAGTATGACCATATTAGCCCGGTTCTGTCAAAACTGCACTGGCTCCCTATTAAACATCGCATCAATTTTAAAATATTGCTGATCACATACAAAGCACTAAATGGTTTAGCTCCGCAGTACTTGAGTGAGCTCTTAACGCATTATAGTCCTTCACGTCTATTGCGATCTCAAAATTCCGGCCAGTTGATAAAACCTAGAATATCAAAATCGACTGCTGGAGGTAGATCCTTTTCCTATTTAGCACCAAAACTTTGGAACAGCCTTCCTACCATTGTCCGGGAAGCAGACACACTCTGTCAGTTCAAAGCTAGACTAAAAACACATCTCTTTGACCTAGCGTTCACAATCACATAATACATTATAGACTCCTATAATTCAGTATCAGGCTGCATAGATTAGGTCAGCTGGAACCGGGAACACTTCCCATAAATCCTGATGTACTTGTTACATCATAAGAAGAATGGCATCTACGCTAATTTTAGTGTCTGTGTTTATCCCGAGGTTTTCCCGCAGCCTGCCAGATCCAGGCCGTATCCAGATCTGATGAAGGACCTTCACCTGGACCCAATGACAACGCAGTGCTGAAGTGCCAACTAGTCTCTCCCTATGGAGGATCCCTTTACCACTCTACAGATAAAGCGTTGTCGGGAAACTCAATTCGCGTACCTATCAAAAACTATAAGGAAACACCAGTACTTTGTTTAGGCTTGGTTTGTAGGGAATTACAAACCTGCGCACATATATTCAAACGCACATAACTATAGAACCAATTCTTAATGCGCATGTGAACGCCATCAGCGTTTCTCACAGGTTCGCGTTTAAAGTCTGTGTAGAGAGAATGGTGTCGTCTTAGCAGCCCCTAATTTAATAACAAATGATTGTTGCGACGGAAGCGAATCAATCATAACTAACCTTAGCTGGAAAATAACTTTACTAAAGAACCGCTATAAAGCCAAAACAATCTCTGTTACCATAAATTATACGTTTATCTCTGTAAAGCTGCTTTGAAACAATCTCCATTGTTAAAAGCGCTATATAAATGAAGATGACTTGACTTGACATTAACATTGTCATATCCATTACCAGGCTAGAAAATGCATCATATACTGGAAATAATGCCAATAAATCTATCTCTGGCATATATTTGGACCATTAGTGTATTTTTCAAACTAAAATATATATAATAATATCTCATTTATGGTGGTTCACAGATGAATGTGGACTGATCTGAACCCTGCTATTTCCTAAAGTTGAAAGCTAGTGTCAATGTACAGCATGTACAGCATGCCTGACCATATAGACAAGCCTACACCTTCCTTTCCACCCTCATTTCCCCAGGAAGATAAGCAATCTGCTCATCAGATCTCCCTGGTGCTTAGTGGGAATACATCTGGCATGCATGTCAATGATAAAAAATGGTTTTGGGAGGCATCCTGTGGAAAAACCTTTCATTTCCTTAACTGCTCTCACTGCTCTTGTGAAGTCGAGTATGTATGTGTGTTTGCATGTGCATGTGTGTGTGAGGGTGTTTATGCCCCTGTATGTGTTTGTCTAAGGTTATTGTCGGAGCCAGGAGATGCGTAAGTAACTCGTTTGTATGAACATGGTGGATATCCCTCTCAAGGAAACATCTCACAAAACTCTTTGCCACTTCCTCATTGTTGGATTTATATGGAACAGACAGCATTACTTTTCCTTGATGTTACATGCCACAGCACTTTCAAAGCCAAGCTGACACAATAACATCCGGAAATGCAAATGCTAAAGTGCTCTAAATTGTTTATGCCTAAACACTAAATTGTTTATGCCTAAAACAATTAAAACGACTTAATACCCTGATGTTTTCATTATGCTAGCACAGGATGTTCAGCCTAAAAATTGACAGGTTGAAACTGGCTGTACGGAAAGGCACATTTACACTTAATGAAGCACATTTCATGCATATGTGCTCATAAACAGACTTAACTGGTGTTCACAGCTAAATACTACAAAAGATTGTAGAGAACACAAAATGTAGAGGTTAACATAGGGCACTGACTGAGGTTACTACATGAATATACAAACCAAAGCACAAATCCACCCACATACCGCTTCAGATTTTTTATTTGCTCCAGTATCAGATGCTATTGAGCATGTTTTGTTTTTAGCATCACAGAGCATGTTAACAACCAAGACAGCATGCTTATTTGCACATGCGGATGCATAGTTAATTCACACACACGAGGCACAGGCTGCACAGTCTGGTGAATGATTAAACGTATGCTGAGATATGTTGCATGGACATTTGACTCAGCAAGAAAGCTATATGGAGTTTAGTGCTTTCATATTGTCTTATCTGATTGAAATGAACTGTGATTTGCTGAATGGCATTCTGTACATACATAGGTTAGTTATACATCTGAACATACATATAGTGAGTGACAAACCCTTGCAACCAAATTCAGAGTGTGCAAAACCAAACTGAACTAGCTAACAACATCATTTAAAAAGGGCATTTAAAAGTGAATTTCCTGAAGCGGAATAAGGAGATGTGTTCTTTATTATATTGAGTGTGCATGTAAGGGTTATTTAGTTGTGTTAGTTCATTTACACAACATCATTTTCAACAAAAAACCTGAAAACTTTTTATGCATTTTGGCCGTTCATTTACACAACAGCAGCGTGTAAATGCAAGCTTTTGAAAACAGGTTTCAAATTGTGAAAATCCACTAGATAGTGTACACAAAAAATGAAGTATACCCGGGCCTTTAGTTGCCTTATGCCGGGCGTACACCAAAGGATTTTCACAGTCCCAGACTAAAGACCGGCATTTTTTAGGAATCTTACTGGAGTCTCGGCGCGCTCCCGTCGTCTCGATCGTTAAATGTGAGGTGATAATCTGCAGTCGGCGACCCGATTTATGCCCGTCTTTCTCTAGTCTTTCATATCAAACATGTTTGATATTATCGCAAGTCTTAGCGTAGTCATAGTGACGTAAAACAATCAACAACCAATAAATTCGCTACCCTTGCTGTGAGTATTGTCCATTCTCTGTATTCTATAGTAGGTATCTTTTCTTGTATTATGTACCCTCGAATATTCACTGTGAAACACTTGTTCATAATTTCAACACAGCATTTAAAATTATACCCTTTCAAGATATTTAGTTCAAACTATTGTTCTCATCATATAATGATATAGATTCATAACCCCCATATACAGTTATGTGAAAAAGTTAGGTCATCCCATTAAATAGTCAACTCTTTATTAAGAAATGTTCACATAACAATGTCTAATTTGATTTTTTTTTTCATTCCTGGAAAAGAAAGCGATTTATTGTAATTCAACAATATAAATTACATATTTTTACTCATCAAACTAAAAATATGCATAAAAATGCCTATTTTAATGGAGGAAAAAATTAGGACCCCTAATAACTAGTGATGTTGTTGAAATTACTTCAGTGAGGTAAAATTGTGGAATGGCTGATGTCAAAGTCCTTTGATATCTTTTTAAATCCTTTTCCACACTCATAAGCAGCGTGGGGGAAATATATGGGGGTTATGTACCCTCAAATTTATTATTTGTCCTAATTTATTCCTCCTCAAAAATTGCATTCTTTTAAAATTACATTTCACAGAGAGTCTTAAAAAGGCCTTCCTTATTTTTAAATAGTTTAGTTAAATCACTGGGTCCTTCAGTATTGTTCAAATTGTTATTACATGTCCATATGTTGAAAAATAGACAGGCTTTCGTGGTGTCCTATTTTTTTCACATGACTGTATGGTTGCCTTTATATAATTTAATAATAATGATAATTTATTATTAATATTATTATTATTTTAATTATTATTTAATGATGATAATCACATAATTTGGACAGTGACTCCCACCCCCTGCAGAACACCATCACTGCACTGAGCAGCTCCTTTAGCGATAGACTCCTTCACCCCAAATGTGTGAAGGAGAGATCTTATCTGATATACCACCACTGTAGGCCTACCTTCAGAAATATTTTGGATCATGCAACATAATGTGATACATTATGATATCTAACTTTAGCTGCTTCTTCTCCATTTTTGTTAAATCACTGCTGAGCATGATAGGAGGAATTTGGTGGGAATAAAAAGCTAAAATAATCTAGTTGTAGTCTTGTAAATAGTGTCACTACAAGATTCAATGTTTGTAAAATCTTTAGTCTGAGACTAAAAACTGTGAACCCCAAGTCTTTAGATGTGAGCTGATAATCTTATAAAGTCTTTTCTAAATCTTTTCAAAGTCTTTAGGTGTACAGAAAGCATTAGTTTCTACTTGAATTACACACCTGTTCCTTGTTCTGTTGATTACCTTCGCTAGTGTATTTAAGCCCTTGGTTTTCCTCAGTTCCTTGTCTAGTGTTAACGTTGTGTTTCCCTCTGAGTTCATTGCTACAACTTTAAACATTACAGAGCCCTTGTGGGTACTACAGATCTTAAAAGTACAATTGTAAAAACTGTACTTGCAGACAATATAATATTAATGAAATAAAAGCCTGCTTAAGTGTACTTAAAGAGAGTACACAATCATAATCATGTTTTTTAAAACACTTAAGTACACTTTGTCATGCTTTGAAGCCATCGTGAAATCAAAATGGACAATTCTTGGGTTTTTTTATAGAATATTGCACTATTTACTATAAATGAGATCCACGGACATCAGTATTTTTTTTTTTTCAATTCATGTGGCCTGGTATTCTTTCATCAAAATAACTTCCCCTCCCACTTGCAGCTACATCGCTTCACTGATGACATGTTTACTTGCATGAGGCAACATGTCACTCACATGAGATCAACCAATACTGTAGCAAACCACAACCATCCAATCAGTTCCCTACGGACAAAATCAAGTCCCGCCCCCATACATTTTTTCATTTTTCGAGAAGCCATTTCACTCAGATATATGTCACATCATGCACTCACATTTAAATAAATGTAAACTACTATACATTATTATTTAATTGTAAATATCATTCTTTTCAAAATTATGCTAAAGTGATGGCATATCAAAAAGGCCTACCAACAGCTAATGAGCAGCAAAAAAACATTTACCATGTTCAGAACAGTTACCAGCTGTGTATGTGTTTGTCACTCATTCTCAAATGTAACCTGTCCCTCTGCTTTATATTTGTTCTCACCAGCCTTCTGGTCCAGGGGTAACATAACAGTTCAAAGAAACGGTGCTGTAAGCACCAGCTTAATAAAGCATCAATAAAACATGGCTAAAAATTGCCAGACATTTATACGTCTCCAGTCGCTATTATTACTTTCGTCTTAAATAACAAACATTGAATGGCTTAAGCTGTTGACATTCATATTTCTTATTTGTAAGCACGAGACAAAACTGTTGCTATGTTTTATCACTATGTCAACCATCACAATTTCAGGAGAAACTTATGCATTTCATACATATGAACAATCGTTTAAGAGATTCAGTCCCACATTTAAATCCAGTAATCATGTCCCAAATATTATGGTAAGTGACTAGAGACTGTATAAAGCAGAAGCAATATTACTGTAAAAATATGCAAGTGGAAGAATCATAACGCTTATACAGCTGTAGTTCCACCTTACAATTAAAAGAGCCAGTGATAGAAGCATCACAATGCTTAATATAGGGGCTGTACCAATAGAAGTCCCGTCCGTAAAATTAAAAGAGCCGGACCTGGTTTCACAAACAAGGTTTAGATTAAACCAGAATTAGGCCTTAGTTCAATTAGGGCATTTAAGTAGCTTTTATAAACGTGCCTTAGAAAAAAAAAAATTACTGGTGTGCATCTTGAGATAAAACAATGGCACTGACATGTTTTAAGATATTAAAACATATTAAACATGCATTTTAGTCAGGGACTAGCTTAAGCCTTGGCTGTGAAACCGGGTATCCTTATTAGTTCCATGTGAATTCGCTAGACCAGCTATTGTGTTATTTGAGTTTAAAGGACGTTTTTCCTTTGATGTGAACAGGGCCGGCCCGAGGCATAAGCGAACTAAGCGGCTGCTTGGGGCCCCCTCGCCACCAGGGGGCCCCCAAGCGATTTTTTTTTTTTTTTTACATATTAATTAAATTAAACAAGTGATATAAATGAATGAATGGATAAATAATTCAATACAAGAAAATTCTGATTTCATGATCAATATACCTGCCTACAACTGCTGCTGTGTCTGCCAGTGTTTGAGTCATGCGCATAACCTCGCCTGCATAGACAATTCGTGCGCAAAGTCACGGTAATGTTAAGCCATGTCACAAAAATTTGATTTGATCAATGATTTATCTTTTAAATTTAATGAGATTCAGAACAGAACAAGATTAAAAAAGAACTATAAACAAGCCAAAACGAAATAATTTAAAGCGAAAGTGAAAGCGGCGTTGGGCTCACGCATCTCTCTCATTAGAATCAAAATGTTTCAACAATCGCGATGGATTTGGATGGTAAACTATTCTTTATTATAGGCTTATTTGTACTTCACCCACGTTCCAATATCGAGGGAAAAATCATTCTCTTCACATGCGCAAAAATGTGCTTGGAAACATCACAGTGGAGCGGTGCTTAGGCGACGCAGCGCTGAATGGTACGAATTGTAGGCTACTACTGACTATTTAAACAGAGCAGTGTAATTTTTATATGTTAGGTTGACTATTTTATTATTATATTTTATTACGGCTATAACGGGCTGCGATGTCAAGATTGCAATGCTGGAATATGTTGTATGTTGTGTGTGTGTGTGTGTGTGTGTGTGTGAGGCGCGGGCGCGATCGAACAGTGGAAACATAAAAACATACTCCGTCATGTTCATACAAGACATCATTCAAACTGCAAAGTATATGCAAAGGATATTTTGCAAATAATTTTTTTTAATATGTTTTGTGACGATTTGTTTTCAGAAGTTTCAAAGAGTAAGTAAAAGTAAAGAAAAAGTAAAAAAATTTTAAGTATCTATTTTTTATTAAGTATTTATTTTGTATTAATACATAACCTCATTGTATTCATTTATAATGTAACATTATAGAGTGACATTGTGTCAATAATCGTCAAGCACAGGTGACTCCGCGTGGTGGGAGGGGGCCCCCAAATCAAATTCTGCTTAGGGCCCCCAAAAGGCTCGGGCCGGCACTGGATGTGAAGAATGTAAAAATAATGTCTACTTGAATAATTAAGACCCCAATTCTTTACATATTTATAAGTGTATTGTAAGTGGCCGTTATTAGCAGATAGGCAGATTTTTAAAAGCTAATTTGATTTGTACAGAATAAAATATCCAAAACCTCTCATTCTGAGCAATAATCTTTAAATATTAAGTTTTTTCATTAGTCTCCTGTCTCCATTAGTGTAACCCAGAAAATGTGAGGCAAAGATTAACGCATGTGGATAGAAATATTGATCTTACATGGCTTAATGACAAAACACAGTGGGGATCTTCTCTAGGTACACAGAACATCCATATCACAGCAGAGATCATTAAAAAAAAAGAACAAAACAAGAGTTTCTCACCCTCTATCTGTCTATCTATCTATCAATCATAAATATATTTTGTCTTTTTGTTTTTTATTACTGGTACATATTGCCTTACTAGTAATAATTCTGAAAGTAACATCAAATAGCTTCTTCTGTTTCTCTGCTTCTCTTTACAAGTGTAGTGCTCTGCGCTGTAAGGAAGCTGTGCTCTGATTGGCTGCTGACAAACTGTGATGTCAGCACAGGCTGTTATAAGAGTCCAACTGATAGTCAGGAGCACATTTAGTCTACAGTGTGTTCAGCCAAGAGTGCTGTGCGCATGTAAAGGAAAACACAGAAAAAATGACCAGGTGATTAAGAGTTGAGCACACTCAGTGTAAGAACACTATGTGAGACCAGAACACTTCCTAAGAGAAACACAATTCAAAAGGATTATTTTTGGATACCTTAAGGGAGTCCATGAATAGCGGAATTAAGTTGGACGACTCTAAAACACTCTCCTGATTTTAGTAAGTGACTTGATCTCTTGAGGATATTCTCCTCTGACACGTTTTCCATGCTGTAAAGTCATTCTCATACTTTGCTTTCTGATTGACGCTCAATGTACTTTCTATACGCTTGTGCTCTCTGAAAAGCATTCCTTTTTCAGGCTAACAAAATTTATGTTGATTTTCCTTCCTCAGGTCAAAGCTCATGGAGGGAGAGGATACGTTGAGCACGGAGAACACCTCCCTGCCCATGAATGTTTCAGCTGGGCTAAACGATTCTTCTCCGGTGTCAGAATATAGTGATGCAGAGGTGGTCTTAATTAGCATCTTAATGGGGCTTCTGGTTCTAGGCATCGTCTTTGGCAATGTGCTGGTCATCAGCGCCATTGTACGATTTCAACGTTTGCAGACGGTCACCAACTACTTCATCAGCTCCCTTGCCTGCGCCGACCTGGTCATGGGCCTCATGGTGGTGCCCTTCGGCGCATGCTACATCCTTCTCAACACGTGGCACTTCGGAAACTTCTTCTGCGAGTTTTGGACGGCTACGGACGTGTTGTGCGTGACCGCTAGCATCGAGACGTTGTGCGTGATCGCCCTGGACCGGTACGTTGCGATCATGTGGCCTCTACGCTATCAGTCGATGCTTACGAAGCGGAAGGCCTGCGGGATGGTCCTAGGGGTGTGGGCGGTGGCCGCCCTGATCTCTTTCCTGCCCATCCACATGGAGTGGTGGGTGTCCGACGACCCTGATGCTTTGAGATGCATGGAGAACCCAACCTGCTGCGACTTCAACACCAACGCCGCCTACGCCGTGACCTCCTCCATCATCTCCTTCTACATCCCGCTGGTCATCATGGTATTTGTGTACAGCCGGGTCTTCCGGGAGGCCCGAAGGCAGCTTCAGAAAATCGATCGCATTGAGGGACGCATACGCACACAGAGCTTCAGCACCCAGGAGGGGAACCGGAGGACCAAGTTCTGCATGAAGGACCACAAAGCTCTGAAGACCTTGGGGATCATCATGGGAACATTCACCCTCTGCTGGCTGCCGTTTTTCGTGCTTAACGTGGTGGCGGCCATCTGGAAGATGGACAATATCATGTTGCCTTTCAGGATCTTGAACTGGATCGGCTACGCCAACTCCGCCTTCAACCCCCTGATCTACTGCAGGAGTCCTGAGTTCAGATGCGCCTTTCAGGAGATCCTGTGCAGGAGAACTTCTCACCTACCTTCCACAAGGAATAACAAGGGATATATCTACAGCGGCCACAGCTGGCAAGTCCACATGAAGACCACCAGACAACGAGAGCCCTCGCCAACTTGCGAAACAGAAATGGGTGCAAACAGTTTGACTGCAGGCACCAAAAACACAAATGGGAATTGTAATAAAGCTGTGACATCCAATATTTAGTCAATTTTGAACGTTTGAATATTCCCTGGAGCACTTGAGAGATTTCTGCAACCACTATTGTCTGTGACAAAACATGGTTTTTAGATGTTTTATCCTTTGAACCATGAAGGTTTTGCCCATATTTTCACCATATTTAAGATGTACTGTTGACATATTGTGATACTTGTATTGAGTCAGAACAAATGGAAATGAAGTAACTTCTGTTTTTGGACAAATGAGGAAAGAAACAAAGTTTGAAAGCCAAGACAGTCTACCTCTGGATTCCACTTACTACCTCGAGACACTTTTCAAGTCTCAACTGAAACCTGGATGGTTAATTCATAATTTATTCATAAATTCCTCAGCTTACAAAACCAAGAGTCTGGATTTGTGTGGACTGCAGATCTTAAAGAGCGTCAAAGGGGTGTCTTATGCCAGACAGACTTGTTACATTCCATTAAATTGGACTCGCTGGAAACCAGGGTCTTCGATATCTCTGAGCCCTCCTCCAGTCAGAGGAAATATAACCCTCTGATGAGGGGCAACAGGTGCACATTGCCGTCTGTGCTATAACCAGCTGTTCTTGTCGAAAGGAAAAAAGTGAAGGAGCCAAGCAGTTCTCTCCAACCCCAGCCCTTCAACCTTCCCCCGTTAACATTTCCACTGGGAAATCGTTTTAAGGTTACAGCTGAAGCTGTATCTATAAAGGGTCATGTTTATAAAAGTAAGTACGCAAGTCTACATTCGCAGTCTGGGTGGCACAATAATGATGTTATATTTAACACGTCACTACGTGTAATGAATGTGCCAATGATTCTCATCGCTAAACAATATTTAGATGTTGAGTGTGTAAATCTTGATGCTATATCAGCATCCTAATTTCAGGAATACAACTTCTGGGGGGTAGGCATTCATAACTGTTGTGTTTGTACTGTTTACAGATTCCTGAACAAACAGCCCTTTGGGCAAACGGCACAAGCTCACCTGATATTGATCCGACGGTTGCTTATTTCCATCCGTTTAGTTTTGTGTAATAGCCCAGGCAATGCACTTGATTATGACAGAAACACTACTGGAAAATATCTGACATTACTAAAAGATGACAAATGTACGTTTACGCAATGGCCCGGTGTTGTGCTATTTGAGCCCCCTTCCTGTGTGCACTGTGCACATATGTCATGGGAATTTGAGAAAGACATAAATACAGCTTATGTGGCTCTATAGACTCATTGAAGTGCTATATTTATTTTTTGCCAGGAATAAAAACAAGGTTGTGATGAATAGAAGTACAGTGTGTTCAAAGAATTATATTTAAGAATTGTAGTCTTAATTAACAACATGCTCATTTTTAAGCTGACGAAAGATATTTTTTTAAAAAAATAATCAGTATACAAAAACTCCATAAACACTTTTGAAAGCTGTGAGTTTTGAAAAGTATGATCTAGGACCTATATATGCAGTGCATGCTATTGAAAAGACTGTAAATCTATGCTCACACGGCCTCAATTTCATGCACATAAAATTCAGTATGGTGTGTTTACACTGACTAAGGTGTATTCCAGAATGAAGGACATTGCTAGGGAAGGCTGTGTATGCTCTCTCTCTCTCTCTCTCTCTCTCTCTCTCTCTCTCTCTCTCTCTCTCTCTATATATATATATATATATATATATATATATATATATATATATATATACACTGTAAAAAATTTCTAACCCTCCCAAATCAAAAATTTCAAGTGACCGATAACATCTACATTTTTCAATTGGCCCAAGTGAAATTCTGTAAATTATAAAATTAAATTTATAGATTTTCACTTGGGCCAATTGAAAAATTTAGATGTTATCGGTCACTTGAAATTTTTGATTTGGGAGGGTTAGAAATTTTTTACAGTGTATATATATATATATATATATATATATATATATATATATATATATATATATATATATATATATAGCCTATATATATAGTCTTCCCTTGCAATGTCCTTCCCTACACATACACACACACACACATATTTCGAAAAATCTATCTAGGATTGTTTCTGTGAAATTAGTTCTTTGGGATAAAAACTGAAACGCTTGAATCTCTTTCATTAAGTGAAGCATTTTTGGTGTTTTGTTGTTGGTACTGTAGTAATGAATACATCATGCTTCTCATTTAAGGTATTAGTCATCTGTCAAACATCGTCTTAGGCACATTTTGTATGAAGTATTTACCACATTGATGGGCAAAGCAGTATGTGAATGTTGCCTAATGTGTTACTGTGTTTTGACAGCACATTTCTGAAATGGTATCTGCTTAGTTTGTGTCATTCCACGAAACAAATTATATTGTTTGCCAAGTGCAAATGTTTCCTCTATGCTACTTTTACAACAAAAAATGTTTTTAATTTTTTTTTTTTAAGGTGTATTATTTTTGTTTATTTATTTTTGTCTGTCCAACCAGCTGCTTAATGTACAAAATAAACATGGTGGTTTGTAATGCTGTCATACAGAGTCATGTTCTTGTGTGAACTTTACGCCATCTAGTGTTGAATTAAATTGAATTGAATTTTGTTTTTTTTTACTCTATTTGTCTCAAACCTTTATATAATATTCACATTTTTAACTTCATTAAATTAAAGTAGTGTAGAAATATATTATTTCTCCCTAAATAGTAAATTATTGTCAAAGAGTGTTGTCGTTACAATCTACCCCATGGGGTAGACTAATAGAAAATATGGACATTTTAAATTTGATTAATAATAATAGAGTCCTTGTTATCGCTCATTCTCAAGCAAAACTATTAAAACTTATTTTAGAAGAACTTCACTTTAAATCAATTCTGTGTTACTTTAGCCTTCCATATTGAAGATTTTAAACATTCAATTTAAAGGGATAGTTCACCCAAAAATGAAAATTACTCACCCTCATGTCGTTCCAAACCCGTAAGACTTTTGTTAATCTTCATTAACATAAATGAAGATAGTTTTAAAGAAAACTGAGAGCTTTCTGTCCTTGACAGCCTGCAAAACTACCACTTTCAAGCCCCAGAAAGGTACACTGTCAATTATTTGACTGTAAATTTAAAGGAAATTGCAGGTTACCAGTTACATGACTTTCACAGTAAGTTACTGTATCATTTTTTACAGTAAATAATTGTGAAATTATGCCGTCGTATTTCTGTGATTGTAGAATTACTGTATTTAAAGGGATAGTTCGCCCAAAAATGATATTTAAGCCATGATTTACTCACCCTCAAGCCGTTCGAGATGCATATGTCAATCTTTTTTCAGACGAACACATTTTCAGTTATTTTAGAAAATGTCTTAGATCTTTCAGTGGTTATAATGTGAGGCAATGGGGTCCAGCTGATTCACGTTCGAAAATGTACATGCATCCTTCTCAAAAATAATCCATCCGGCTCCAGGGGGATAAACGAAGGCCTTCTGAGGGTAATCCGTGCGGTTTTGTCGTAAAAATATACATATTTAAAACTTTATAAACTAAAATAACTGGCTTCCGGTGGCGGTCGGTGCGCGTTCACAGAGATGGAAAGCGTTGTGACGTAGAACGAACGTTGAGTTTTGTTTTGCTCTGCTCTCTGGCTGCGCTGTCACGTTCGTTCTACGTCACGACGCTTCCTACGCTACGTCTTACGTCATATGCCAGCAACCATCTCTGTGAACGCGCACCGACCGCCACCGGAAGCCAGTTATTTTCGTTTATAAAGTTTTAAATATGTATATTTTTACGACAAAACCGCACGGATTACCCTCAGAAGGCCTTCGTTTATCCCCCTGGAGCCGGATGGATTATTTTTGATAAGGATGCATGTACATTTTAAATTTTTCAAGCGTGACCTTTTCAACGTAATTGCGTATTACGTGACGTCACGAACGCACATCACAGAACAGAGCAAGGCGAACATTTGTGCTTATAAAACTTAAACTTTTTTATTTATTTTGGAAATGACCGATCGTTTCGCTAGATAAGACCCTTATTCATCGTCTGGTATCGTTTAAAGCCCTTTGAAGCTGCACTGAAACTGTCATTTGGACCGTTTGGGTCCCATTGGACTCTATAATATGGGGGGAAATCCTGGAATGTTTTCATCAAAAACCTTAATTTCTTTTCGACTGAAGAAAGAAAAACATGGACATCTTGGATGACATGGGGGTGAGTAAATTATCAGCAAAAGTTTTTTTAAAAGTGAACTTCTCCTTTAAATCAACAAACCAGAGGACTCTATATTCACCCCTGTTACTTTTACTCGGTCCTGTTATTTTTCATATGAGTAACAGGACTGAAAGTAACTTGATTGAGGTTAAGCAAAAATTACATGACAAATTGCCACAAAGGCGTACATAGTCATGCAACTCAGTAGCCAGTAATGTGATGTAAACGGATTACGGAGTTCTCCTTTAATGTTATGAAGTGACGAGAATACTTTTACTGCGCAAAAAGAAACAAACAAAAAAACTGAATATAATAACGACTTTATTCAACAATTTCTTCCTTTCTGTGTCAGTATACGACACTGTTCACATGAGCACGACGCATGCATGTGATGCTGACGCAGGAGCTAGCCAATACTGATCCAGCGTTCTGATGAAGAACCTGGAAGTGCACTGTGTTTACAACGTGAACGGCGTCAGAGACTGACACAGAAGTTAAATAAAGTCTTTATTTTGTTGGGTTGGGGGGGGGGGGGGGGTGTTTGTGTTTTTGTTTTGTTGTTTGCAAAAAGTATTCTCGTCGCATCATAAGGTTGAACCACTGTAGTCACATGGACTATTTTAACAATGTTTTTACTACCTTTCTGGGGCTTTAAATAGGTTATAACATTGCAGTCTATAGGCGGGATCAGAAAGCTCTTGGATTTCTTAAAATTATCTTAATCTGTGTTGAACAAAATTCTTGTGTGTTTGGAACATCATGAAGGAGTGTAAATAATGACAGCATTTCAATTTTTGGTGATGATACCCACATAAGGCTTAGGTGGTGGCAGAACGATCCCTCTGGCTGCTTCACTAACGTTAGTTTGCAAGTTTTTTTTTTAACAATGACTGGAGAAAACCTGATTTTATCTTAATGTGCAAGGTCACTCACTGTCCAGGACTGCGATTGTTATTTGCAAAAGTTAATTTTAACGGACGGAACCAGATTGGCTGACCCGTACACTCAGTCAATGGATGGATAATCTGACAGGATTGACGTTAACGCTACCTCCGGTTGAGTGGCCTGACTTCTACACCTACCCGATACTAAACCGAGAATATACCTATAACCTGTAACTATGTTCATTTAGGATTAATAGGCTTTTGAGTGTTTTTTTTGCCACGCCCATTTCCCAAATGACAAATGAAGACACCACCCCAAAGGTAAAAGCATACACAGAAGTCTCAACAACTGAAGCCAAAGATGATGTCCTAGTAGAAGGTGCTGCTAAACAAGCCGTAAAGGAGAGAGGTGCACATACAGCGGCATTAAGACAACTTCAGCAAGTTTTGCCATGTAAACTGATTCAAAATGAAGCATCCAGAAAACAAATGCAATCAGTAACAGAAGCTAAAACAAAACTGCATAATGACAAGCAATGCAGTAAGGATGACCACAAGGAAATTGGACTATGCCCTTTTGAACATGTCACAGGTCGGCCCATGTCCAGTGAAAACCTAACATCTGACAGCCCTGGCCAAACTGATGAAAGACTCAGCCTGGTAGGACACAATGCCAAGAATCAATTTTCACCATTAGAATCCAGGAGGGAAAGCCTTCATGATCTCATGGTAACTGATGAAGCAGTTAAGGTGCAGAGAAAAGATGAGTGGACCGACGTGAGCCATTGGGATTTGGAACATCTGCCTAGAGACGAGGGATAGACGGCAGTAGTGTTTATCAGAGTCCAGATATGGCGGGACAAGGGTTTTTAGGCTCTAGCTTGTCGCCTGAGGATGAAGACATAAACATACAGCCACTGATAAACACAGTAGTGTCCTGCCAATATTAAATAGGGACAGTTTTTCAGGCAGTTAGGAATTATGTGTTTAAAATCTTTTCCTTGGCAAGATACGTTTCCCTTTTCTCTTTTGTGTGATTGCAGGTGTTCCAGTGTGCAAAGGATGAGCAAAGACATCCAACGTTTAGACTGCACTGCATTGGCCACCAAGATGAAAACTTCTGAACATTCACAGAACACAACACTATCCGCCACTTCCAAACGATCACAACTCCAAAATAAAAGCTTCCAGAGGACTCGAGCATTCAAGAAGATGCAAAGTTTCACCATGAACTCTTATCCTGTCATTTTAAACCAAGGTTATTGTAGTAAAACCATGGTTCATTTGTAGTTACTTTGGTTTTACTGCAAAAACCATAGTTAAACTATGGTTCATTTTGTAGTTACTATGGTTTTACTTCAAAAACCATGGTTAAACTAGCCTGGTTAAAACCAGAGCCTTCTCAGTTGAAACTGAGTATAGGGTCTGGGGAAGCTATGTAGACAAATCATTACCAAAGGGGCGTCACCAAACGACGTAGCTCAAATTCCTCTGGGCGCAATTTGATAGTCTTAAAACCAATCAGATCGATGAAGGAGATGACGTATGCTTCGAGTGTTGTTCTTTGCTCCGGTTTTAACGAAAACGGTAAGTTTAAATCGCTCAAAACAGACGCGATAACTGATTGGTTTATATACTGTCTATGATTCGAACGAGTGATGTTCCACGGCGGCAACCGGCGTCACATATTGACGCTAAAGGGTGCCCTTTGCGTCGGATATTGAAGAAATTTCAAAAGCGTCAGTATTATGACGCCCTAGGATGAGAATGCGTTGCATGTAAATCCCTCCCCAAACGTTTCTGATTGGTGCCGCGATTTCAGCGGCACAGTAATGAGTTTGAATGGGCTCTTCTCCAGACTATCCTGGAGAGAGAATTAAAATTTGCCGGAAGTAGTCTGGGTTTTCCCAGGCTATGGTTAAACCAGTTACTACAAAAAAAACATGGTTCATTTTCGTAAGGGCCTGCTCGCCAGCTGATCGACCTCGGTGATGAGAAGCTTCAAAATTTGACTGCCCCAAAGAAGCATAGCGATGATTTAATACGGTACTCAACATCCTAGGTATCTTGTAGAGATAAAAATGCAAAGGACACCAACATTGTATAAGCAAATGTGCTCTTGATACAATGCTAACTTTGTGCTTTCATGTTGCCTGAAATGAATGTTCTCTGTTACTCCATATATGTTCGGGAGTGATATGTTCATAGCGAATAGATAGGGTCTGCCAGCATTGGATGTTCCTGTGTTTTGGCATTCTGCCTCTATTATTTGGGAATGGAGAGAAGAAATTGAGTGATGTTCAGGGTAGGGTGGGGGGATTTTTTTATATATATATACACTACTTTTTTCTCCTCCGCTTTTGGCCTCCTCTCTAATTATATATTAACCTAACTTGATGAATAGCACCAGAAGCTCAGATTCTTGAGTTGGAATGTGAAAGGACTTAATGGTCCCATTAAAAGATCCAAAATTTTGACACATTTAAAACAACAGAAACCTGACATTGTATTGCTCCAGGAAACTCATCTGCGCCTCAAGGATCAATGCAGACTCCAAACTCGCTGGATATCACACGCGTTTCATTCCAACTTTGATTCCAGGTCAAGAGGAGCTGCCATTTTGATTAACAAGACTGTGCCTTTTTCTATTGACAACGTCATTTCTGATTTGAATGGTAGATATGTAATTGTGAAAGGGAAAATTTCACAAACGCCAGTAGTTTTGGTAAATGTATGCCCCAAACTTTGATAATACTCTCTTTGCTCAGAATTTGTTTTCTAAGATCCCAGCTCTTCTTAACACACATCTTCTGATATTTGAGGAGATCTAAACTGTGTTATTGATCCAGATTTGGATAAATTAAGTACTGTTATGAAAGTTCCCTCTGCTATGTCAAATATATTTTCATCGTTTATACCATATGTGAAGTATGGAAGCTTGTTTCCGCCACAGAAAAAAAAAAAGAAAAAAAAAATTGCGACTTTTTATCTCACAATTCTGACTTTTTTTCTCAGAATTGCGAGATATGAAGTCAGAATTGTGAGATATAAAGTCGCAATTCTGAGAAATAAAGTCGCAATTGCGAGATATAAAGTCAGAATTCTGAGATATAAAGTCAGAATTGCGTGAAATAAAGTCACAATTGCGTGTTATAAAGTCAGAATTCTGACTTTTTTTCTCGCAATTGCGACTTTATATCACGCAATTCTGACTTTATATCTCAGAATTCTGACTTTGTATCTCAGAATTCGGACTTTATATCACGCAATTGGGAGATATAAAGTCAGAATTGCATGATATAAAGTCGCAATTGCGTGTTATAAAGTCAGAATTGTGAGATATAAACTATTCTAAGGTAAAAAAAAAAAAAAAAAGTCTGTCTTTTTTTCCCCCTTAGAATTGGACTTTATCCCCTGGTTTCACAGACAGGGCTTAAGACTAGTCCTAGACTAAAATGTAAGTCTGAGCTGTTTCCACTGAAATAAACTTGCACTGACTGATCTTAAAAATATATCAGTGCCTTTTTATTTTTAAGATGCACATCGGTAATGTTTTTTTTCTAAGCATGTTTATAAAAATTACTTAAATGTCCTAATTGATCTATGGTCTAATCCTGGCTTAGTCTAAGCCCTGTCTGTGAAACCGGGCCTATATCTCACAATTCTGAGAAAAGATGTCAGAATTGCGAGATATAAACTCGCAATAATGTGTTATAAGTCAGAATTGCGTGATATAAAGTCAGAATTCTGAGAAATAAAGTCAGAATTGCGTGATATAAAGTCAGAATTCTGAGATATAAAGTCAGAATTCTGACTTTATTTCACACAATTCTGACTTTATATCTCGCAATTCTGAGAAATAAAGTCAGAATTGCGAGATGTAAACTCGCAATTGTGAGATAAAAAGTCGCAATTATCTTTTAAAATGTTTTATTCAGTGGCGGAAACAAGCTTCCATAGTGAAGAGTTGAGAAAGAAACGGATGTTTGTCAGTTTTTTTCGGTCCGTGCAGTCGGTCTTAAAGTGACAGCACACACTTAATATTATATACTGTTTTCTGTGTCATTGATATTAATAAAACAAAATACAGTTTTAACAAAGATGAAACTATATTTAATTTATACAGTGAACAAAGTGTGTTATTTTACATTTAGGCTTAATTATTAATTTCTGTACCTGAATATACTGTTAGACTTTGTAAACTTTGCTATTTAGTATTCATCTCTGCTTGAAATTTGTGTATTTGTTCTTATTTTATTAATGACTGTTGACTTGTTTTAAATAATGTGTGAACGTTATCAGTTAGGTTAGTAGTTTTTAATGTAGTAGCTATTGAAAAACTTCAAGTGAGCTTTAAGTAATAAATGAAAAGCTAAGTTATTATAAAACTTCTCAATTAAAAACTTATCTTAAACCTGTAGCCTATTATGTCTTATTTTGTTTCTATCTTGTCTGGTAACCTAATGTTCAGGGTTTGTAGATCTTTCAAATGATAAAGCTTTTCAGAATCACGAGAGAATCGTGATCTTTATTCCAAGCAAAAAAATCGTGATTCTCATTTTAGCCAGAATCGTGCAGCTCTATTTCTAAGCATTATTGAAAGGGGCTCAATAGCTATGGCAAAAAGTAATGGAGATAGGGGACATCCCTGGCGCGTACCCCGTGAGGGTCAGCATATAATAAACATATCCATGAAATCAATCCATCCCATAATCTCAATATCAACATCAATCCATAATAATCTCCTCTAAGGTAATTGGTCTATCAAGTTCAGATCCTAAAAGAGAGTCAACCAGGGAAGTTAACAAGTCCAAGAAATTGTTTCATTTCTTCTTTATAGTCCGAAGCTTCAGTTTTGTGCAGGGAGGAATACAATTTTTTAACTATGATTAAAGACAGTTTATTATGAAACAATAGTTTGATTTATTTTTTCATTAAAAATAAAAAATAAAAATCCTTGAGTTGACAAATGTCACTTATATTACCACAGAATATCGCTGTTTGGCACAACTGAACAAATGGAATGTGTACAAGTTTAAGGCAAGCATGATTTATGCTCAGTCTTTGGGGACACTGATTTTTTTTGTTGAGGTCTGAGACACAAACTCCACATCTAGTCAAATTGACACTTATGTCACCAAAAGATCAGTTCAGCCATTCATTCTGAGCCGTCACAGAGTAAAAATTGTTAGAATATGATTTCTATGGGCAATGAGCTTACAAAAGCTAGCTTACATTAGTTCATTCAGAACATTTACTATAAAGTTTCTGACACTACTCTATTACATTGTTCCACATGTCAAATGTTATTTATCATCCCTGCTTTCCATACTGATAAGTAATGCTAGTGAGAAAAGTAATAATAGTAAGGACAAACAAAATCAAAGCAAAAACAGGAAAAAATATAAAGTTCAAAGCAAAAATGTTACACTCATAATTCTGTGAAATTCAAAATTTTAAAAAGCAGAAAAAACTAGGAAATAAAATAATTTAAAACAAAGTTGGAGTAATAGTATAATGCACAGGTACATAGTTATCTGCAGTCAGATAAACAAATTGTTAAATATTTTACTCCAATCGAAACTCAAGTAAGCCATCATTCATCCTTCAAAAGTATATCAGTATATCTATACACAACAAACCATTCTGATTCATTTGAATGTTTTTTGTGTTCCATTCAATATTCTTTCTTTCATGTGCATGTTTGTGACACTTGCTTCAGATGGAGAACTTCTATCAGTTAATCTTTGTCAGAGCTCGTCCTTCTGCTGAAGCTTCTGATCCTCTGATCTCCTCTCACAGTTACACAGTGCAGTGTGATCGGATGGCTGAGACACTATTTCCATATCAGGATGGACTAGAGGTTGAGTGCTCTGACGATTTGCATAGGTCTGTAAAAGGACAGGACACACAAATTGACTACATTTACTACTTTCTCCGTGTTAGCTGTACCCAGAAAAGTCTCCCAGATGACAGCTGTTAAAAGGTTAGTTCACCCAAAAATGAAAATCCTGTCATTAATTACTCACCCTCATGTCACTCCAAACCCGGAAGTGCTGCACTGTTTACACTACGTCAACAGCGTAGGAGAATGACGTGCAAGAGAAACCACTGTAGTCACATGGACTATTTTAACGATGTCTTTCCTATCTTTCTGGGCCTTGAAAGTTACAACGATGTTGCAGCCTATGGGTGGTTCAGAAACCTCTCGGATTTCATCAATAATATCTTCATTTGTGTTACGAAGATGAACAAAGGTCTTACGGGTTTGGAACAACATGAGGGTGAGTAATTAATGACAGAAATATCTTTTTTTCTACTGTATAGACTGTCAAGTTTTATTAAAGCCCATCTCGCCAGAGGCAGGTCAGTTTTGGTCTATTGGTTTGATTTGCCTCACAAATACTTTATGTATATATTTAAAAATATATTTAGCCTCTTTGCTATATCTTACACACACTTTTAGGTCTGAACTGTTGGTAAACATGAATATGCACACGCAAAGACAGATGAAAAACAGACAAAAAAAATATTATTTTTTTTTAAAAAACAACCAAAAAAAAGGTATTTTGACATTTTTAAATAATTTAAAAAAGTGTACATGTAGTAATAACATGGTGATATTTTTTCACATTCACTCATTAACGAGAAGTTATTGATGGTTTTAGTTGAAAAATATTACGTTTTATAAGTTCAATGCAAAAGCTGTCTGTAGTTTTTGAATGCATTAGGAGGCACTTTACATTCATTAGTACATTATGCAGCATTTATACCATGGTCTGGGTGAATACTCGATTCTGATTGGCTGCAGGGTGTCCATTAAAAAGTGATAGAGGACACCTAGTAAAGGAGTTCTGGTGAAACTGACTGTTTACGGTTCGAAATTAATAAATAAATGCGCTGGCTACATCAGCTGTGAGTAACCATAGCAACAGGCAGTCAAAGTATCTATACGGACTATAAATCGAGCGGACTATAAATATCTCCGGTTGCTAAATAAACCGTCAGGCGTAACCAGGGAAACCAAGTTATTGTTTGTAAAAACTTTAGATTTCGATTGTAAAACTAATTAAAATATAAACTAATGTTTTAAAAATGTGTTATTTGGCAAGTGACCATGGTATAAGCGGGTTAATGCCCTTTGAGGTGTCCATTGTCAGGTATTAATGGACTTCGGCGGAGGCAACCGTCCGACATTAACCCTTACTTATTGTTGTAAATGGCAGATTCTTACCTGAAAAACAGTGTAGTAGTAGCAGTAGAGTCTGTGAGGCTGAAGCAGATCTCTCACCACCGATTGTCCCATTTTAGCTACGGCCTCAGCCTCTGTGTCATTGTTCTGTGTACATTAAATACATATTCAAGTTCAAACAATTACAAGATTTTCCTTTTTTGTTTTGCATATAATATGGGTCTCTTTTTTGCAATTTTGTCATTGTTACATGCAAATGTATGCTGTTACTATACATATTCAATGTGCTCCAAAAGTAAGGACACCGTTTGTACCTTAGCCCATTTAATCTTCTCGATGAGGTCAGAAAGGTCCCTCTTCACTGGGATGTAGTGCACACCTGGTTTCAGATGTGTGTAAAAGTGTTCGTAGTATGGTGAATCCTGTTTTAAGACCAAGCTGTTGCCCAGCATCAGGTACGGAAACCTATAGGCTGCTACTGTTCCATCCACATTCATCTGGTATTTGTACTAGAGAGATTTTCAAGCATGTCCCAATTATTCATTTGTTTTATTTATTAAAGAATTAGTTCACTTTCAAAACATTTTTTGCTGATAATTTACTCGCCCTGATGTCATCGAAGATATCCATGTCTTTCTTTCTTCAGTCGAAAAGAAATTAAGGTTTTTGAGAAAAACATTCCAGGATTTTTCTACACAGAATGGACTTCAATGGCAACCAACTATACCAATGTCCAAAGAAGGTTCAAATGTCCGTCTCAATGCAGCTTCAAAGTCTCGACACGATCCCAGTCGAGAAATAAGGGTCTTATCTAGCGAAACGATCAGTCATTTTCTAAAAAAAAAATATATATATATATATATACTTTTTAACCACAAATGCCCGTCTTGTACCATCTCTGAGATGCGCCAAGTATTACGTCATCACGTTGGAAAGGTCACGAAAAAAATTAAAATAATAATAATATTAAATTAAAACAAAGATGTCGGACGATTTTGAAGTTGGAGGAGAAAATGAGATCCCTAACTTTTTGAACCAGAGTACACAGACAAATAACTTAGATAGATGACGTGCGCGTGACCTTTCCAACGTGATGACGCAATGCGTCGCACATCTCAGAGATAGTACACGACGAGCATTTGTGGTTAAAAAGTATATAATTGAAATTTTTTTTTTAAAATGACTGATCGTTTCGCTAGATAAGACCCTTATTTCTCGACTGGGATCGTGTCGAGACTTTGAAGCTGCATTGAGACGGACATTTGAACCTTCTTTGAACATTGGAATAGTTGGTTGCCATTGAAGTCCATTCTGTGTAGAAAAATCCTGGAATGTTTTCCTAAAAAACCTTAATTTCTTTTCGACTGAAGAAAGAAAGACACGGATATCTTGGATGACATCGGGGTGAGTAAATTATCAGCAAAATTTTTTTGAAAGTGAACTAATCCTTTAAGCCGAGAAAAAGCATATCACAGTTTAATGAAGCTTTTTCAACACATTACTTACCTTAAAAAAATCAAAGAAACCGACCAGTGGTGTTTTTCCAAGTTCCTTCTCCCGTTCACGAAAGAAAAAAAACGCTGTTATTCCCGCATCGAGCAGCTCTGGATTTTCTTTGGACATGGTTACCAAACGCAAGCGCTCTTCTCGACTGTCCCTGCCTCTGAAGAACGCCTTGTCCGTTTTATTTGACCACACAGGACCTGGGAAAACCAATAAAGAAGTCCAGAAAATGAGACAAAGGTAAGTAAGATAATATCGGAGATTGACAGGAGCTGATGTTCGAAGGAGCACCTGTGTTCCCCTGGACTGACAGCAGGTCATTTGTTACGCCTCTCATTGCCTCTAAGGATGAGTGTGTGATATCATATGTGGGAAGAATGATGTCACGCGTGTCCGTGGAGCCGCACCATGAGATAATAGGCACTGGTCCAGGTTTGTCATTCACTTTCCTGGTCTCCATTGGCCAGTCTCCTACGTTAATATAAAATTCCACATCAGGCATTTTTACCTGGTGGAGACAGGACAGATATAACAATAAAATAGTTGATATGACCAATAAATCACCATAAAAATGAAAAAATAAATAAATAAGCGCTGATGACAATTATAATGATTTTTTTTTTCTATTAAATAGGAAAAATGCCAAATAGAAGCATATTCACTGATGGGTTTAATTTTTAAATTTCAATGTGAAATAAGAATAAAAGGTAAGAAAAGCTTACTTTTCGAGCGAGGGAGAGCAGTATCTCATCCGAGAACATCTTGAAATCGGTGTACTTGCCCAGGGAGCGCCGATGCACCTGGTTGTTTAAGATGGTATAGTGAATGAGTCCTCCTCGCTTTGCAAAGCGCATTGGAACCTCCTGCAGGAGCTGCTGCAGGTCAATAGACGGGAATGAACTGAAATCCTCTTGAATTTGGGGGTCTTCCTCTGGGCACTGCATGACCCTCTGCCACGCTGCCACATCGGACTCTGGACAATCACAGTACTCATGATGAACAGGACCTGATGGAATTAAAAAGATTTTATTATGCATATTTTGCAAAACTTTTAAAAGAATTGCAGATCATTTGGAAAAGAGTTTGTCTTTGCATAGTACTAATAGATGTACACTTCTGCATACTTTTAAAGGGTATACTTTTTACGGAAATAATATGCTTTAAAAGAATATACTTAAGTGAGAACTGAATGCAATGTTTTTAGGCACTTAATTTTAATTTAATTTAATGTATTATACAACATTTGTAATTTTATATTTTTTTGGAAATATGGTTTAAGTGCACTGCCGAATGTACAAGCATTTATGGTAAACAAATATTTACTTAAATGTAGTTCTATTGACAAGCTGTATGTCATGTATTTTAATATATTTGTATCTGCACATTTGTAATGATGAAGTTGCAATTTAGTCCATGTAAACTATATTAACTGTAAGTGTAATATTTTCACACTACACACTACAGTTACAAATATAATCAAGTACTTCACATGTGCTTTAGTATGTTATTAAACGCATCAAAAAAGGACAACAAAAGGAGAAAATAAAGCCTTTTAATAATAATTGAGGTACACCACAAGTGCTACTACTGTACTACTGTATGTGGAATCTCACTACAAGTGCAAAAGCAAAATATAAAGTTTGGTAAAACTAAGCCTATAGACCACATCTTAAATGTCCAAAAAATATGTTACCCCTAAGACTGTATGGTGACTTTGCCACTGGCTTGTCTTGATACAAAACTTCAATCTTCAAACCCTTCATAGAACTTCCATAGAGTCGGTATCTGACAAGCAGGGAGCCGTCGCCCCGATCCAATGGCGCTGGGACATGGACACGAAGATATTCCTTTTCCAATGAGGATATCGTCACTTTGAAAGAGTCTTTAACTAAAAGAAAATAAACAGTAACCATAAAGTGTGCAAGAAAAGATACTGATATACACTGGTTTGAACTAAACAGATTTCAGTCAATTTACATCGATTAATAATATTTTACAACTAAATGTAGGCTTTTTAAGCCAAGACAACCGTGTATTGCTGAAAAGGAGATCTTAAAAATCTGGTAATCCGTAATAATAATTTTAAAAAAGTCATTCAAAACACATACAAACACCATCAAATTCGCCTATATACTGTAAAACTGAACAGTAAACATACATTAATTTAATTTTTTTTCTTTTCTTTTGGATAACCCCCTTGATATGATCCATCTCTTTTCCAAGAGATATTTGTATATATCTAATATGATATATATGATCAGTGTTGGGTAAGTTAATTAATTACTAGCTACTGAGAAGGAGAAGGTTACATTTAAAACATATATTTTAACATAATAAGTTTGATTTTAAATCCACTATTTTTTTATATAGAATTGTTCTATAGTCTAGTAGTTAGTATAATGCAATCAGAATTAACTGTAATTAAATTACAGGAAAAAAATAATCCCAAAAGTAATTAGATTACTTAGTAATTTATTACACCCAGCACTGTAAATGATTATTATACATATTTACATTCTTACCAGGAGAGACAGTGATGTTGTCTCCTCGTGAATCAACAGTCTGAATGTAGAAGTATCTGACAGGAAGCACAACATCAGGATTCAGTCCAGGACCCCACACGAGACATTTACCCGGATTAATATCAATACTCTGACAAAATCCAACATTGAAAGCTGTAGTAATGACCAGGGCGAAGGCAACAATTGGCGTATTTGCAAAAGCGTTTCTAATGTTTATATGAGGGATCATTTTATCTGCTGTTCCTGTCGCTGAGCAACAGGGAGTTGAATTTACAGCTAAAGTTCGCTGCAAAAGCTGCTAAGAATTTATTGACATGGTTATTACAGACGTTTTTAACCTTGTCCTGTTTTATAGACCCGGACTTGTTGCGTTAAGGTGGGAAATAGCAAGTTAAAAAATAATTAGGGTGGCTTGTGGCGCTTGTGCTGCGGTGCGCCTCGATAATAAATCCGGCGAGTTTTAAAACCTATTCAAGAGTTCCGGATCTTATGGGAATGGAAGTTCATAATGTAATGCAGTTAATTTTAATAGTGCGGATGCAAAATCATAGACTGTAAATAAAATAACACTGGCCTACTTTGTAATGACATTTTATCTTTTTTATGTGAAAATTGACTTATTAGGTGAATAAAGTTCGAAATGTGCTGCTTCATCTGTCTTTCTTCATTGATTATCAAGGTCATTTTTTATATATTCCACCCACAAAATTAAAAAAACATTACAAGAAATAAAGTCTTTATTTATGATACACTGTAAAACAATTGTAGCAAAATACATTAAAAATATTTCAGTAAATAATTAAACTTCAAAACAATTTAATCCCAAATTAATATTACAGTTGTTATTTATATTTCAAAACGGTTTATAATATCACATTTGGGTAGGCTGAATATTACGGACTGGTTACTAGCAAATACATTTTCCTCCATTATTCACATGTACATTTTTTTTAGCAATGACAATAAAGTGCACAAATCACTAGATGGTGATTACAATGTCCAGAAGCTCATGGAAATCAAGAAAACAAACTATTTAAGACATAACATCAATGCGTACAAAATTATTATAACCCCTTCCAGTCTGAATAGAGCCGTCGGTTCTCTACTACCCAGTCAACAAACTGACTGACGCGAGCGTAAGCTCCAGGCCGCTGGGGTCGTCCACAGCCGATGCCAAAAGATGTCGCCCCCACAAGAACCCAATGGCCAGCCTCTTCACACATCAGCGGACCTCCAGAATCCCCCTGTCAAGAGCCCACAAAGTATGCCAAAACATTAAAAAAAAATAATGTATGCATAAATATGTATGGAGGATTCGCTGCCTCCAAAATCAGGTACTGTCTAAGTAGGTACTACATTTGACTTTGAACTAAAAAAGGACATTCTATGTATAGTATATATAAATCTGACTTTATACATTTCACAATTCTGACTTTATTTCTCACAGCAAACTCGCAATTGAGAGAAAAAAAAAAAGTCAGAATTGTGAGTTTATATGAGGCATGTGAAAAATTGTTGATCTAATTAAATAAAAATAAATAAATAAAAAAATAAATATGAAAACGTATACTATATAAAAATAAAAAATGTACACACCTTACAGGAGTCCACCCCACCTTCGGCATACCCAGCACACAGCATGCGGTCTGTAATGTTGTACTCAGGCAGCCATTCCTGACACTGTGTGTTGCTTAAAAGGGGCACAACAGCTTCCTGTAACACATTAGCTACGTCGCCTGGAGATCAAAAACAAACAGCTTATACACAACCATCCAAAAGATTATTAACTCAAATCTGAAAGAAGAAAAAAAAAAAAACTGGAATAGAATGCACAAATGTGTATATCTGACCATTGTCAGACAGCAATCCCCAACCAGCAATAAAACACTTTCTCCCTTCTTCAATCTGTGCTCCAGGATCCGGGAGGCAGATGGGCTGAATGTAATCTGGAAGAAAAATCTTTTTAATCCTTGGCAAATCTGACAACAAAATATGTACAAATCATTTTACATTGTTCTGATATATATCTCTGTAAGTAGTCGTGCAGCAAACAACTGCAAAAGCCAATAAAAAAAAAAAGTGTTTAAAATGTCGGGAAAAAAAATATGTTTTATGTTTTTATTTAGCAAAATGTAATTTATCATTTTTTTGCTTTTGATTTTTGGGTGAAATAAAACTTTAATAATATATTTCTGACAAACATGTTCCCCCTCATTATGGCCACCAAGTTGAGATCACATGACCATCCAATTATCAGCAGTGTTGTGGGTAACTCATTACAAGTAACTTGAGTTACGTAATCAGATTACTTTTTCAAGTGACAAAGTGATGCATTACTTTTAAAATTTACAACAAAATATCTAAGTTACTTTTTCAAATAAGTAACGCAAGTTATTTTGTCTTCCCATTTATTGACTGACAGCTCTCCTGTCCTCATGTTGAGACAAATCGAAGTGCAGTGGTGCAGTGTGTGTGTGTGTGTGTGTAAACATGATGGTTCTAGACTAAATGTGAGTGTGCATTTACTCATCTCACTTGCACACAAAAAAAAATTCAATATTTCATAAAAATAAAATCAGTGAAAAACCTCCAATAACTAAATAAGTTAAATAAAACATTTTTTTATGCATTTAATTTCACTTTATTGACCAATGTACTTGCTTCTGACCTTCGATGATTCAGTTAAACCATAAGAAAAAATGATTATAGATTTTTTGTGTTTTTCTTCTCCTTCATCCTATTCTTGCGTTATCCAGAATAACAGCACCTGAGCTGTTCCTCTACAGTACACACGTGAATCTACATTTCCTTAAGCCTGAGGATTATTATTTCACTTTTGGTCTGAAAGGGTCTTTGCATTTGCCCAAAAATATAACTTTTTTGTTATAAAAAAACAAGCCCAGCCCAGGTGGAAAAAAAGTAACGCAAAAGTAACGTAATGCATTACCAAGTAACCAAGTAACATAATTAGTTACTTTTTAAGGGAGTAACGCAATATTGTAATGCATTACTTTCCCCAACACTGATTATCAGACAATTTCAAATGCAAAATGAATAAATCGTAGATGACGAAATGAGCCTACATGTACACTACCGTTCAAAAGTTTGGGGTTTATGTTTTTGAAAGAAGTCTCTTAATCTCACCAAGGCTGCTTTTATTTGATCAAATACAGACAAAACAGTAATATTAAAAAAACTGAGTAAAACCTCAACATTTGTAGAAAAACAAAGTGTTTTGTCTACGTACCTGTGTAGTTGACAGGTGTCTGTAAGTGCATTAGGGCAAAGTCAGACTCCTTTGTTATCCTGTTATAGCGCTTGTGCATGATAATCCGATCTATTAAATGGACTTGTTTGTTAGGGTTATCCGTCCCAAACTGAGAGTGAAGACCCAACACAGCTGCCCAGTTTGACAGGTGAACATTTTTTCTACGGGATCAAAATATAATTTAATCTCTCGGTGCATGATTTTTTTTTTACAGCTTCAACTACAGCCATGAATGCTGAGCAGCGCTTACCCATAAACACAGTGAGCCGCTGTTATCAACCATTCCCTGTCAATCAAACTGGCCCCGCAAACATGGCGGCCGAGCCAGTTCAGAGACACTATCCAAGGCCACGACCCTTCCTGGGAATCCTGTCCGCCCACAACTCTGCCTGATTGGTCTCTGTCCATTTCCACATTGGTCTCAGGTTTTGAAGGTACTTTACGAACGCCACATGCTAGAATGCAAAGTACACAGCAAAAAATGTTGAATTTGTATTGATTAGCATAAGAGCGAGTGATACTGTACAAGCTGCGGGTTTCAAACTTACGTTGATTGTTACAATGCAGAGACACGATCTTCTCACTGAGACATGTGTCACTTTAAAAAGACACAAAAGAATTTGAAATGAGATTTTATGGGCCAATAAAAGGGGGGGTTCAGAAAAGTTTTAATCGATTTTTATCGGTTACCTGGGTTTCAGATCCAGTGAGCCATTAGCATTCACACTTACAGTAGTAAACGGACTATCTCCATCCATAGTGATGGAGAATGAGGCATTTCCTGACCTAGGCACATCAACAAACATGTTATATTGTTTTTTTTCACAATAGGTATTATTTGACAAACTATTTTATGCTTAACCCTATAAAAACTGTAAAATATTTGATACACAAATAACTAAGATATTAAAGAAACTTTGCTGTTGTACACAATCTTCCACGTGCCTTCTATCCTATGATTTATAATTTATACCGTTTTATCATAAATAATTAAAAAATGTCCACCTTTAGGTTGTGGTACACCTGTCTTTTTGCTGGGAAATCTTTACTGATTTTTATAAAGGAAACAAGAATAACATTTATATTGCTAGTAATATTCCAAGTTAAACACTTAAAGCAACTTAGGCAACTTAGGTTTACTGAAGCAACTTAGGTTTACTCGATTATCCATCTTTTTTCTTTAGAAAAATCTGATGCATCAAATATGATACATCAGGCTTTTGAGGAGAGTTTATTTGATAATTTCTCAATCATCATTGCACTGCATTATATGTTTTGCCCCCACAATAAAAACTACAGAGCTTTGATCATAAAACTAAGCATTTAAATTATAATCCAATATATTATATATTTAAGAAAAATGTTATTTTTATATAAAATATTTATATATAATATACATTATGTATAAATATATATACATGCAAATATTTCTTAAATATATACATGCATGTGTGTGTGTATTTATATATACAAAATAATTATGCACAGTACACACACATATATTATGTGAACACAAACTTTTATTTTGGATGCGATTAATTGTTGCCCAGCACTAATTTAAATATGATCTTAGTAAGACATATTATTGGGAGATTAACTGATTTTTATATTTATTTTATGTAGTCTGCTGTGCTGATCTCATTGATTTACATTAGAATTTCATAAAAAACATTAGCCACTGCACAAAATTGCGTATTTTTGGTCAGTTTGGCCATCTGAATAAAATTTAGCTGTTTTTTCATACTCGAGAATAAGTTCCTTATTCTCCTATATCATGCTATATGAGCCATAAAAGCCTCATGTATCAAATATGATACTCGACAAACATATGCAATTTTTTTATTACTCAAGGTTTCACAAATTTGATTTTTCTGACATTTTCTTTCATATGTCTGTCTTCACATGGTTAACATTATAATATGCTTAATATATTCGACGGTTAAGTGTTTACCTGTAGCCCAAGTAGCGGCAGAAGAAGTCAGATAGCTGAGAGGTCCAGTCTTCAGCACATACCGTGTAAAGATCATTCTGGACCTGAAGTCTCAGTCGTTCAGTTCCAGTGGCATTAGCTTTTATTAAATGCACTAAAATACAACAGCCTGTGATCAGCAGCATGAACAGCGTGAT
This sequence comes from Vimba vimba, assembly GCA_022828995.1. NCBI lineage: Eukaryota > Metazoa > Chordata > Actinopteri > Cypriniformes > Leuciscidae > Vimba > Vimba vimba. The sequence continues at coordinate 27,249,759 of CM040829.1, read as the reverse complement.
TTGATTTGTGAGGTTTTGTTGTAGTTTGACTTGTCGATTTACCACAGTCGCCTTCATCGGAGCCATCGGAGCAGTTTTCTACACCGTCACACACACTGGCATTGGACACACACACTCCTGTGCCGCATTGAAACTGTCCAGTGGGACAAGGATCTGCATATTCATGAGAGTTTTGGCAGTTTTTTAGGCCACCTCCATGTTATTTTACCATTCGCATACTGTACGAAGAAGAAAACTAACCTGGTCGGCCAATGTTAAGGCCTGTGCTAAAGTTGGCTAGAAAGCCTCTGTCATTCCCAGAGGAGTCTGTGGAAAGCATGATGGTCACCCGAGAGGTTGTGGAAAAGAGATCCGGGAAGGAACGATCACCAGTTAGGACACCTTCAGTGACGAAACACACATTACTACATAAAGATCCATTTATTTTCTTTGCATATTGTGCAAATAAACATTAACATAATGCAAAAGTAATGTTATGTTAAATATTGATTTTTATGGCATATTATCTGTCTATCATATAAATGTTCAATGAAATATTACAATTATCAAAATATACAAATATATTAAAACAGAAAACCGATTCAATGATTGATCAAATATTTTTACATTTTAAATATATGAGACTTCTTTCAAAACATTTTAAAAATCTGACCAATCCCAAACTTTTGAAAAGTAGTATATATTTTCTTTTAACTGAAAAATGTATTGAAATCCCCATTACCTATAATATAAATGCATATATATATATATATTTTATATATATTTTTTTTTTTCAAAGATTCATGTCTTCCTAACAAAATTACCTAGCAACTCTGAATATGGCTCCACTCCATCCCGAATTTCCAAAATGTCATAATCCATCTCTAAAGCAACGTCTTGAAAATGCAATTGTATATTCTGTCCTTCCTTAGCATGTAAAGTCCACATACCTAACCAAGATAAACCATAATACTCAAAACATTATTAAGATAGGGGTGTAATTGTCCATTTTTTATTAGAATCTTCCATGAATTATTCTGCATTCTTAATGATCATGGCTGAAAGTTAAATGAATCTATCTACAGTTGTACTTACACGAAGCATTGTGTCCATAGCCATTGGGGTAGTTTGGAGAACTGAACGTTGAGTTTGACTCATACAGATCAAAGGGTCCCCCACAATCCACTAATAGAATTGAATTACATAAATGTAACTCCTTTACAATTTTGTGCTAATAAACATAGCATTTGCATGACAACAAACTGACATTATTGTGAAAAGGGTCTCTTCACAGATCTTGCCTTACCTGGTATGGGAGGGGGGGTAGTGGGTGGCGGGACAGGGGTTGGGTCAGGGGGGGCCTGTCCACAGGTACCAGGCACTATGCTGATGTCATCCAGGGCGATATCATTCAGAAATCCCGCCCTCTTCTGCGCTTCAAATACCACCTAAGACAGACAAGAAACAGGCAAATGTATTTAATGACTTTTTAACCGTTAAACGTTACGAACTAAGTTGATTTGTACATGAACTGACCACAGCATCTGCAGTGATGTTTAGTGTGGCTTGAGCATAGTTCCAGTTGTCACCATAGTTCCCTTCTTTCTGGAAGAGGACCGTGACGGATGAGCGTTCCTCTGTTGTGACCGTCAGACGCCACACCTCCTCCCCGAACATATGGTACCTCAAAGAGCACAGGTACATTCATCAAAAGCTTACAGGGGAGTTCAATCCCTTGTGAAAAAGAAGTACACCTCAGCATACATTTAAGTATGAAATAATATACTTTAAAAGAATATACTTAAGTGCTAATCGCTAAAAGAATGATGAAAATGCTAAACTAAAATACACTTTAATGTAATTTCTATCGAAACTTGCATGTCGTGTATTTAAAGTCCCCCTGTAGTCAATGATTGTATCCCTTAAAACTCATCTTTGATAACCAAAATGACATTTAAATGTTTTTTTTCTTTGAAAATGTTTTTCTTTATGCCTTAAAATAGCTTGAATGTACACCTTGCCTCATTTAATATACGTGGTTCTATGAATATGCAAATGATCCCCGCCTCCACTCACTCACACCAGCTTAGAGATCCACTGGTTGACGATCACACGTCGACCTGATCGGTTACAAGGTAACTGTCTTTGGTTCACTGCAGTTTTATGGAGAAAATGTGGTTTAATAAAAATAAGTGTACTTCTATTGTATCCGGGTCTGTTTTGACACGGAAGAGGTACATAATTATTCTTTTTTTAATCCATAGTTTTTAGTATGAAGATCAATTTTGTACGTTTGTTGAGATTGTCAAAATACACTTTTTTCCGATTTTTTTAACAAAAAAAATTAAGAGATATAACCAACTAAATTGTTACACTTTTCAAATAAAATGACAAAAACAAATTAATGTCTTAATGTGTTTGTAGAGCAAAAGTTCATAGACCAAATAGTCTAAATTTGAAAAAGGAAAGAGGGATTGGGGGGGAAAAAGTTCACATTTCACTTTGCTGCCACCTATTGATAAACCATTGCAGCATGAAAAGGAGATTCAAGCTGTTTATCATCATCATTTTTTTTTTTCATATGAAAGTAAAATGTCATGCAAGTAAAATTAATATATTTTGTTTGAAAACAGTTTTGAGCAGTCACGAGTTATAAGTTTCAATTTATAAGTAACAAATATGAGAATTACCAGTATGAACTATTTCAGTTAATGGAGGTCATACTGGTAATTATCATTATGATGTTACTTATAAATTTAATCTAATGATATAGTCAAATAAAATTTCTCATAAATACTGATTAAAATATATTTTCTTGCACCACTGTTTTTTGCTTTATTTCTTGAAAAAAGTTTAAATTTCAAAGAATTGTATTCATTAATAAAAAGGAATAAATAGCATGGTAAAAAAACAACAACATGGTAACATTCAAAATGTCAAACCTTTAGTGCATTCACTCATTAATGAGAAGTTACTGATTAGATACAATATGGTTTTAGTTGAAAAATATTAAGTTATGATTTTTTTTTTTTTTTTTTTTTTTCGTTATCTCTGTAAAGCTACTTTGAAACAATCTGTATTGTAAAAAGCGCTATTTAAATAAATGTGACTTTTATAAGCTTACATTCCACCGGGTCCAAACAGACCCTGGAATGCAAAAGGTGTATGCAGTTTTTCATGCATTAGGAGGGAAAGGACACCAAAAGATTATTTTAAAAATTATTTAAAACGATTGAAAATTTTTAACTTAAGTGGACTTTTATTTCATTAACATTATAATATCTGCAAGTACAGTTTTTAAAAATAAACTTTTAAAATATGAAGCACACTACAAGTGCACATTCAATACCATTAAGCGCACTCCTTTTTTTCACAAGAGGTGGAAACATTCTTGACTACCTCTACCATTGCATCATCTTAGCCCATTTTAATTTGCATTTATAAGACACATTTTTAGAAAAATGTGCATGTATAAGCTAAATGTTTCCAAACGTTACCCCTGATAAAAAACTAACCAGAATTGCAGACACAATGATTCCTTTGCAGGAGTCAAAGGAAGACTGTAGATACGGAATTTTTTATCCCAACTTCCAGGAGTCCGAGGGGTCACAATGTAGTACCCTATGAGATAAAAATCGTAAATATCATCAATCAGAAATCTAAGTATAATAAAACATTAGACAGCATACATTTTCAAGTATTTGCTAACAGCAGATAAATTCTATGTATAGTATTTCATAGCACAGTGTATGAAATGGCACCTGATTGGTTGTTGCCTATTGTGTGATCAAAGCTCGGGCCAGTGTCTGGTGGAGAGGTAGCGCCTTGTGCTCGAATCCAGTCGCCATTGTCATCAAATTCTTGCCTCCAGAGACACAAGTCCTCTTCAAACGAACAGTTTATCTTGTCTTCATCTAACAAAGACCATAGAGTTCAATAAAACTTCAATATGATTTTTTTTAAACTGAAATAAAAGTTAGCATTTTTGCACTTAGGAAGCTTAGCGATGGTCATGTTGAAGCCATGCGACAGTGGTGTAGTTTTAGCTAAGTTTAGCTTTTACTTCTGCCGACTGTATTTAGACTTTAAAATTCAGTAGTGTTCATTTGGGAAATTTATCTAGAGGAACAGAATGTGTAAGAATCATAATCTTTTCTTGGTCACAAACCTTATTTTCTGCAATAATCCAAAAGCCAAATGGAAGAATCCTATGGGGTTTTTGACGAGAGAACCAGGGTGACGCTGACTACAAAAATACGTCATCACTGCAGCACTCTATATGTGTTGTCAAAAATATCGATATTTCAGTATGTATTGATACTGAAATATCTGAAACGGTTCCAATACTCCTTTTCTGCAGTATCGATAGGCCGATACCAAACTGCACGTTCTCACTCTCTCCTCTCCGACAGCGAATCGACACACATCCGCATCCTCTTACTCACTCGTCTCATTCGCAACGGTTGAATAGTGCTTGTATGTGCAGAATTTTAGTCATTCCTGCAGGTTTTGAGCTCACACCAAAAGCGCTCACACCAGTGATCTATAGTGGCGCTCTTATAAAGCCGCCTCTCAAACAGCTTGTGAGAACCAAATTGACTTCTTTTTTGTGGCTTATTGCGCTTAAACGGTCAAATACATACAAAATTATGTCAAAATGTCCGTCTTTCTGAGTATACAGATAAATGCAGTCAGTTTTGGAACATAAATAGTTTTAAAAAAAAAAAGTATTGCATGTTGTGTAACAGTATATTGGATCTGTGCATAAGCTCTTAAAGTGACAGTAGCCTCATAAACCTGCTTCTGTCTGTAATGTTAAAGGGATAGTTCACTTTGAAATTAAATTTTGGTATGTTTTAGCTTACCTCAAGGGCATCCAAGATGTAGGTGTCTTTGTTTCCGCAGTAGTTTCAATTTTGATATTTTTAGGTCAAACCGTTCTTGTCTGTCAGTCATATAATGCAGGTCTATGGTCACTGTCTCAAAGAGCATGCACAAGTCCAAATTAAAACAGTTCCCCATCGTCCAAGATTAAACAATTCCCCATCGTAAGTACACATTGATGGCCTAAGACACAAAACGGGCGGTTTGTGTGAGAAAACGAACAGTATTTATATCGTTTTTACCTCTAATAACACAGCCATGTCCAAGTGATCTGAGGGCGCGGGCGCTTCCTATTGTGTGACGTGTGCGCAGACTGGTGCATAGATATATACACTAGATGTCGCATCGTTCCAATGAACTGCCGTAGCCAAGGCGGAATCTATTGTATATATCTATGCAACAGTCTGCGCACACGTCACACACACTAGGAAGACAAAGAGAAAATCACTCTCTGCTCTTGACTGAGTAACTTTTGTAACTTTAATTAAGCATTAATCTGCATTTGACTTTTTACAATTGATTACTTTAATTTCAGCAGTATTTCTTACCTGAATACTACTGTTAAACCCACCTGAAAAACTTAAAGCCATGTTTACTTCATTTGTCTCTTTATGCTATTGTATATTTATGCTATCGTTTGCAATTTATTTATTTGTTCTTATTTTATTACTGATTCTTTACTTATGTAGTTAAAGCAATTCAAATAAAGCCTCCCTGTGCTGAGTGTAAGCTATTGCAACAAAATTACCCAAATTATCAAAAAAGTATGAGATAATAAATTATCTGTATGGTGGTATATATGGCAGTGGTATCGAATATCGGTATTTTTCAAGGTATCGTATCGAAGTTGGAAATTCCAGTATCGTGGCAACACTACTCTATATGCCTCTGAATAAGGTATTTCCACACCATTATTATGTTGAACGTTCCATAAATGTTCAAATAACATCGATTCAATGGCATTTATGGTATTTTTGGGAAATCAATACCCACTAGAGAGCTCACTGATGTTCTCTGCCGTGTAAGTAGCATTGAAGCCTTGAAAGTTATTGATGTAGTCTGCGTTAAATTCAACAGAGGCTTCATGAGATAACAGCCAGACGTCCCCTGGTGACGTTCCTGAGAGAGAGTCTGAAAGACACAATCTGATGTCAAGACACTACTTAAGAAGTCAGAAATCTTAATGTAACACTGTTTGTCGAAACTCACATGTCAATGTTTTCATAGGGCCGGTGCCCTCATATAGCTCCAGAACGTCAATATCTTGTTCCGTATGGAAAGTGTGAAAGACTATTTTTATGGCCATGCCCTCAGTCACTCTGTGGGTGAAATAAAAGACTGTATGAATTGGTGAAATCTCAAAGTATGTCTAGATGTATCTGAGTATTGTATTACCGTATAATCCAGCGGCAGGCGGTGGGACTGTCATAGACCTCTGGGAAGTTTTTAGAGTGGAAGGATCCAGTCGAACCAAGCAGGAGAAACTGGCCATCACACGTTGTTGCTGTGGAGTATGAAAGACACACGATACTGTATCTATCGCAATAAGTGCATACAGGGCTTGACATTCACACCCGCCAACCCGCCAAATGCGTGTGTATTTACGCAGTGGTGTGTAAAGCAGTCAGGCCTGCTAGCCACTTTAGCGGGTTGAATTTTATTATATAATATATACGTTTTTTCAATTGTAGTCTTTTAAAAAGGCATCTGAAATAATAAACAAAACTAAATCAAAAATATAGACTTTTCGATACATATCGATACTGAAATATCTGCAACCCTTCCAATACTCATTTTCCGCAGTACAGATACACGATACCAGCTGCGCTTTCTCATCTCTCTTCTCTCCGACAGCGAGTTACACACAAACCCACCTCCCCTCACTCATTCCTTTCATTTCAAGGATGAATATTGTTTCTGTTACAGGGCTTGAACTATGGTGTGGGATTTTGTGTATTGCGCATAATTTTACTCATTCCTGCAGATTTTTTGCTCCCATCCAAAGTGCACGCACATAAAGCCTCCTGTCAGTACTAAATTGAGTTATTTTTCGCTGCTTATTGCGCTTTAACAGTCAAATACACACAAAGTAATATCAAATTGTCGGCCTTGGTGAGTATTCACGTAAACACTAAGTTATGTTTTAATTGAACGTAAACAGTTGAGAAAGAAAAACACGTGCAACAGTATAATGGATCCGTGCGTCAGGTCTTAAAGTGACAGCAGCCTAATATACCTGCTGCCAAATTATGAGATAATATTAAAAATATCTATATGGCAGTTTTTCCACTTGATATCGATTAGGGCTGTGCAAAAGTTATATATAAAATGATAATTTTTTCACGATAGTGTATCAATATTCCAACCTCTACTATCGATACTTTAAGAATTATATATTTTTTTTAACAGGTTTAAAATTCCTCTGTGTCAAACGACTGTGTCTACAAAGAGAACAGTTGCACTTGCAGAGCTGACGTGTGTGTGCACTTTTTGATCATGGATGATTAAAATGTCTCCACGATCTGCTTTTGAAGATATATCGTAGTATCGTGTTACAGTGCATTCTATCAGTTGCAGTTCTGGCGCCTCCGTCTCAACAATGCGACGTACATTCACATCACGTTAAATACTGCGCTAATATTGTTAAATATGTACTCACAAGGTTTACATAAACACAGTTGGTTATGTCTTAAAGGGATAGTTCACTTTGAAATACATTTTTGATATGTTTTAGCTTACCTCAAGGGCATCCAAGATGTAGGTGTCTTTGTTTCCGCAGTAGTTTCAATTTTGATATTTTTAGGTCAAACCGTTCTTGTCTGTCAGTCATATAATGCAGGTCTATGGTCACTGTCTCAAAACACAAGCACAAAGTCCAAATGAAAACAATTCCCCATCGTCCAAATGAAACAATTCCCCATCATAAGTACACATTGATGGCCTAAGACACGAAACGAGCGGTTTGTGTGAGAAAACGAACAGTATTTATATTGTTGTTATCTCTTGAAAACAGCACACGTCCAAATGATCTGACGGCGCGGGCGGGTATAGATATATACACTAGACGTCGCCTTGGCTACTGCAGTTCATTGGATCGAAACCGTAGCCAAGCGACATCTGGTGTATATATCTATACCTGCCCGCAGGCGTGTATAGATGTATACACTAGATGTCGCCTTCGCTACTGCAGTTCATTGGGACGAAACCGTAGCCAAGGCGGCATCTATGTATGTATCTATACCCGCCCGCGCCGTCAGATCATTTGGACGTGTGCTGTTTTCAAGAGATAAGAACAATATAAATACTGTTCGTTTTCTCACACAAACCGCTCGTTTCGTGTCTTAGGCCATCAATGTGTACTTATGATGGGGAATTGTTTCATTTGGACGATGGGGAATTGTTTTAATCTGGACTCTGTGCTTGTGTTTTGAGACAGTGACCATCGACCTGCATTATATGACTGACAGACAAGAACGGTTTGACCTAAAAATATCAAAATTGAAACTACTGCGGAAACAAAGACACCTACATCTTGGATGCCCTTGAGGTAAGCTAAAACATATAAAAAATTAATTTCAAAGTGAACTATCCCTTTAAGTGAAAGCAAACGTTTGAGAGGAAATTGGGTGTGCGTCATATGCGTGTATATTAGATGCGTCGCGTGCCGGTCTTAAAGTGACAGTAGCCTAATAGTAAACATGCTGCCGCTTGTCCTTAAAGGGATAGTTCAACCAAAAATGAAAATTCTGTTATTTAGTACTCTCTAATGTTTTTCCAAACCTATATTAAGTTCTTTTCTTGTGCTAAACACAAAAGAAGATATTTTGAAGAATGTGGCTAACCAGACAGTTGCTGTTCCCCATTGACTTCAATAGTATGAAAATATATTCTATGGAAGTCACAGGGGACTGCAACTGTTTGAATACACATTCATCAAATAACTTTTATTTAACAGAATTTTAAATTTTGTGGGATCTTCATTTTTAGTTAAGTGTTCAGTGACACAATATGCAAATAGCTTTGCTAATAAACTGGAATGGAAGTTTTTATTTTTCTGATGAGTTATCAATATAATGTGATACACATACCACACAGCAAGTTGTATTTTCAACTCTATTATTTTTGACATTTTTATTTTTTTAAGTATTGCAATATATCGCAATATGTATCGTATCGCAATATATTGTGATATATCGTATTGTGACGGAATTGTGAGCCCCTTGCCGATACCCAGCCCTAGTATCGAAGTCAAAATTGTGGCCAGTGAAAATGTAGTAGTAACTTTGGAAAACCACTATAGCCACAGTGGCTGGTGAGCAAAAAACTTAATGTCGAGCCCTGAGTGCATATTTTCAAAGTAAATACTAATATTTTAAATAAAACATGTATATTAAAAGGGTCATAAATACATACCACAGACACTCTGATTCTCATCTGAGCCATCAGAACAGTTTTGTATTCCATCACAGAAGTCAGTTTGAGAAATACATGACGAATCATCAGCACATGCCTTCTGTCCATCTGGACAATTCACTGGAGTGACTGACGGACGATCTGTTAGAAAATCAACAGAAAATCTGTTATCTTTCACAAATATGCAATATGAATAACATTAAAAAATAACTATTTTCTGTTTTAATGCATTTTTTCAAATGTAATTTATTCCTATGTTGGATGATTTTCAGCATCATTACTCCAGTCTTCAGTGTCACATGATCCTTCTGAAATCATTCTAATGTGCTGATTTGGTGCTCAAGAAACATTTCCAATTATTAATGTTGAAAACAGTAAATCATTTTGAGCAATCCATGATACATTTTTTTCTGGGATTCTTACTGTCACTTTTGATCAATTTAATGCTAAATAAAAGTATTAATTTCATTAAAGAAATATTACTGACCCCAAACTTTTGAACAGAATATATACACTGACATGAAATACTTTGTGTGACATGTTTCGCCATGGAATAAAAAAAAAATTTAAAAGATAATTGTGACTTTTAATCTCACAATTCTGACTTGTTATAAACCCACAATTGCGAATTATTATGTCATAATTGCGGGATATAAACTCGCAATTGCGAGAAATAGTCAGAATTGTGAATTTATATCAATTCGGACTTTATTTGTTGCAATTGCGAGTTTATATCTCACTATTCTTTCTCAGAATTGTGAGATAAGAACTCGCAATGGCAAGTTATAAAGTCTAATTCTGAGGAAAAAGGTCTGACTTTATAACTCGCAATTGCTAGCTTATATCTAACAATTGCAAAAAGTCAGAATTGTGAGATGAAAAGCCTCAATTACCTTTTTTATTTTTATTTTATTCAATGGAGGAAACAAGCTACCATAATTTTTATGCATGCAGCTTTAATAAACTCAAAATAATTAAGAGATTATATGGAATTCGTCACATTTGAATTCTGTAAAATTCATATGTCACACTGAAGGACCATTTAAAATGGCACAAAGGTGATTAACAATTGTGAAAATGTAAAGATTCCCACGTTCCCTGATAAATTCACACAAATGTATTTTAATCAAACATTTGGGTTTTGATTAAAAAAAATAAAAGTAAAAAATATTATATACACTTTTTTTTTTTTTAGCTTTTCATAACATGAATTAAATACAATTGTAACAACCAGAATTGATGTCGGTCACTGTTACCATGTCATGATGACCTCACAGCACACACTGCAATAACACACACAGCAATAAAATATAAAACATAACCCACCTGGTTTTGCTGTAGATGGTCTCTGGGTTGAAGTTGATTTATCTGAGGGTATATATTAGAAATTTTATTCAATCAACTGAACAATAGTTCAAACGAATTGCCTATATTAAAATCAACTAATTAAATTAAGAATATATGGTCAGATGGAGATCTTCAGATGTCTACGAAACTGTAGATATGTCTTGTTATTGATGATATTACCTGAGACCTGCACACTGCTGATGTCAATTACGAGTCCATCATTTCCACCTTCACCCCGCTGTAAACCATCTACTAACTGCTCCTGCGCCGTCTCAGAATCGAGAACACCTCGGAAGAGGACGTCAAAGTGCACGACCACACTGCCTTCGCTGAGAACAACAGGAAAAAAGATATATAAGATATAAGATATTTTTAGAGAATATATCCTTAAAGGGATATATTATATATTTTTATATATACACCATGTAATTTTTTTCGTTCAAAATTGACAAAATGTATGTAAAGAGCGAGTACACCATGAATCCATCTTATCCTGAATCACTACAGTACTGTATGCCTATGATAAATGTTTTATTCAGAATTTCTGACTATTTTAGACCAAGTGGGACGCCAAACGCAGATATCTATTTTAGGAATAATAGGCGGACATGTTATAGACGGACTAGCCTATAACATGTTTGCAGGTATTTCATAAACTGTCAATTTTTTTGAAACATTTATATTCCTGAGTGATTTCAAACCCCATCTCTAGACCGTGATTTTGCCATGTAAGACATGTTCCTTTATCAACAAATTTTATTGATCCTGGAACAACAAACCCAACCCTACCCACAACTTAAGCCTAAACTTGACATAAACTGTAAATTTGCCCCTCAAATCTGATTGGTTGATTGGAATAATGTAGATGTTGATCCTGGAACATGTTGCACTTGGTGAAATCATGTTCACCATAGAGGTCTCTAGAATCTAAATACATACACATTATATTATAGATTATGAACTTTATTGCTGTCTTTATAGCTTAGGGGCTTTAATATATATATATAAAGTCTCACCTGAATTCATTGACCTTGGAACTTCTGAACTGCTCCTTAAGGGAAGTAAGACTGTAGGCTTCACTGATCTGCAGGCAGCAATACACGGAGAACACAAAATCTGCTTTATCACACTACAATACTGAGATAAAACATATTTGTAAGCCAATAACTTACAGAATGAACAAATGTAACACAACACACTATATACAAATGTTGAAAATGAAGTTTGATTTGCATTTAGATTCACATAGCATAGATGTGTTAAAAAATCATAATATAGCTTTTTCTAACCACTACAATGATTTATCTCATGAAAATATGCTCACATTTAAAATTAGATTTTACATGATTAAGCTTATTTTTATGTACTGTTAACATCTTTATATTTACACTGTGGCATTTTCGTGACAAAAATGAATTCTAATTTATGTAATCCAGTTGTTTTACAGTTGAGGAGTTTTTGCCATTCCCTTTATTTTTAATCAATGATTTCCCTTATTAACTTTATCAAGCAATTTCTACTGTAAACAATTCATTAAAATCAGTCTTAAAGGTTTTACAACAAATATGACACATGAACCATGATTTGTAAATAAATGTATGGTAATTTCACATTTCACAATATCCATTTCACATTCATTGTACAAAAATGTTTGTACATTTGTAAATGTACGGTGTAAAATGTATATATATATATATATTTTTTTTTTTTTTTTTTTTTTTTTTTATGTAAACAAACTTTTATTTTGGATGATATTAATCATTGGTAAAAAAAATATATATATATATATATATATATATATTTTTTTTTTTTTTTTTTTTTTTTTTTTATGTAAACAAACTTTTATTTTGGATGATATTAATCATTGGTAAAAAAAAAATATATATATATATATATATATATATATATATATTTTTTTTTTTTTTTTTTTTTTTTTTTTTTTATGTAAACACAAACTTTTATTTTGGATGATATTAATCATTGCCCAGCACTAATATAAATAATATAAATAATATATATGGTAGCAACGATTAATCGCATCCAAAATAAAAGTTTGTGTTTGCATAATATATGTGTGTGTACTGTGTATAATTATTATGTATATATAAATACACACACATGCATGTAAATATTTAAGAAAAATGTGTTATCAATATAAAAAATATTCATATTTATATATAATATAAATTATGTATAAATATATATATATATATATATATATATACAGTATATACATGCAAAAATTCCTTAAATATATTATATATATATATAAATTTATACACGGTACACACACATATATTATGTAAACACAAACCCAGCACTAATATATATGAAATATGTATGAAACCCAAAAATGAAAATACTGTCACTATTTACTCACACTCATGTCATTTGAAAACTGTATGACTTTTTCTTCTGTGGAACAGAAAAGCAGATGTTAGGCAGAATTAATGTCTCACTTTCACTGTGTGGACAGTAAATGGTGAGACTGTTATTCTGCCTAACATCTGAAAGTTAGTCATACGGGTTTGGACTGACATGAGGCTGAGTAATTTGTATTATAACTGTTTTTTAAACCTTCCAGGAATAATAACTATGAAATAAATGGCTAATTCACCTTTTGCTCAGTGTCATATGCCAGAGATTTAAACTGTGCACTGTTTTTGTTCAGGAGCTCCTCTGTGAAAACCGTTCCATTAGAGATGACAAGTCTCCCAGTGAACTCTGAGCCGGTTTCCTCTCCTTCACCATCTATAGCTAAAAAGAATAATTCACAAAAATGAAACAGGGGTCACTAAAGAACATCGTAAGTATTCAGTATTATTAATCTGAAATGGAGGTAATAGTCTCATACCTTTGTTGTCCAGTGCGAGCCAAGTTACGACACTTAGTCCCACGCAAACCACAAACAGCACAACAAACAGTGTTGTGAGCAGAACCTCCGTGGACGACAAACGACAGCCTCTTCTAGACATTTTATAGACAAGTGACTGACTTACGAAGACTTAAACACTTTTCCTCAGATGATAAACCTCCAGCATGTCACTGGAAAGTCAGAGGTGACACTGGCTTCCAGAGCTTCTAATATCCCACCTACTTGCTTTTGTCACTGTTATATAAACTAGCAATAAATTTTTATTGAACAATAACAGTACCATTTTATCAGCATTTTATCAAAATACGGAAATGAACAGAAGTTGGAAGCAAAAAAAATATTGTTCAAATACTTTGACCTTTTCTATCATTCACAAAAACTGTCAAATCATACCTAGATTTCCACAATCCTAATATATTCCAGTGGGAAGAATCAGCATGTGCTGTGAAAACTCACCTGTCCTTTCCATGTTAACCTTCAGGAAGAATCCTACCACCTTCTCCTTGACAAACACATGGTTAAGTCGTCAACAGAACAGCAAGATTTCAAATGGGATAAACAAAACACCACAATAGACAAAATACAAAATATTTTATATTCAAAAATACAGTCAGAAACAGTAATATTGTCCAGTATTCTTAATGTTTGAAAAAGTATTGCATATGAAATAGCAAGTTTGAATATTTTTTTTTACATTTAAAATACCTGAGCTTTAAATATACATAATATTTTATTAGTAATTATTTGATCAATTTATTAAGAACTTTATTATTATTTATTATTATGCTATAATTAAATTTTATCATGTATTAAGAAAAAGGTTTCATTATTTAAAGTAAAAAACAGTAATATGGTCAATTATTATTACTGTAATAATAATTGACAATATTACTGTTTTTGACTTTTTAAATAATGTGTATACACAGTACAAGAAAAAAAAATTATATATATATATATATATATATATAGAGAGAGAGAGAGAGAGAGAGAGAGAGAGAGAGAGAGAGAGAGAGAGATTAATATTAATCGTTATTTTATTGTAAGAAAAATTAACACTAGCATTCAGAAGTTTGAGGTCTGTAATTTGTTTTAATGTTTCTGACAAAAAAAAATAATTAAATACAGTAAAATTGTAATATTGTGAATTATAAATACAATTTAAAATAACCACTTTCTATTTGAACGCATTTTAAAATGTAATTTATTTTCAGCATCATAACTCCAGTCAAGAAACATTTATAATTATTAACATTGTTGTAAAATTAATATTATATAAAACTTTCAGGAAATTTTCTTTCAGGATTCTTTGATTAATTGAAAGTAAAAAACAAACAAAAAAAAACAGCTTTTATTGGAAATGGAAATCTTTTGCAACATTTCAATGTTTTTAATCAGTGTACAGCATAATTGCTGATTAGAAGTATTAATTATTCACTCATATCTCAAGTTTTTTTTTTTATGTTTGTACATTTCTTCTTGAACACCAGAACCAACTGAAATACATTGTATTCTTGTACTTGGTGAATAAAAATCTCCTTAAGTCTAAAGTCTAAAGTTAATAGTTATTGCATCTTATCATACCAGTTAAATTCAAGAGAAAGAGAGGCTTTCACTGTCTAACCCACAACAGACTATTCAAGGTAATAAGAGAACGATTGAATGCCCTTAGAAATGGCCATAAATTATCATCCAATATAATATATGACATTTTACGTCACGTTAATATTTTATCACCGCCACTAAATATGTCATTGTAAAAATGCTAATTGACCAATCAATCATTATGCTATTGATTTTGCAACTGCACGAGATGCAAAGTCCTACTGGAGGTGAACATGAGATGAAGTTTATCAGCAAGTCACAAAAACAAACATTTCAGATCATCAGATTTGTGTTTCAATGTTTCAAGAAACAGTAAGGTGCATTTAGATGGCTTTATTAGAGCATTCACACTCAGATATCCATGATTTACAGCTTACAGTCTGAATCAGTGCTACCAAATGCACTCACTGGAATATATGGTGTATTTTTTTGTGCAAGAGGTGTCAGGATGCTTGTACAGCGTCCACTGTATTGTTGTCTCTGAAAATGAAACGTTTATCTGGATTTTACATTTAAACTCAGCCTGTAAAATAAGATTTACACTCGTTTTTGCTGTTAGGGTCGAATTTTATAGCATTTTTACCCTCTAAACTTACATTTGCACAACCTTCTCTGGTGCTGGCTGACCTATAGAGCAACAGATTCTCATCCAGAGAGGACGTCCAAGGAGGGTATCCAGAGTTCATCCACTGCTGGAGGGGTGGACAGTACCACACGACTGGAGGACACACATCCAGAGGCCTGCTGCTGTATACCTAAGACACAAAGAACACAACACCCGGAGGTATTTTCATAGTTTCTTCTCAAGTGTGCTCTTGTAAGCTCTATTTGTAGATTTAAAGGCAGGGTAGGTGATTTGTTCCAGAAACATTTTTGGTTATGCTGGTTAAAAGCCTCTTCGCATCCTGATAGCAATCACTAAGTTAAAGGGATAATTCACCCAAAAATGAAAATTAGCCCATGATTTACTCACCCTCAAGCCATCCTAGGTGTATATGACTGTATAAGCTAGTTATTATAGTTGATAAAGTTTTAAATATGGATATTTTTCTTACACAAACACATGGTTTCGCTTCAGAAGGCCTTTATTAACCCCCCGGAGCTGTGTGGAGCACTTTTATGATGGATAGATGCACTTTTATGGACTTCAAAACAGAAGCCGGCCATTCACTGCCATTATAAAGCTTGGAAGAGCCAGGACATTTTTTAATATAACTTTGGGTGAACTATCACTTTAAGTGGTCTAAATGTATTTATATGTATACTGTATATATCATCTGTGGAAGGCGTAGGACCATACAATGTTTGTCCAATCATTGAATTCGGTGGCCTAACTGCCTGTCAGCGTATTTCCATACGTCCGCGCACCTGCTCGCGCAGACATAACACGTCATCCGCGCGTTTCATTTTACGCAGAGAAACAGCAGCCACCTCCTACAGTTCCTCCTGAACCAAAACAACAAGCTTATGCTGTTTTCACGCCATAACTAGAGATGGAAATCCGTGACGTTATACTCTGAGAAGTTTGTGACTCTAAATTGTACATTTCAATGACAACACTATCAACAGCGAAATGAATCTGCAGCAGTCAGGTGGTACAGGTCAGAGCTCTTTAAGTTGTTTATGTTCATTATTATTGTAATGTTTTCTGTTTCGAGAAATGAGGTAGTTTAACGCCGTCTCTCCTCTTGTGACGCTTCTGTACGCGTTCATGTGTTTCGAAGGAGGCGTGGCTTTGGAGACGCTCTGAAGGGAGGGTGGGACCTTATGCTTTCAAAGCTAGCTTGCTATTGCTAGCCTCTCCGAAAATTGCCTACCCTACCTTTAAGGAAGAAACATGATGATTATTTTTTTCTCTTTGTGTATGTTACCATGTCACTCCAGCCACATGCTTCATTAGAACGGTTCTCCACACCTGGACTGCCATTTAAATTCAAAACCATATTGTCCTGGTGCACAGCATCAGCACTGTATGGAAAACGTTGAAGGGAAATAACAAGAGTATACGAAATTGCAATAAATGTCACACAGTTAAGGTGATGATACGCAGGGCAACTTTTTGAGCAATGTTGCTGGGCAATCTTGCCGAGCGATTGTTGCTTGGGCACTTTCCCATTGAAAATGGGCAATAAATTTCCATCTGGATAATTTAGATCAGTCGTGGGCCCTGTGTCTCATCTGGTTGCCCGTTGACGGCAACATTGCCCAGCAACATTGTTCAAAAAGTTGCCCTGTGTATCATCACCTTTAAAAACAATTAAAACACAACACATTACATTTCAACATGCTAAATATCACTTATCTTACAACAAAAGAAAACACTATACTCAAAAGATTTTTCAATTTTTTGAAAGAAGTCTCTTATGCTCTGTATTCATTTGATCAAAAATACAGTAAATTGTAAAATTTGATTAAAATATTAAATAAATGTTTTCTTTTAGAATATATATTTTAAAATGTAATGTATCCTGTGATGGTAAAGCTGCATTTTCAGCATCATTACTCCAGTCAGAAAATGCTGTTCAATATTTTTGTGGAGGATTCTTTGATGAACAGAAAGTTCAAAAGAAGAGTATGCAATTTCGGACACAGCCAAAGTGTCGAACTTTCTTCTTCTACAGACGTGTCACGTGAATTTAGATTTATTTCACACTTCTGGTGTGAAAGGGCCTTTACATGTGCCAAAAATAGATATTAAAAAACAAACAAGCAAGCCCAGCCCAGGTGAGGAAAAGTAACGCAAAAGTAATGTAACGCATTACTTTCCATGAAAAGTAACACAATTAGTCCTATATATCCTTTTTAAGGAGTAACGCAATATTGTAACTCATTACTTTTAAAAGTAACTTTCCCCAACACCGCCCATCTCCAATGAAGTACATACTTGTAGTCTGTAGTTTGACTTCGTTGCCTGAAATACCTCTGTGGTCCAGTGATTAGTAACCCACAAAGAAAACAGCCCCTTTTTAATACCCATAATGCCAAACTCTGCCATAAACAAAAACACTGACAAAAGTGCATGAAACTGTACCTTTTTTTGTAATCTGACACACCTGTTTGCTATCAGTCCATTCTCCATGTGGTATGCAAGCATGTGATTTCTGTGATAATGGCCACCTAAAAATAACAAAGCACAAGCATTCTGTTAAGATAGCACGTCTGCCTTTAACTCAACACTGATTTTAGTTACCCACCAATTTTACATTGTAACTTGATTGGCTGCCCATAGAGCCAGATTCCATTGAGAAGTTCAACTGCATACGGAACAGCTTCAGCATGCTTATAATAAACACATCCATAAGGAGCCTGCTGTCCATCTCGGAATATATGCACCTTGTTTACCGGCCCAGCCTGGTAAGTGAATCATATATGAAGAAAAAACAAAACAAAACAAAAAAAAGTGTATGAATTTTTATTTTTTTTACAATTTCACACAACAACAACAAAACTTTTTCCGTAAAAAAAAAAAAAATAATAAATTTAAACTGGGGTCCGGAAACTCCAGAAATGAGTGACAGGGGGTCTGTGGAAAAGTCTAGAGAAAAACTGTAAAAAAAAAAAAAAAAAAAAAATTATATATATATATATACACACACACACACACACACACACACACACATATACAAATATATATATATATATATATATATATATATATATATATATATATATATATATATATATATATATATATATATATATGTGTGTGTGTGTGTGTGTGTGTGTGTATATATATACAGTACCAGTCAAAAGTTTGGAAACACTACTATTTTTAATGCTTTTGAAAGAAGTCTCTTATGCTCATCAAGCCTGCAGTAAAAAAAAACAGTAATATTATGAAATATTATTACAATTTAAAATAATGGTTCTCTTTTTTAATATACTTTAAAATGCAATTTATTTTTTGTGATGCAAAGCTGAATTTTCATCAGCAAGTACTCCAGTCTTTGGTGTCTTATGATCCTTCAGAAATCATTCTAATATGATGATTTATGATCAATGTTGGAAACAGTTGTGCTGCTTAATATTTTTTTTATAACCTGAGATACTTTTTTCAGGATTATTTGATGAATAAAAAGTTAAAAAGAACTGTATTTATTTAGAATAGAAATCTTTTGTAACAATATACACTACCGTTCAAAAGTTTGGGAACAATAACTATTTTTTTTTAAAGAAATTAGTACTTTAATTCAACAAGGATGCGTTAAATTGATAAAAGGTGATGGTAACGATTTATATTGTTAGAAATGTTTTTATTTTGAATAAATGCTGTTTTTATGAATAAATGCTGTTAACGTTTTACTCATCAATGAATCCTGAAAAAAGTATTCCAAAAAAATATATTAAACAGCACAACTGTTTCCATCATTGATAATAACTGAGTATCAAATCATCATATTAGAATGATTTCTGAAGGATCATAAGACACCAAAGACTGGAGTACTTGCTGATGAAAATTCAGCTTTGCATCACAAAAATAAATTACATTTTAAAATATATTAAAAAAGAGAACCATTATTTTAAATTGTAATAATATTTCATAATATTACTGTTTTTTTTTTTTTTTTTTTTTTTTTTTTTAACTACAGGCTTGATGAGCATAAGAGACTTCTTTCAAAAACATTAAAAATAGTAACGTTTCCAAACTTTTGACTGGTACTGTATATATATGCACTATATAACTGATTAAAATTCAATAAATTAATTAATAAATCATATATTTAACAGTATATTACTGTAGGAAGAAGGAAAAATAAATATAATGTAACTTAATAGAGACTCATTTTAGATTTATAATATCAGTGTATAAATTGGGTGTTTCTAAAAGATAGAAGCCTTTTAATTTTTAGGATATCAACAGTCACACGAGGATGATCTTTGGAGTCCATGGCATCTAAAAGACTGACTGAAACATCTGCTCTAAACGTTAGCAAACGTACCCAAGAAATATGGGATGAAATAACCGATTTGTCAGTAAGACAAGAATCATTTGAGCATTGCATATAAATAAATAATCTTCAAGACTCTGAACAGGTGAATGATGATGGCCTGGATGAGCTCACCTGCAGAAACAACTCGAACAGAATCTCCTCCGTCACGCAGCTGTGGATGTTTCCCACGAGGATGGTCTTGTCGAGATCTCTGTCCCTGTCAAACATTCTCGAAAGCGATTTTAAGGGTTTGAAATGTTAGATTAAATTTTTGTATATTTTTTTCCGGTTGATGTTAGACAGTCATGCACTCTTTTTATAAGGATGGTGTTTGGTTTGTCGTAATGAATGACTGAATTGCGACACCGCAGTACCACAGTCAGCCACTAGATGGCGATATCGCCCCTAAAATATCTGGACGAAAAGTGGGATATATCTGCACTGATCTATTTAAATAATCAGTTATATAGATGAGTGGCATGCATTGCAGACGGTAACAAAACATCAGTTTTGAAAGTGGCATGGTATAGATAGCACAAGCACACTTTTCAAACGACACCTGCGGTTACTCTAAATAAGCCACCTGTGTGAACTTAAAGGGACAGTTTACCCAAAAATGTTAATTATGTCTTCCGCTGAACACAAAATAAGACATTTAGAAGATTATGGGTAACCAAACAGTTGGTGGACCCCATTGACTTCCAAAGTCTTTTTTTTTTTTCCCATACTATGGAAGTCAATGGTGCCCCACAACTGTTTGGTTACCAACATTCTTCAAAATATCTTTCTGTTCAGCAGAAGAAAGAAATTCATACAGGTTTGGAACGACGTGAGGGTGAGGGTGATTACAGAAATGTAATTTTTGGGTGAACTATCCCTTTATTATACTACTTTGTATTGTATTATATAATATATTAATTCTATAGGCTATACATTTTAAGAACTATGAATGATTTATATATTTAATTAGATAGTTTTCCAAAGTTATGTTAGTCAACCAATGTAAAAAATAATATGTTCACGCAGTCTCAAACGCATGTTTAATTCAGTTGTAAAATCCCAGCTTTTGTCAAGCTTCTTGTTGAGTCCTGCAACAGAGAATCAGGATCAGATTTCAGGAATGTGCCACCTGTAGGTGGATGTTGTTTGTAGGATGGTGGGTGGAGCGGTTAAAGTTAAAGGAGGAGTAGCTCAGCCAGTAAATGTGTCACCTTATTTCCTGGTGTCTTTAAATGAAGTATCAGCAACCCTGACGTTGTCAGACATAAATGTCTGGATACTCCTCCAACATGGTAAGTTGTCTCCTCGTTTCATGTAAAATATTCCTTGTTGCAGATAGTAGTAACTGCTCTTTGTTTGAATAGACTATGTTGATGTCCACTGGTGAGTAAATGGCTACTATACGTTTGTGTGACTGTTTAACATTAGTGGTTTGTCAGACTGGTTTGCATATTATTTCATCTACAATTGTTTTAACTGGGAACACAGTTAATGTATGTTAATGTGATTTGTTTTGCTTGTTTGGGAAGCACATTCTTAAACTCTCCCCATGACAACAGTTAAAACCAGTCTGTCTTCTTTTTAGCTTTGGTGTAGGAGTCTCTAAAATGTGCACTAACTCACAATGACTTCAAAACACACAGACTGTTTGTTTTAATTTATTGTACAATGGTCGGGTTTTTCATTGACTTATATTATGGTTTTAATGCTGAGCTAATAATGTTTTGTATATTTTGTATTCTTTAAATGTTAAAATGTTAATGTTTATTTAATATTATTTATGTTTATATATATATGAATGAGATGCAAAAGCCTCTCAGTGCCATCTGAAATTTTCTTCTAGAATGATCATTTTTATCAAGCTTGTATATTTAAGTTCAGTAAATTCACTTAAATGGTAATGAAAATTACCTATTAATTGTCATTTAAGTGAAATTACTGAACTTAAACATACGAGCTTGATAAAAATTATCATTCTAGAAGAAAATTTCAGATGGCACTTAGAGGCTTTTGCATCTGAACTCTTCATATATATATATATATATATATATATATATATATATATATATATATATATATATATATATATATATATATATATATATATATATATATATATATATATATATATATATATATAAAATACTGTTGATTAAAATGCTAAATTTGATATTACATTGTGGGTGTAAATGAATAGGCTTGGACAGTGCTGGTAACCCAATGTACACCCAATGGTGACATCAGAATAAAAATATTCATGATTCTAAAGCTGAAAATACAGAATTATTTTAGACAAACATGCTTGTACTCTGTCACTGACTAGATATATTTAAAATAATGTAGGCCACTTTTTACTGGTAACATAATTTGGCATTATCAGGACCCACAAATATTCCCCCATTGCATTATTATACTTTATATTCAACATTATAAATAGTAGTTTAATGTAGTGCTGACACTAAAAATCTGAAAACTAGAATTTTTTTTCACACACAGTAATTTTTATTTTGTGTGAACTATACACAATACATATTGTCATATTGTCACTATCCACGATACATACTGTTGCATTTTTGTATTGTGATATAACATGATATATTGTTAAAACCCTAATATATATATATATATATATATATATATATATATATATATATATATATATATATATATATATATATAATATAACATTTTCATTACTTGAAATATAAACATCTACTGAAATAAAATATTATATTTTAGCTAGTTGTCAAGGCAACATTTCTCATTTTCATTAGTTTAAGCGGAAGTACTAAAATAACAAAAACAAAATGAACCTAATAAAAACTATTTAGACATATTAAAAAAAAAAACGAATACAAATGGGAAAAAAATGCATAAAAACATAATTACTAAACCTGTACAATTACATTAGAAAAATAAAATCTAATGAACAAAAACTAGTATATCAATGATACTAAAATAATAAAAGGAAAATTAGAGACCATATTGCTCAATAATAAGTTTCATTGAAACTGGATGTAAGTGTGTGTGCTGGAGTCACTGGAAATGTATGGTTTCATCATGTGGAAAATACGTGATGCGTGGCTGTCCATAAAAAATGCTAAATCGTTTTATATGGCCAGAAAGCAAAAGAAGTCTGCAGCACTTCCGCTACGTTAAAGTGAGAAAAAACATTGCTAAGATGAGAACTGTGTGAAATCTTCGGTTTGTGTCATGCTTTTGTCTCTTTTGCAGTTCTACAGGACGTTCTTTTGGGGGCTCTTATATGTGACGCTGATGTTCTTTGACACTTTCAGAGGTAATGTTGAAACAAACAGTTTTAGTTTTATTACCACTTTATTCCAAATGCGCACACTTCAGTGTGGTTAACCATAGTGGCCTAAAACACCATGAGACAGTCAGCTGTGAGAAAACAAATACAGTTTCTATATTACTCACAGTGAATGCTGTCTCATTATGATGGGTGTTACTTTATAAGTTCTCTTGAAATGTTCAAAATAATTCCATGAGTGGGCTCCACAGACTGTAACATTACTCCCACTCTTCCTGTAAATACCAAAACATACGTGCACACATTTTCCCACTAATTGTCGTCTGCTTTTAAGTGTAAATGTAAAAAGATTGCTATTTGTAGACTACAATTGTATTCCTTTCGGTTGTCTCTTATAAAAAAGTAGGACCGTATTTTTAGATGGTATCAGATTGCAGTGGTAATTTGATATCCAGTGGCCCTCGAAAGTTCTTGAACGCATACACCAATGTATTGTGAATGCTTCAGAAAAAAAAAAAAAATCAAAGCAAGAGTCAGAATTGTGAGACATAAGCTTTGCACATTTATATCCTGCAATTCTGCTTTATTTTTTTATTCCATGGTCGAAACAAGCTTCCATAGAAATTCTTGTGCAGTCCAAATAAAAACAAAGCTGATTCTGGTTTATTTTTAAAAAACAATTATATAATAATTATTTCCGGCAGGCAGGCTGTCAGTCTGTGCATTAGTGTTAGGGATTTTTCAGTGACTCCTGGAAGTTACATCAATATACCAGTAAGTGGCAACAAGTGATTGTTTTTAATGAGTGAGTCATTGAATCATTTGCTCAATCAATGCATTCAAACACATTTAGGAACGGAACACTCATTTAGGAACGAAACTCCTTTATACTGGTATATATTGGTAGAGCTAAAGTAGACAGAAAGTAGCTAAAGTGGGGGTTTTTTTCTGGGTTTTTTTTCTTTTTTTTAAATGAACTTTTGTTCATTTGGGGGGGGGTTCTGATTCGGTTCGGGAGTAGATATAGATAAAAGCCCGCCCGCACTTACATTTGATTGGTTGGGTCCTTACATGCGCTTCGTGAGGCACACGTGTGCTATATGGTCAATATAGCACACACACGCAAGGTCTCTCGCTCCCTCTCTCTACACGTTCTTCCCCCGGTAGACGTAGAATCCACGGCTAGATCAATGAGAAGCCCTATTACAACGACCATCATTTGAAGTGTCACACAGTTCTGAAATTATCGTACATTATAGGATTTTTTCCATTATTGA
The DNA here is from genome assembly GCA_022828995.1 of Vimba vimba. Taxonomy (NCBI): domain Eukaryota; kingdom Metazoa; phylum Chordata; class Actinopteri; order Cypriniformes; family Leuciscidae; genus Vimba; species Vimba vimba. Next base: position 27,225,180 of record CM040829.1, on the reverse strand, counting down.
TCGTACATCGTACAGAGGTCAAAATTATCGTACAAATACGATAATTATCGTACATCTGGCAACACTGCTGTTGCCTATAGTGCCACCACCTGGAGGGGAGCACCAATGAGCAACCCAACGCCCCTGTTGATGCGATACATGACACTGCTTTTTAGCAAATAACTTGTGTTAATAACATTGACTTGGCTGAATATTAGCATAAGAAAGATTTTCAAATTGTATCGGAAAGATGGTGATCAGAAATACAAATGTTTTGTGTATTTTTAAATGAATGACAGTAGCTAAGTTTCCATCCACTTGTCAATCGAATTATCTGAAGTTCGGTAAAAAAACTCATGCGAATAAAGCTGGTGAAAGTGTGTTTCCATCCAACGGCTTTAAAGCGAATAAAAACCTGTGCGTAATGACGTCACATGCTGTTTTGCGATCAAATTGGTGTATCGAATTGATTTGAGACATTTTAAGGTGTTTCCATTCATTTTCGCACTGAATCGCACAACATTCAAGCAAACATTTGCGAACAAAGTTTTGCTAGACAAAATGGATCACGCCATCTACCAACAAATGGTCAATATTGCACAAGTTGTAATAGTGCTTATATGCCAGCTGATAGCGACATATCAAGCTATAGTAAGAAAACAACGACGCTATCAACACATTGCTATGATGATGCAGATGCACGTAAATGCCCGACGATATTCGGCAAATAACGTTTCCATCAGCGTTTATCGCATAAGCCATATATCGATCAAGATAAAAATCCGATGAGACCGAACGTATTTCATTTGAGTCGATATTCATGAAATTCAATCGAATTTTACTGTTTCCATAAGGCATTTTTCATTCGATATCACTTAATTCGGATAAAAATGTGTGGATGGAAACATAGCTAGTGTCAGCAAAATAATTGATTTACTAAAATAATAATGATTTCCACAACCGAAAGCTTCGCTGTAGTATTAAGAAAATGTCCAAAAGTGTTCTGTTGTAAAAGTCAGTAATGGATCTTGGTCTCCTCTGAAATATTTTGAATAATCATATCAATTATTGAATCAAATGCATTGATTAGTCTTATTTAATTTCGTACAAGATACAACTAAAGTTGTTGTTTTTTAAACAAGGACTTGCTTTGCCTAAGGAGCCAGCCTCTGAACATTATTTACTTTCTCCCTAAAGCTCAAGAATGTGAGAAGATGATAGACCTTGACCTTAAACACTCCTTTTCTGGGACGTCTTTGGATGTCAGATTGCTGCATTACACACGGGCCAACATCTCCTGCGGTCAGCTGCTCTCCCATCAAGAGCCCTTCAGCAATCCTCACTTCAACCTCAGCTCTCCCACCACCTTCCTCATCCACGGGTACCGGCCCACCGGCTCACCCCCAGTGTGGCTCTACCAGTTTGTGGAGTTCCTTCTCAACCGCCGTGACATGAACGTTATTGTGGTGGATTGGAACCAAGGTGCAACCAATTTGAACTACTGGAAAGTCGTGAAAAACACGCGCAAGGTGGCTGCAAATCTTACTGATCTCATCCGGAAAATGGAGGTAAAAGAAGTGCAATCTCACATACAGAATTTTTCAAATAAAGAATGCCAGTATGTTTTTAATCACAGGCTGTGAATACTCTCTGAGTAGGCGGTACTTTTGAATAAGTAATTACTTCACAACCGTTAAAAAGTACGTTCTATATAGTATGAATGTGTGTTGTATGTCATTGTCGTGTTACCTACCAGCATCAGTTGCGTTGCTTCACTGCCATTTACTAATACCCTCCTGTGGCCTCATGGGATAGTAAAGTGTCCACTGGATGCGCACTTCATAATCTCAGTGGAACTTTTTACATACTCTTTAATGAGTACTGTGTGTGAATTCAGACATACTACTCTTCGCTACTATATAGTAGGTAAATATGTGAATTCAGATGCAGACAAATTCTGGGTGGGCTTATTGGAAATTAAAGGGTTAGTTCACCCAAAAATGATCCCATAATTGACTTACCCTCAAGCCATCCTAGGTGTATATGACTTTCTTCTTTCAGTCAAACACAATCAGAGTTATATTAAAAAATATTCTGTCTCTTTCAAGCTTTATAATGGGAATGAATAGTAACTGAGATTTTGAAGCCCAAAAAAGTGCGTCCATCCATCATAAAAGTAATCCATACGACTCCAAGTGGTTAATAAAGGCCTTCTGAAGCAAAGCGATGCGACTTTATAACAAAAGGATCCATAATTGTAACTTTATAAACTATTATCACTGGCTTACGGTAACGGCCATACGCAAATTCATGAGAGAGTTAAGTTCTCAGTTACTATTGACTCCCGTTATAAAACTTGGAAGAGCCAGGATATTTTTTAATATAACTACGATTGTGTTTGGCTGAAAGAAGAAAGTCATTTACACCTAGGATGGCTTGAGGGTGAGTAAATAATGGGATTATTTTAATTTTTGGGTGAACTAACCCTTTAATAAGTGGGTGAGCCTAAATTGTTGGTGTGCTAGATGTCAACAATTATGGAATATTTGTTGATGGACAATGATGCATATATTATATACATTCCTGGACTCCGTTATGGATAGTTTTTCACTCTACAAAAATTTTAGCACCAAAGAGGCTCCCAATACTAATGAATTCAAATACTAAAATAAATCTTCATGGATACCCTATGAAATCAAAATTCAGTTTTAGTTTGAGCGTTAGTTCTAGAACCAACAGATCTTTTCTTTGTATTGAGTGGGAAAACATTTATGGTGGCACTTTATTTGTTGATTGGATCTTGAGATGTGGGTGTTGTATTCAGTAATATGTTCAAGCTTACAAAGGGGATTGTGGAAAGTTGTTGAACAACATGAGTTTAAAAAACTTCCTCAGGGAAAAGAAATGAATAAAAAAACCATCTGAGCCCTTTAAGGTTCTGTGGTCATTAATGTGGAGTCTTGCGCGTTGGCAGTAGGTTTGTATGTGCAGAGGTGAAGCATACAGGCATTTTATAATCCTGCGTTAATCGTTAACTTGCTCAGGCTATTTAAATGCAATCCTTATATTGACATAATAGTCATGTTTATATGCAGTGCTGGGTAGATTACTTTCAAACCGTTATCCATTACTGAATACAAATTACAAGATTAAAATTGTAGTTATTAATGTAATCTACTACATTACACATTTTAGGTAATGTAATCTGATTACTTTTGACCCAACTCATTTATCAGACTGATTTGAATAGAATAATCATGTAGCATAATGATATAAAAATGCAAAGAGAGAACATTTATTCCACTCTTTGTTATCAACAAAGTGAAGTGCATTAAACGTATGTCAGGCTTTCTCAAACTGGGAGATGTGTAGAAACTGCAGGGGGTTTGAAATTAATGGATGAAAAGCTAACAACTATTAAATCTTAAAGGGATATTTCACCGCTGGAAAGATATACGTAAAACTCCCAGAATACACTTGCTTCGCTGCCCTACGAGGCCACTCCCAAGCCACGCCTACCGGTTACAGAGGGCAGTATCGGAAGAAATTATACAATTGGCTACTAGTTGATTCGAAACTGAAAAGATGCCGTTTTATCATGAGATCCCACCCCCTATGGGCGGGTTGAAAACATGCGGAACGAGCTCCTACTACTGGCTGTAGTCTCTCGCCTCTGGCCAAAAAAAGTATTTTTCCAGACACACAATACAGAAATCTCTCGTCTCAGGGAGACATTAGGGAGGGAAGCACGGTCATTCAAAAATACTACTGGGCTTCTACTGATACAAAGCTTAAAGGGATAGTTCACTTTGAAATTAAATTTTGGTATGTTTTAGCTTACCTCAAGGGCATCCAAGATGTAGGTGTCTTTTTTTCCGCAGTAGTTTCAACTTTGATATTTTTAGGTCAAACCGTTCTTGTCTGTCAGTCATATAATGGTCACCACCTCAAAGAGCATGCACAGAGTCCAAATTAAAGCAATTCCCCATCGTCCAAATTAAACAATTCCCCATCGTAAGTACACATTGATGGCCTAAGACACGAAACGAGCGGTTTGTGTGAGAAAACGAACAGTATTTATATCGTTTTTACCTCTAATAACACAGCCACGTCCAAGTGATCTGAGGGCGCGGGCGCTTCTTAGTGTGTGACGTGTGCGCAGACTGGTGCATAGATATATACACTAGATGTCGCCTTAAAGACATTCGTTCCAATGAACTGCCGTAGACAAGGCAAATACTGTTCGTTTTCTCACACAAACCGCTCGTTTCGTGTCTTAGGCCATCAATGTGTACTTACGATGGGGAATTGTTTCATTTGGACGATGGGGAATTGCTTTAATCTGGACTCTGTGCTTGTGTTTTGAGACAGTGACCATAGACCTGCATTATATGACTGACAGACAAGAACGGTTTGACCTAAAAATATCAAAATTGAAACTACTGCGGAAAAAAAGACACCTACATCTTGGATGCCCTTGAGGTAAGCTAAAACATACCAAAATTTAATTTCAAAGTGAACTATCCCTTTAATGCCAACTGGTGAAGTATCCCTTTAATGTTAATTTTTTTTTTTTTTTTTTATAAAAACAACCAAAATAAAACTTATTTATAAATATTTTAATTGTTTATGCTGTGTGGCCTTTCAATTTCCCATGTAATTATAGCTGCCTAACTATTGTGTTTGCACGGTTGACATTACAGATCAATGGGGCCAACCTAAGCTCCATTCACATGATTGGTGTCAGTCTAGGAGCCCACATTTCAGGTTTCACTGGGGCCGAATTTAGCGGGAAAATTGGCAGAATAACAGGTGAGATTCATCCATTCACCTACTAAACCTTTAAGCCAGGGATTCTCAACTCTGGCCCTCAAGAGGCCCTCCAACCCTAATCAAACACACCTGGACAAGCTAACCAAGGTCTTCAGACTTACTACCCTTATGTGCATATTATCCATCCTAAATAGTATGTGAGATTAGAATAAATGTGTCCCGAAAAGTCGCCGGATGGTCCTCTGTTTCTGGTAGATTTTCAAAGTGTGGATCTGTGCACACCCTAACGGCTAATATTGCCCACAACCCATTGCGCTTTGGAGGAGGATTTGGTTTCGAAACTACAAACATGAATAAAAAGTGTTCAAACATGGCGGATGTGTGTGACCGACGGTTAAGTAGAGAGGTTTAGATAAAGAGTTTGTGTGACTAATGATCAACATTTAACCTTATAAGAAATATTTATTTATTGTTATCTTATCCGTGTTACATTTCATCTGCAACAACGATGCAAACTTTCCATTTAGCCGTTAACTTTTAAATGCATCATAATGCAAAAATATGGGAGTTCTTTACATTAAAGACCCACATCTGGCAGATCAACGTGCTATTTCTTTTCTCACCAATACATTAGGAAATTATATTAAATGAAAAGTGGAGGATGTTAACTGTGAAAAGATGATTGACAGGCCAGTTTACGGTGACAGGATATACGTAAATATGCGACAGTGTCCATTAAAGACACAATTTAATGACGTGATAGTATGTCCTAAAGCTTGTCTACTCTTCTGCTACACACGCACAAAAGTATGTACTTTTTCTTCACAAATAAAGTTCATATTTTTAGGGTGTAGTATAATAATTAGGTGAATTGGGACACTGCACTTGAAAGTTATAGGCAGGTGAGTTTGATCAGGATTGGAGGAAAGTGGACCTCAAGGGCCAGCGTTGAGAACCCCTGCTTTAAGCTATTATCAGTTTCAGTATTATGATATTTTCATCAGCTTTATGATATTTTCATCTGCTTTATTCAGCGCTGGATCCAGCAGGGCCTGAGTTTAATGGTCGGGCTCACAGTGAACGTCTAGACCCCTCTGATGCCCAGCTTGTGGAAGCTCTACACACAGACATGGATGGTGCGGTTTCTCTCACACATCATTGAGACTTATCTCGACGTGGGGCTCTTGATTCGGTTCAGGAAGCAACCACTCACAGCAGTCTTGCATTGTAGATGTGACATTTGCAAAGGCAAACACCAAATTCATAATATACAAATAGAAAATCTAGGTCTGGTTAATTCATTGTTGCCACTGTCTTGTAGCACTGGGCTATCGCGATCTCCTGGGTCACATCGACTACTATGCAAACGGTGGAGCAGACCAGCCAGGATGCCCTAAAAGCATCTTTTCAGGTCAGCTTTTATATCATTTTAATAATGTAACCAAAAAAGAAAATTGTCATTATAAAAATGTATAATATTTTGTTTGAAGGTAGGGAAGGCAATTGTATAATATATATCTTGATCGGTAAGATTTTTAATGTTTTTAAGAAGTAAAAATAAGTTTCTTATACTCATCAAAGCTGCATTTACAAAAAAAAAAAAACACAAAAAACGTAATATTTATTTAATATGTATAATTTGTTATGTTAATATTAAGATTTATGTAGTAAATCAGAATCGAATAAAATGAATATATATATTTTGAGACAAAGCTCTTGTTAATGATTTTCTGTTTTGTTCAATGTAATTTAAGCAACAATTCAACATTCAGTTTTTCAATAACTGAATAAATACTTTACTTTTTAAATAATTTTGTTTCTGTGTTTTTAAAATGAACATATTTTATTGACAGTATATTGAACAACAATTTCTTTTATCAAAATAAACTAAAGTGATTGTTTTGAACAAGTATAAACTTAGACATTTATAGAAACATTATTTTAGCTAAAGTATTTGTATCAATACTTTTTACTAATTTTGCCTTCTTACAAAATTCCTCTCCATCTTCCTCAGGATCACAGTATTTCAAGTGTGACCATCAGAGGTCGGTGTTTCTCTACATGAGTTCTGTGAACGGCTCCTGTCCCATTACTGCCTACCCCTGTGAATCCTACACAGACTTCCTAGATGGGAAGTGCATGGATTGTGGGAAGTTTAAGCCAGATGGATGTCCTGTTTTTGGTAAACTCCAAACACTGAGTAAACTCTGAGTTTAATTTGTTTAATTGCCCATACTGAGACATTCATCATTTCATTACATCGCCTAGGTTACGATGTTGTACACTGGAGGGAGCCACTAGTCCGGCTTGGACAAACAAGGACGTATTTCCAAACAAATGAAGCTCTTCCATTCTGCAGTGAGCACCTTTTTACTGCATTTCAGTTACATTCATTATTACTGTCAATTGTGACCAGATTTGTTAATAAGATTTATTTCTTTTTTTGCTTTCACTAGTCGTGCATTGTGACATTTTTATAAGTACAATATAGTATATTCTATATAGATGTTGTTAATGTCAATATGGTCATTAAGTATTACACTACCAGTCAAATATGTGGAATAATTAAAAACAAATTATGTTTTAATAAGTCTCTTATGCTCACCAAGACTGCATTTATATGATCAAAAATCAAGTAAAAATATTATTTTTATTTTTAAAATTGCATTACAATTTCAAATAACTGTTTTTCCATTTTAATATATTTTATTCCTGTGATGCATCATTACTCAGTGTCACATGATCCTTCAGAAATCATTCTAATATGCTGATTCGCTGCTCAAGAAACATTTATTATTATTATCAATGAAAGGTTGTATAACTTAAGATTTTTGTGGAAACAGTGATACACTACCATTCAAAAGTTTTGGTAAGTAAGATTAACAACAAAAACTAATTAATACTTTTATTCAGCAAGGATGCATTAATCTGAGGAAAAGTGACAAAGACATTTATAATGTTACAAAAAGTTATTTCGAACTTTATTCATCAAAGAATCATGAAAAACAAATCAGCATAAAAGATTGATTTCTGAAGGATCTTGTAATCAGTTCTTTTAAATTATAATTATATTAACAAAATGTGTTTTACTGTATTTTGATTTAATACATGCAGCCTTAGTATGAGAGATTTCTTTAAAAAAAAAACATAATTATATGTAGAAAATTAGCTTCAAGGGGAAATATGAATAATTAATTATAAATATTTGTATCGGTTAATATAATTAACTTGATGTAGCTGAATTAATGTTACAATCAATTATTGTTTGTCCAGCAAACTCTCAGTATTGATCATCTATCAACGAAATGTTTCGTGACCACAGAGAAATCTCTCTTTCTTAGCATGTAGCTGTTATCGCATCGCTATAGGGACTTTGCCTTAAAAGCAGGGACCAGAATTAAAACTCGCATGAATGTGCACAAAAGTTTTATTTAACTCAATCACGAACACATAATAACTAGTCTAAACAAACACGCCATCATGCATACATGAGTAAAATGGAAAGTGAAAGTGACTGAATCCGAAACAGAAACCGGGTAATGAGGCTATGGAAACATAACACAAACATAACAGTCAGTTAATCTGAACAGAACCATCACTCACCTTGCTAACAAGGGGTCTACATACTAAACCTGTTTAGTTAGTCTAAGGTGCGATACTTGGGGGTTTGCTGGATTATTCATTACATAATGAATAATTGTGTGTCTGATTGGTCAGGCCGCTACAAAAAATGGTAATTATTAATTGTAACCTTTGATTGGTAGTGTACTGTTTTTCAAAGTATTACAAAAATGCTGTTTCTAGTTTTGCATTTCATCTGTTCTGTACAAACAGACTCTCATTATTTAATCTTTGACTCCATCAGAGTTCGGTTACAAGGTTGAAATTGTCACATGGAACCAGAAATTGCATTGGGGATATTTAACAATTAAATTACACAACGGAAAGGAAGAGACACAAGCTGAACTCAACCAGTAAGTCCATGAAAGTCTAATTTCTCCCATCGGACATTTGTCTTTATTAAAGAGTAGTTCCAGATTCATTATTTGGGCTTATGCTAATGTTTCTCCTCCTTTTTTCCAGTAAATCCATAATGTTTGAGAAGTATGTGGAGACCAGTCTTTTTGCTCAGTTTGACAGAGACATCCAGCCTGTTAAAGAGATCACACTGAAGTTCTGTCCAGCAAAAGGACTCCGGCCACATACGAAACTACGGCTGCTGCAAATTCGCCTGACTCCTCTACAGAACAACCTCAGGTGTGTTCTCAAACGTTTTGTACACTCTTCACATTTAAGGTTTTTTACCCCGCTATTTTGCTGACTTCATTGCTTTTCTCACATTGCTGGCCCGACGACAAAGTTTGGTTAACTGTGAAAACTCCCATCCCCCATCACACTCTCGGTGGATTAAAGAGGCCTTGTATTTCATCAAACTTGAAAAAAAAACCTTGATTCGATGGCCCAGTACACCATTCTCTAAAATTTGGAAGCCCTTTTTAGCATTTATACAAACTCTGCAGACTCTTAATTTGGCTTATTAACCCTTTTCATTCCAGCTAGTAGATTTCATTATACATCTTCACCCGGATTTATATTTAGAATTCAGTTCTAAATGCACATACTACCAAGTGCACCAAAAATGTATTTTTTTTATCTACTTCCATCATTACCTTTTGTTGTCTGTTTTGTTTATTTATTTATCTTTTTTTCACCCTGTGTGTGTCATAAATTATAAATAAATCATAAATTAAAAAACAATAATAAAGGTTATTTATGGGCATTTATGGTTTCATCCATGGAGCCTTTCCATTGCACAAAAGGTTCTTTATAGGGTTCTTTAGATTTTATGTTTATATATGTTTACTTCATTTAAATAATTCGAATGAAATTTTGAAGAATACATTTTTTTTAATTATGAAGCACCTGTTTGTGTATATATATACAGTACCAGTCAAAAGTTTGGAAACACTACTATTTTTAATGCTTTTGCAAGAAGTCTCTTATGCTCATCAAGCCTGCAGTTAAAAAACAAAACAAAAAAAACAGTAATATTATGAAATATTATTACAATTTAAAATAATGGTTCTCTTTTTTTAATATACTTTAAAATGTAATTTATTTTTGTGATGCAAAGCTGAATTTTCATCAGCAAGTACTCCAGTCTTTGGTGTCTTATGATCCTTCAGAAATCATTCTAATATGATGATTTGATACTCAGTTATTATCAATGATGGAAACAGTTGTGCTGTTTAATATATTTTTTTGGAATACTTTTTCCAGGATTCATTGATGAGTAAAACGTTAACAGCATTTATTCATAAAAACAGCATTTATTCAAAATAAAAACATTTCTAACAATATAAATCGTTACCATCACCTTTTATCAATTTAACGCATCCTTGTTGAATTAAAGTACTAATTTCTTTAAAAAAAAATAGTTATTGTTCCCAAACTTTTGACCGGTAGTGAATATTGTTACAAAAGATTTCTATTCTAAATAAATACAGTTCTTTTTAACTTTTTATTCATCAAATAATCCTGAAAAAAGTATCTCAGGTTATAAAAAAATATTAAGCAGCACAACTGTTTCCAACATTGATCATAAATCATCATATTAGAATGATTTCTGAAGGATCATAAGACACCAAAGACTGGAGTACTTGCTGATGAAAATTCAGCTTTGCATCACAAAAATAAATTACATTTTAAAGTATATTAAAAAAGAGAACCATTATTTTAAATTGTAATAATATTTCATAATATTACTGTTTTTTTTTTTTTTTTTTTTTTTTTTTTAACTGCAGGCTTGATGAGCATAAGAGACTTCTTTCAAAAGCATTAAAAATAGTACTGTTTCCAAACTTTTGACTGGTACTATATATATATATATAAAAAAAGAAAGAAGTCTCTTATGCTCATCAAGGCTCCATTTATTTCATCCAAAATACAGAGAACAAAAAAACAGTAATATTATTACAATTTAAAATAATGGTTTTCTATTTTAATACACTAAAATATCATTTCTTTCTGTGATCAAAGCTGAATTTTCAGCATCATTACTCCAGTCTTCAGTGTCACATGATCCTTCAGAAGTCATTCTAATATGCTGATTTGATACTCAGTTATTATCAATGTTGGAAACTGTTGCGCTGCTTAATATTATTTTTGGAACCTGTGATACTTTTTTCAAGATTCATTGATAAATAAAAAGTTTTTTAAAAACAGCATTTATTCAAAATAGAAATATTTTCTAACAATAAATCTTTACTATCGCTTTTTATCAATTTAACACATCCTTGCTGAATAAAAGTATTAATTTCTTGCAATAAAAAAAAGAAAACAAATTACAGACCCCAAACATTTGAACGGTGATGTATATTGTTACAAAAGATTTCTATTTTAAATAAATGCTGTTCATTATTTAAACTTTTTTTTTTTTCATCAAGAATCCTGGAAAAAGCATCAGGTTATAAAATAATATTATATATATTGTTCGTCACTGACGTCAAACATGGGATTAGGAAATGTCACAGGCTAGATTCAAACGGAATTAAATCAGCAGTACTCTCAAAACAGAGCATTTCCTTCACATGAAATCTTTCGACGTGAAGATTAAATTCACGCTTGTCAATACACATCTCAAACAGAATAGAAACAAAGACCAGTGTACAATTGACAGCCACAAAGCAAAGGATAGTCTTATGGTTTGATTCAACTAAATGTCACGGTTGCTTTGCTTTTCAACAGGCCTCTGTGTCGCTATGATCTTCTGCTGGAGAAAAATAAAGATGTGACGTTCAGACCGATTCCTTGTGAAGACTCGAACTTTTGATCCAGACTCTCCCAAGCAAGGACATTCCTGTCTCGAGACTGTGACCCCTGCCTCTTTTAGTCAGTTACTCGGCATAGCTGTCATTTGTAGTCTTTAACTAAAGTGATCTGAAGTTGTTTTTCTTGTCAACATGTTGTCTTTCACGGTTTGCCCCTTCAGAATTATAATTTACTGATTATTGTTGTGTTTTCTTCATCAAGGTGCAGCTACACCTGTTTGTTTTTATGTAATGTAAATAAATATTTTTCTCGTTTTTGTATGGTATTACTTTAGTTGTCTGTGTTTTAACTTAAAATCTAGTGCAGTGGTTCCCATTCTTTTTCTTGCGGGACCTTGACTTTGCTGCTCACCGCATATACAAAATGTACAATATAATTAAATATAATAGCAAAGTTAATACATTCCATTATACATTACCATTCAAATGTTCAGGGTCAGTAAGATTTTTTTTTCGTTTTTTGTTTTTTTCGTTTTTTGTTTTTAATTGATCAAATCAATATTTTTTTCATTGTTCCTAAAAGCCCTTTTTTTTTACTTTCTATTCATCAAAGAATCCTGAAAAGAAAAACCAAAGAATGCTTCCACAAAAATATTTTTCAACATTGATAATAATTATTGATAGAAATTATTATTGAGCAGCAAATCAGCATATTAGAATGATTTCTGAAGGATCATGTGACACTGAAGTATGATGATGAAAATTCAGTTTTGCAATCACAGGAATAAATTGCATTTTAAAATATATAGAAAACATTTTTCAATTGTACTAATATTTCATGATATAATGTTTTTACTGTGTTTTTTTTTATCAAATAAATGTAGCTTTAGTGAGCAGAAGAGACTTCTTTTAAAAACATTTTAAAAAATCTTACTGACTCCAAACTTTTGAACAGTATTCTTAAAGCTTTAGAATTCTCCTGCATCTGACAGAATCGGACATCCCAGCATTAAACGTATTTGATTGAAACTATATAGACTGATGTCTCTTTCCAGTCATCTTCCAAAGTTTGTAACCCAAAACATTTCTTTTATATTACCCATGTAGCGGCACAATATATTTTCACAATGCATCTCTATACAAATTCCCAAGAGTCCCTCCTTAGTCTCTGAAAGTTTTTCGTTTCCACTCTTGAGACTCACGGTGGCGTATCTGTGGTTTGATCGGGTGATGGCTCAGAGTTGGCTCACTTGGACATGTGTTTCTTTAGGTGTTCTACTTCAATCTGAAATGAAATCGAGCACAAGTGAGAGGGTCAGAAATGATCACAAATCTTCATGTTAGAGGACCTATTATGCCCTTTTCCAAAGTTTTGATTTTACTTTGGGGTCTATTAGAATAGGTTTTCATGTTTGAATGTTCAAAAAAACATTTTTCACATATTTTATATTATTGCTGCTCCTCTCTTCCCAGTCTGTCAGTAACGCTCTATTTAGTTCTTGTCTCTATGAAGCCCCTCCTTCTGAAAAGTGCAGTGTGCTCTGATTGGTCGGCTGGACCAGTGTGTTGTGATTGGTCAACCGCTTCGAGCGTGTTTGGGAAATGTCACACCCTTTAACATAAAAGTGAGTTTTACGACTGCAGTCGTGGCGTTTCATGGAGTTCAGAAACAGTGCGCACTGATATAGAGAATATCTCGCTTTGGAGTGACTGTGCTTTATAACTTTGCAGACCTTTTTCATGCTCAAAACAGCAACATTACACACTGAAGATTGTTGAAAATGTGAAAAAGCATAATAGGTCCATTTTAGGCAATTAAATAAGTTCTACTTTATGGTAATAAGTGAAGTTGTGAATAAAGAGTTAACATCTAGAGGCTCTTGACTCATCTTCGTGCTTACTTGCAGTGACAAACGCATCTTCTTTTCTTCATCAAGTTCGTTCATGAGCAGTTTGATCTCTTTTCTGAAACGCAATGCCATTACATTTTTTTTTTTTTTTTACAGAAATATAAGGATAGGTATTTCAACATTTTTAGTTAGTTTAAATACAATCATATTGCACTAACTTCTGCTGAGTCCTCAGCGTATTCAGTTCATCTCGAAGATCTCGGAGCTCTGCTCTCATCTGCTCCAAGGTGGCGGGGCCCTGAAGGGCCGGTCGGGGTTTAGCTGCTAATAATGCCGAGAGATACGCAGGGAGCGGGATTGTGCTTGTTGTGCCAGAAGATGAAGAAGAGGAAACTGCCGGTGCAGGAGCAGAGGTACAGTTGCTGACAGGTTCCTAAAAAAAATGAAAGGGACAATCCTAATCATTTCATTTCAGTTGTGAGCAGTTTGTCCTCTAGGGGCCTCACACTGCCAGAAGCCCCAAAAACCCAATAAGGCCCCTAAAGTTGAGCACTGAGCACTAAAAAAAATCCAGTTTTGAAAGTTTAAGATTTTTTTAATCTACACATTTCCTAAATTTTTAGAAAAGGATAAGGCAGGGCTTCCCAAATGGGGGTTCGCAAAGTTATTAATTAATTAATTAAATTGAATGTAACATTAAAATAAACAAATGAGGCTCTACAATTAATCAAAATCTATTAATACATCAAAATGTAAAATAGCGATATATCTTATCACATCACAATTATCAAATCAAAGGCTGCGATTTAGATGTTTCAGAGTGAAGAGCGGCACTGTGTTCATTTACACACATGTGGCTTATAATAACATGTTTTCAGAGCGGCACGGTTCACAGTAAATGCTGCTTCTCACAAACTTTGCATCTCTGCAGAGTTTAACACACATTTGAAACTAAATAAAAGCTTGAGGATTTGACATTTTAAAAGCTTGAGGGTTTTGAATGTTTGAAAGTGAAGAATTTAAGACATAAATATTTGTATTGTAACTTAAACCTGGATTATGCCTTAGTTCAGTAAGGACATTTAAGTAGCTTTTATAAACATGCCTTAGAAAAAAACAATACTGGTGTGCATCTTGAAACAAAACAATGGCACTGACATATTTTAAGATATGCCAGTGCAAGTTGCTTAGCTGTTAGTAAATCTGGCCCTTTGTCCATGTCTGGATGTCTCAGCAGTAGCAATATGAGAAATTTTCATATGAAATGAATGTCATATCACAGACATGCAGCCATATATGGCAATCAAAATTAAACACTTACTAAAGATATTTTATTTGTTTACTTGCATGTTTTGTGACCATTAACCAACATCAGAGAATCGTGAACATGCCAATGTGTTGCAAAATTAATAAAATATTAACTTAAATCACAGGCCCCAGGGGGTACCTCAAGTAAATATTTTTCTTCTAAGGGGTTTGGCTGACAGAAAACTTTGGGAACCCCTGGGTTCCCAAAAAAGCATTCAGACAAACTTACTTTGGTGTCTTTGGGTTCATCTGTGTTATAAAGAAACTTGAGGGCCAGCAAGTCTGGTTCCTGATTCACTTCATTCATTTCCTGTCCTGCTTGTTCCTCGACAGCCTGCAAAGGGAACACTAATAAGTACAAAACACTCAATATCTTCATAAAGGATGAGCTTTTATTTTCTAAACTTCAGTTTTAAGTTCTAAAATGTATCTTATCTCATGGATTCATCCTACAAACACAACACAATTCGCAGAATACTGTAATTAAATAAATTATGGAATTATCAGTGTTCATTCACACTTATTTGTACACCAGTGTTTCCCAAACTGGGGCGTACCCCTGGGGATATGTGAATACATTCTGAGTGTAACAAGGTTTAATAGTTAGAAGAAGGAAGGAGGAAAAACCTTTGCATTCCCCGAAGGATCTTTGCGTTCGCTTGCAAAACCTTTGCGTTCCCCAGAGAAACTTTGCATTCACTCGCAAAACCTTTGGGTTCCCCTGAGAAATTTTGCGTTCACTAGCAAACCCTTTGCATTCCCCCAAGAAACTGCGTTCGCTCGCAAAACCTTTGCGTTCCCCCAAGAAACTTTGCGTTCACTCACAAGACCTTTGGGTTCCCCTGAGAAACTTTGCGTTTGCTCGCAAACCTTTGCGTTCCCCCAAGAAACTTTGTGTTCCCTCGCAAAACCTTTGCATTCCCCCAATAAACTTTGCGTTCACTCACAAGACCTTTGGGTTCCCCCAAGAAACTTTGCGTTCCCCCGAGAAAGTTTGTGTTCGCTCGCAAAACCTTTACGTTCCCCCGAGAAACTTTGCGTTCACTAGCAAACCCTTTGCTTTCCCCCAAGAAACTGCATTCGCTCCCAAAACCTTTGCATTCCCCCAAGAAACTTTGCGTTCACTCGCAAAATCTTTGCATTCCCCCAAGAAACTTTGTGTTCGCTCGCAAAACCTTTGCTTTCCCCCGAGAAACTTTGCGTTCACTAGCAAACCCTTTGCATTTTCCCAAGAAACTGCGTTCGCTCGCAAGACCTTTGCATTCCCCAGAGAAACTTTGCATTCACTAGCAAACCCTTTGCATTCCCCCAAGAAACTTTGTTAGCTCGCAAAATCTTTGCATTCCCCCAAGAAACTTTGCGTTCGCTCGCAAAACCTTTGCGTTCTCCCAAGAAACTTTGCGTTCCCCTGAGAAACTTTGTGTTCGCTCGCAAACCCTTTGCGTTCCCCCAAGAAACTGTGTTCGCTCGCAAAACCTTTGCGTTCCCCAGAGAAACTTTGCGTTCCCTCGCAAAACCTTTGCGTTCCCCCAAGAAACTTTGCGTTCTCTCGCAAACCTTTGCGTTCCCCTGAGAAACTTTGTGTTCGCTCGCAAACCCTTTGCGTTCCCCCAAGAAACTGTGTTCGCTCGCAAAACCTTTGCGTTCCCCAGAGAAACTTTGCGTTCCCTCGCAAAACCTTTGCGTTCCCCCAAGAAACTTTACGTTCACTCACAAACCTTTGGGTTCCCCTGAGAAATTTTGCGTTCCCTCGAGAAACTTTGGGTTCCCCTGAGAAACTTTGCGTTCACTCGCAAAAACTTTGCATTCCCCTGAGAAACTTTGCGTTCCCTCGAGAAACTTTGCATTCCCCTGAGAAACTTTGCGTTCCCTCGCAAGACCTTTGCGTTCCCCCAAGAAACTTTGCGTTCTCTCGCAAACCTTTGCGTTCCCCCAAGAAACTTTGCGTTCTCTCGCAAACCTTTGCGTTCCCCTGAGAAACTTTGCGTTCTCTCGCAAACCTTTGCGTTCCCCTGAGAAACTTTGCGTTCGCTCGCAAACCTTTGCGTTCCCCCAAGAAACTTTGCGTTCGCTTTCAAACCTTTGCGTTCCCCTGAGAAACTTTGCGTTCCCTCGAAAAACTTTGCGTTCCCCGAGAAACTTTGCGTTCGCTCGCAAACCTTTGCGTTCCCCTGAGAAACTTTGCGTTCCCTCGAGAAACTTTGCGTTCCCCTGAGAAACTTTGGGTTCACTCGCAGAAACACTGCATTCCCCCGAGAAACTTTGCGCTCACTCGCAAAACCTTTGCGTTCCCCTGAGAAACTTTGGGTTCACTCACAAAAACATTGCATTCGCACCCAAAACCTTTGCGTTCCCCCGAGAAACTTTGGGTTCACTTTAAGGGGGCAAATATATGCCACTAAGGAAAATTTGTGACTGTAGTCTAAGTGGAAGAGAGGGGGTCCGCCAAAGAATGTTAAATGCCTCAGGGGGTACGCCACTCTGAAAAGCTTGGGAACCACTGTTGTACACTTTTAGTCATTGCAATGTACTGAGTTGTACACTGAAAAGTTAAATATAACTCAAGGACATCCTGACACAGACTCTGTCTGTCAAAACGTGACAAACATTCTGTCTACACATTCCCAGGAGTGACAGTGATTGAAATAATCTTATGTGGCCCTCATGAGGTTTGGTTGTCATTGGTAAATACACACCTTTATGTAATGTTGACTTAATACTGATTATTTTCCCTATAATCTAAAATTTATAATAACTAAATTACCATGGCTTGTTCATGCAATTATTTCATATCTAATAATTCACTTACTGACATGATTAACTGAAAGTGTGTTCTCCAGTCTGTTGTGTTCAGACAGAATACGCTGGTTCTCTAGAGTCGACACAATGGACTTGAAATCTTCAATATCTGTGATGAGGAGATGCAATGTGGAAAATAAAATAAAATAAAAAGGAGAAACATAAAATACAGTATACAATCTGATTTTAAGAGAAATCAAATTAATGCAAAAAAATATACCAAGCACAATGTGGTGAAATACATGAAACCTAATCTTATTTAAAGTTTAAAATACATCTTAAATACACCAGGACTCTTGTGTATTTGGTAGATGAATGAAGATAAAGGAAGGAACAAAGAAATAGATGTCTTACCAGCTGTAAGTGCGGCGTTGTAGTTGCCCATGGCAACATGAAAAGAAGGGGCTCATGGATCTGAGACAAAAACAAAAAGCACAAACGAATAATAATTTAGATGTACAATATAACAATATTTCATTTAAGACTCATTTTAGTACCCATTGGGGCTTCAGTAAATATCAGCATAGGCCCTATATGCGTAATAGCTTTTGCAATTGCGATTCAAGTTTGTTTTTGTATAATAACCTTCTTGTCAGCACTGTGGTCACTACACAAATCTATATATAGTTCCTTCAAGTAATCACACCAACTGCTCACTGTGTTGTAATTGTACACCATCATGACAGTGACTATTGTCGAGACTAAGTTTAGCCGAGGACAGAATATCTCACTCACCAGCCTGATCTGGCCCAAGAAATACAGACGATCTAGGAAAGAGAAATAAAGTAAGACATTCGCATTATATTAAAGTAACCAATGCATCTAAAACTTATTGTAGTTCCAAAGTCCAACAAACACTGTGAGGTTAGAGGTTTGGCCCAGCAAACTCACCTGTCTCTGTATTGAAACAGTAACTTTCCAAACTACATCTACAGCAATACTTCCAAAACTCTCATTTCTCCACACTCATCTTCTGTCTTTCACGATGATGGTGTACTTCAGCTCTTCTGTATTGACACTGTGGCGTTTCTTCTCTTCCCAGGAGCCTGTTTGACTCCTAATACACTCTCCTTTTATGGAGCCCCCAAGACACCAATCAGACTTAGGACTGGAGTCATACACATGTCCCAAACACTTGTCTCTTGCATTTGTCCCACAGATTCTTTGTCCATGCTGTAGAATAATAATCAAGTGAACCATTTAGATCAAAAAGGGCTGATGATAATTAACTTTAACTTAGTTTTGACTCATGTTTGTCTCTGATATTATCACTCACTGGCAATGCGTAATAAAGAATATTAAAAATCCTTACAGTCCATTGTCTCTCTTTGAATGATGACGGGGGATTCTAGGATTATCAATTTTATTTATTGACTAAATTATAAATGTTAGCTTATGCTCATTACCTGTCTAGTGATGTATA
The DNA here is from genome assembly GCA_022828995.1 of Vimba vimba. Lineage (NCBI taxonomy): Eukaryota > Metazoa > Chordata > Actinopteri > Cypriniformes > Leuciscidae > Vimba > Vimba vimba. Next base: position 27,206,278 of record CM040829.1, on the reverse strand, counting down.
ATTAAATAATGGTTTGTATTTTAAAAAAACATCTATTGCATGTCATTATGTGTAGTGAGTTGGCTCACGTGATTTATGTTTTTCACTTCAGAACTTTCGTTAAGGGAACATGGGCTGCGTCCGAAATCACATACTCTCTTGAATAGGTACTTATTTTGAAAAAGTGATTAGAACCGCTAAAAAAGTATGTTCTACATGAATATGCATAGTATGAATGTAATCTGGACGTACTACATTTGGCATGTTGTCATTATCATGTGACCTGACAGCATCAGTTACGTCGCTTCAATGCCATTCATGAAACCTCTCCTGTGGCCTCAAGGGATAGTGAAGTGTCCATCGTATGCACACTTCAGAATCTCGCTGGAAAAAGAAGCCTATAGGTCATCCGGGTACTTTTCTTTCACCTACTCTTTTATGAGTAATATGAATTCGGACATTGCCTACTTCTTTTGTCACACACTGTTTTCGTACAGGGTTTCTCAAACTCGGTCCTGGAGGGCCACTGTCCTGCACGGTTTAGCTCCAACCCTGATCAAACAGCCCTTAAAATGGCTGACTCTCTGATCAGTGCCCTAGGAAGCTGACTGAGACGCACCCTTAGTAGGCTAAGCAAAACAACTGCTCAGTCTAAACTTTTTTGTCTTGATGTTTCTTTTATCTCTGATACTCCTTTCTCTGGCTGAGGCTGAGCATCAAGACTATCTGGACTCTGCCTTTCACATTAGACACACCGGTGTGTCCCAATTCGCGTATACTATTCTATGACGTTTTGTAGTATAATTAGTGCGAGTAGTGCATGTTCACACAATCAGAGCTTTCAGACTCCAATATTAAATGACAAAATAACCTTATAAAATTCACACACGGTTAAGTAGGCTAAAGTGCGTATATTGAAAGATTATACAAAACTTACTGGCTCATCTCTTTTTCCACTCCCATTCTGTGAACACAGATGGGTAGAAAATCTGCCTGTTGCAGAGAGAGCCATTGAGGTATGGCCAAAGCTGAAAGAATATGTGGAAGCAGTCCGTAGAAAAGAACTACCAAACCCTGGAACCTCTTCTTTTGATACCATTGAAGCAGCAAATAAAGATCCCCTGACCTTAGCCAAACTTCAGTTTTTCATGGCGTTATCCAGAACGTTTTGTCCATTCATGAAGAAATACCAGACTGATGAGCCAGACTGATGAGCCAGTCTTGCCATTTCTGTGCAGAGACATGACAGAGTTAATGATGGTAATAATCTAATTTCTGCTTCGTTTTAATGGCTATTTTTTGTTTTATGATGACTTTTTAAGTGGGTTTACCACATTGAATAACTGTATACCTGTGTAGGATGGAATAACAAAGCTGGTTAACAGGATGCTAAATAATTACACAAATTTGTTTTTCCTTTTTGTAGAGTCTGGTGAGATGTTTCATCAAAAGGGAGCTACTCCAAGACATCACTCCCTTTAAACTGACCAAACTTGACACTGATGACCAGAAGAACTGGGTCAGTGCTAGCCACACTGACATTGGATTGGGTAATGCATTGTTACTGTTTTATGTATACATAAACTTTAAACTACACTGAATTCATGCCTGATATATTACTATATAACTAACATGATGTGTGTTATCCCTCCTTGATAGGCTCTTCAGAGCAAATCAAGCAACAGAGTAGGTGACCTCACTATCCTCGAATTTAGAAAGGGACTGCATAATGTGCCTCTCCAGAATCGTTAAGAAAACGCAAGAAAAGAGCCCTTTGAAATACCCTACTGTGCAGACAGCATGCTTAGACCCCTCCATCATGAGCAGAGACCCAGAATGGTCCAAGGGAAAGATGAAGTCTCTAGCAGTTGACCAACAAGCAGTTGACAAGAGGAGTTTCAGCTGGTAGGAATATTACCGGTATAGGAAAATAAAGGTTACACACAGCACAGTATGCAGTATGTGTTCTCAGTACTTTGATCTTAAGAACATTTTGAAGATTAGTTTAAGTTGGTTTTTAAATGTGCTTGCCTAAAAAGAGTATGATATGAGAGTATGATATGGGCTTAAACAGTAAATAATTGGATGTTACATATTTTATATGCATTAGTCTCCCTTTCATGTTCAAACTCAAATTAAACAAATACATTTACATCAATATCCAGTACCAGGTAAATAACCATCCATTCAAATTGATGTGATTTAAAATTGATGTGACTTTGGTGTTTGTCCATTGCAGGTGATACTGTTGTGCAACAGTTTGACAGCTTTCTCTGTCTGCATGGCAAAAGTGAGGAGTTCCTCTCTTTCAAACCCATGGAGCAACGACTTGATACTTTCCTTCACCAAACTCTCAACGCGTCTTATCCTGAGCTTCGGAGTTTCCTTCAACGCCTCCTGCTGTTATCTCATGGGCAAGCTACAGTAGAGAGAGGCTTCTCCGAGAACAAGGAGAGACATGCAATATAAAGGAAGAAACTGTTGAGGCCCAGAGACTTGTCTGTGACCAAGTACGTGCTTAAGGGGGGGTTCTCAAACTGTCCCTCATAAAGGAACTACTGGCTTCTGTAGCCTCAGCCAGGACCAGATACAGGATCTACCTTGATGAGGAGAGGAGGAAGAGAGGGGGCTAAAGAGAAAAGCTTTGGACAATGAGCTGGAAGAACTGAAAAAGAAAAGAGGGGTGTTGATGGTGGTGTGCGCCAGCCTTCAGAAGGACGCCGATCAACTATCTGAGCAGGCCGAAAACAAATCTAACATGCTCATGGCTGAAATGATTACAAAATCTAATACTCTAAGGAGGAGATTCAAGGAAAAGTGCAATGAATTGAAAAATGTTGAGTCTGAGTTGGAACTAAAATATACTGAATTAAGGCACATGCCTTAATTAACTTATTTACACAGTAAATGTCTGTGCAATTTCTATAGCTCTTGCATACATGTATGTACTTTGAATACATTAAGTTTCAGCGTTTAAAAAGTTGAGCATATTGAAGAGCTGTTTTTGTGATGATAAAATAATTATAAATACAGTAATTCTCTTTTTGAACTCCAAGTAGGCCGTGAGCTTACATTTTGTTATAATTGCACACTTTTGTTTTCAGTTACAGTTACTAGTTTGTTGTTTTGCACACTCTTTTACAAAAGTAAGCTTTTTGAATAATTGTGGCCCTCAACTTAGTAGAGTAGAGTTCCTGCTAATTTTGAAATATCTCCAAATAAATTGACATTTTAAGCCATTTCTAATTCAGTTCAGAGTGATATAGTTTCATCATTGCATCATCGTCAAACTGAATGGTTGCAATTCAGAATTTGGGACATGTCTATTTTTTAAAAAAAAAACTATATATACAGGTCCTTCTCAATAAATTAGCATATTGTGATAAAGTTCATTATTTTCCATAATGTAATGATAAAAATTAAACTTTCATATATTTTAGATTCATTGCACACCAACTGAAATATTTCAGGTCTTTTATTGTTTATACTTTTATCTCAATAAATTAGCATATTTCATCCGACCAATAAAAGAAAAGTGTTTTTAATACAAAAAAAAACTCAACCTTCAAATAATTATGTTCAGTTATGCACTCAATACTTGGTCAGGAATCCTTTTGCAGAAATGACTGCTTCAATGCGGCGTGGCATGGAGGCAATCAGCCTGTGGCACTGCTGAGGTGTTATGGAGGCCCAGGATGCTTCGATAGCGGCCTTAAGCTCATCCAGAGTGTTGGGTCTTGCGTCTCTCAACTTTCTCTTCACAATATCCCACAGATTCTCTATGGGGTTCAGGTCAGGAGAGTTGGCAGGCCAATTGAGCACAGTAATACCATGGTCAGTAAACCATTTACCAGTGGTTTTGGCACTGTGAGCAGGTGCCAGGTCGTGCTGAAAAATGAAATCTTCATCTCCATAAAGCTTTTCAGCAGATGGAAGCATGAAGTGCTCCAAAATCTCCTGATAGCTAGCTGCATTACCCTGCCCTTGATAAAACACAGTGGACCAACACCAGCAGCTGACATGGCACCCCAGACCATCACTGACTGTGGGTACTTGACACTGGACTTCAGGCATTTTGGCATTTCCTTCTCCCCAGTCTTCCTCCAGACTCTGGCACCTTGATTTCCGAATGACATGCAAAATTTGTCCAAAAGTCCAGTGCTGCTTCTCTGTAGCCCAGGTCAGGCGCTTCTGCTGCTGTTTCTGGTTCAAAAGTGGCTTGACCTGGGGAATGCGGCACCTGTAGCCCATTTCCTGCACACGCCTGTGCACGGTGGCTCTGGATGTTTCTACTCCAGACTCAGTCCACTGCTTCCGCAGGTCCCCCAAGGTCTGGAATCGGTCCTTCTCCACAATCTTCCTCAGGGTCCGGTCACCTCTTCTCGTTGTGCAGCGTTTTTTGCCACACTTTTTCCTTCCCACAGACTTCCCACTGAGGTGCCTTGATACAGCACTCTGGGAACAGCCTATTCGTTCAGAAATTTCTTTCTGTGTCTTACCCTCTTGCTTGAGGGTGTCAATGATGGCCTTCTGGTCAGCAGTCTTACCCATGATTGCGGTTTTGAGTAATGAACCAGGCTGGGAGTTTTTAAAAGCCTCAGGAATCTTTTGCAGGTGTTTGTTAATTAGTTGATTCAGATGATTAGGTTAATAGCTTGTTTAGAGAACCTTTTCATGATATGCTAATTTATTGAGACAGGAATTTTGGGTTTTCATGAGCTGTATGCCAAAATCATCAGTATTAAAACAATAAAAGACCTGAAATATTTCAGTTGGTGTGCAATGAATCTAAAATATATGAAAGTTTCATTTTTATCATTACATTATGGAAAATAATGAACTTTATCACAATATGCTAATTTATTGAGAAGGACCTGTATATATGTATTATAGTTAATTTGTCGACTTTAAAGTGTTTGTTTCTTTTGTTTTCACCACATACAGTAATGGTCAATAACTGTAATTTGTTGAAAGCTATTTTATTTCTGAAAAAGATGACACCTTGCACATTAAGATAGCACAGTGTTTTAGAATTTTACAGTAAAAAAAAAAATCAAAATACGTGAAAAACACCTATTTTAGCTTCAGGTTCTAAAGGGTTAACGGGCATTGTGTTCTGCAGCAGAGCAGCGTCATGTTTTGAAAGCATTATATAGATCAGTGCATTGCTCACATTCTCAGATATTAACGGACTTGGCTAGCGAGTATTTCGCTCGCTGACAATTCGCCACGATTTTTTTAACTACAGCTCAGGAATATTAACTTGCTGATCAAGGGCTTATCTCTCGTGACTCACGATTACAATGGAGAGAGAAAAAAACAAAAAGGTGCTCAAGACGAATCAGAGGGGTCCGACGAACGGGCAGCGATCCCATCAGGGATCCTGCTGCAAAAAGATGAAGAAAACGGTGAAAGTAACACCTCCTCCTCCTCCTGCTGCTCCTCCGCGTCTACCGACCAAACTGCCGGATAAAAAACTGCCAACCAGCCCGAAAATTAACTGGCCAATCGCGCCCTCTGGAGGACAGTGCAAAAACGAGGAGGATTTCTATCCTCTTATAAGGGTCATTCTTCATTTGTGGCATGTCCCTCTACTTTACAACAGTTGAAATAAACTTTAAATACCAATCAATTATAAAATGTTTGGATTTTTGTATTCTGTAGGATAAACACAATTTGTGCACTATTAATACATTTTTGTTTTAAAATAGGCTACATATTTAATTGAGTTTGAGAGATTGCATTTGTAACAAAATATGCATGTTCCCGCCATACCTCAGAGAGGTATCATGGAATGCAATTGCAACAATATAACTTGCTTTTAACAAAATAAAGTAGTTATATTGTGAATATAGATTTTATTTAACATGTACAATTTTATTATTTTATTAATTTGTTTTAAAAAATACATATTTTGTAATATTTAAGAAAAAAGTAGTGTCCCCCAAATTCATGTCTGTGGTGTTACATCAATGGATGTCATCCCTTTAAGAAAAGGGAGAAATCTATTTGGACTACTTCCTGTGTGTAAAGGTGATTGCAAGTGCTGGTTGATCTGAGGGGTGCATGGTGAGTACATTCTTTCTTATTAATTTTCTTAAAATGAGCTAAATTCCTGACAATTTCATGTGTCGCACTTTATTAGTGTCTGTGGTGTTATGTTGATAACTTGCAGATTTTACATATTTTAATACAAATTTTGATAGATACATATTTATTCATATTTCCAAAATGTCCCCTGATCTTTAAATCATCATGATGGCAGCCTCCATTTTAGAAAAGTCTGGATTTAGGCTAATTTGTCTGTCTTTCCTGTAACACCACAGACTCTATAGTAACTCCACAGACAATATACAACCAGCAATGTTGTATTTTTAATAAAACACATAGGACATCCATAATCATATAATTGTATCTCTCTTGTCAGGAATGGCAAGATTAACCGCTGCTGAAAAGCAGCGTCTTTATAGACCCTTAGCCAGCAGCCATATCACCCTGTATAGCCCAAGACTCTGGTCAGTACCTGGATGGGAGACTCCTGGGAAAACCAGGTTGCTGCTGGAAGAGGTGTTAGTGAGGCCAGTAGGGGGCGCTCACCCTGTGGTCTGTGTGGGTCCTAACCCCCCAGTGTAGTGATGGGGACACTATACTGTCAAAGAGCACCGTCCTTCGGATGAGACGTAAAACTGAGGTCCTGACTCTCTGTGGTCAAAATCCCAGGATGACGTTCGAAAAAGAGTAGGGGTTTAACCCCGGCATCCTGGCCCAATTTGCCCCTTGGCCTCTGTCCATCATGGCCTCCTAATCATCCCCATATACTGATTGGCTTCATCACTGTCTCCTCTCCACCAGTAAGCTGGTGTGTGTGTGTGATGGGCGTTCTGGGGCACTATGGCTGCCGTCGCATCATCCAGGTGGATGCTGGACACTGGTGTTGGTTGAGGAGATTCCCCCTTCCATGTAAAGCGCTTTGAGTACCCAGAAAAGCGCTATATAAATGTAATGAATGATTAATTATTATTATTATTATTATAGACAAAAAGACTGAGAATAGGAGATCTCCCAGAGAGGGGAAAGAGAGCAGCAAAGAAGCACTGGAGAATATATAAAATATGTATATATATTTTATATTTTGTGTTAAATAAGTTTGTGGATACATGATATATTCACTGAAGAATTTCAGATTTTTTTTTATTCTCTATTGAAACAGATCACACATTGCGATTGCAGCACAATCTATTGTGCAGACAATTTTTGAGAAAGTGTGAAGCAGGTTGTTTTAATAATATTTTTTAATTCAGTTTTTCTCTAAATGTTCTTTTATCAGAGTAGATACTTCTTGTAATCCTACTCATGATGAATTTCATTATTCTGCTCAATAAACTTTTAATTGTTAAACCTATTATGCAATATTATGTCTGTGGTGTTATATTACTTCTGTGGTGTTACTTCAAAACGTATCTGAAATTTCTTTCCTTCAGAGCCATTTAATCTTATCATTTAATGTTTTTAGACTGTAAAGTGGTTTTAATATTTTAGAATAAAGACTATAAAGGTAGCACAGACCATTTTTCCTGCCTTTTTTATGTAGCCTATATACACATTTTTTTTTTAAAAAAAGAAACAATTCTTCTTTGGCAAAAATAGGGGCCAAAATGAACAATTAAACATTTATTTTGAAAAATGAAATTTAAATGATTAATGAAACTGAGTCCTTAAAGTAATTCATGTATTTATTAATTATTACCAAAAGTTGCATATCCCTGCTCATTTTAGAACAAACCAAAATTTTACTTCAAATATTGGTAACACCATAAGTGGTTGTTTCACCAGTGTTTGATTCAAATCATTTAAAAATCTAAATGTTATTAAGCTTAATTTGAATGGATATATAATATTAAACTACTTTTAAATGCATAGCAATACATTTTATTAAAAGAAAACAAACAAGCATTTTTACCATTTCTGCCTCTCATTTGCCACTCCAATTGAAGACTGACCCATAACTTGCATGCGCAGCAAGCACAAGTTATGATTTTTGCTGTGCACATGCCTATTAGTGTCCTCTGTGATCGTGGGAAATTTGAACAATGGACGCATCTCCGATCCAAAGATATCGGCAAAAGTTTTTTTCTAAGGTAAGACATCCACTTTACCATGCACTGACCACAATTACTAGCTTATTATCCTTATGTGACTGTTAAACGTAACTGGTATCATCACAAACGTTATTCTGTGGCATATTTCATGTTATTGTGTCATGCAAGGTCATTGCAAAATCTAGAGAAGGTGGCCAGCGGGGTACAGTTGAGACACACTATCAAATTGTAACACTCCCCTAAATTATACAGCAGAGTATATACAAAAATAAATAGGAATGCCTGTTGGCAGTACGTTGGACGTGAATTGTGCTCCCCTGTCAGATATGATGTATTTAGGCACACTCCATCGGGTAAAGATTTCTCCTCTGAGAATTGTGACGATCTTCTGGGGGAACATCTCTACCCATTTTGTGTAATAGTCGACTATCACAAGAAGGTAAGAGTTTTGTTTCTTACTGAGAGGAAATGGTCTCATAAAATACATACCCAAAGTGTGACCTGGTTCTGTCACTTGCGTATGCTGTAGAAAGCCGCTGGGTATTGTGTTGTCATGTTTATATTTTTGACAGATATCGCATCCTTTGACATATTGCCTGACGTCTTTTCGGACAGTGGGCCACCACGCCACCTCCAAGAGCTTCAGCAGGGTTTTTAGTCGGCTCAGATGTCCTCCCATCGGGTTATCATGAAAGTAATGTAAAAATCCAGGTATCAAGTCAAGTCAAGTCACCTTTATTTATATAGCGCTTTTAACAATTTAGATTGTTCCAAAGCAGCTTTACATTGATAATAGGAAAATAAAGTAACAGAGATTGTTTTGGCTTTATAGCAGCTCTAGAATAAGGTTATTGTCCAGCTAAAGTTAGTTTTGATTGATCCACTTCCGTCGCAACGGTCATTAGTTATTAACATAGGGGCTGCTAACACAACACCGTTTTAACAGAAAACTCTTAAGTTCTCTCTACACAAACTTTAAAAATGCGAACCTGTGAGAACGCTGATGGCGTGCACATGCACATTACGAGCTCAGTCTATAGGTATGCGTGTTTGAATATATGTGCGCAGGCGTGTAGTCCTTCCCTACAAACCAACCCTCAACAAACTACTTGTCTGACCTTAAAATTTATAATACATCATTTTTATAGCTTCCGAATTATCCCGACAACGTTTTATCTGTACAGAGGTAAAGGGAAGGAGGCCTTCACAGGGGAGAGACTAATTGACACTTCAGGACTGCGTTGTCGTCGCGTCCAGGCGCAGGTCCTTCATCAGATCTGGATACGGCCTGGATCCGGCGGACTGTGGTAAACCTAGGGATAAACAGAGAGACTAATATTAGCGTAGACGCCATTCTTCTTATGATGTAACGAGTACATCAGGATTTATGGGAAGTGTTCCCGGTTCCGGCTGACCTAATCTATGCAGCCTAACATTGAATTATAGAAGTCTATAATGTGTTATGTGTATGCTAGGTCAAAGAGATGTGTCTTTAGTCTAGCTTTGAACTGACATGAGTGTGTCTGCTTCCCGGACAATGTTAGGAAGACTGTTCCAAAGTTTTGGTGCTAAATAGGAAAAGGAAAAGAGCTCGCTCAAGTACTGCGGAGCTAAACCATTTAGTGCTTTGTAAGTAATCAGCAATATTTTAGATGTTTAATTGGGAGCCAATGCAGTGTTGACAGAACAGGGCTAATATGATCATACTTCCTGGTTCTGGTAAGAACTCGAGCTGCTGCGTTTTGGACCAGCTGTAGTTTGTTTATTAAGCATGCAGGGCAACCACCCAGTAGAGCATTACAATAATCTAGCCTTGAGGTCATGAATGCATGAACTAATTGTTCCGCTTTTGTCAATGAGAGCATATGGCATAATTTAGATATATTTTTAAGATGGAAAAATGCGTTTTACAGATACTAGACACGTGACTTTCAAATGAAAGATTGGTATCAAAGAGCACACCCAGGTTCCTAACCGACGACGAAGACTTAACAGAGCAGCCATCAAGTGTTAGACAGTATTCTAGGTTATTACGTGAGGAAGTTTTTTGTCCAATAATTAGAATCTCTGTTTTTTCAGAACTTGTGATCGATGAGACGTGATCGATGCTACAAACTGATAACGGTCAGATAAGTATGATTTAAACCATGCTAATGCAATTCCACTAATGACAACATAATGTTCGAGTCTATTTAAAAAAATGTTATGGTCAGTAGCATCAAAATGCAGAGTAAATCATTTGTAACTATAATGAGAGCAGTCTCAGTACTATGGTACGGTCTAAATCCTGACTGAAAATCCTTGCAGATATCATTTCTTTCTAAAAAGGAACATAGTTTTGAGGATATCGCCTTTTCTAGTATCTTTGACAGAAAAGGCAGATTCGAGATCGGCCTGTAATTGACTAATTCTGTACAATCAAGTTGCGTTTTTTTAACAAGCGGTTTAATCATAGCCAGCTTAAAAGTCTTTGGTACGTAATGACAAAGATGAATTAATGATAGGCCTATTAAGAAGAGGATCTATGACCTCTGGAAGCATCTCTTTCAATAGCTTAGTCGGAATAGGGTCTAACATACATGTTGTCGATTTAGATGATTTAACGAGTTTAACGAATTCTTCCTCTTCTATAGTAATGAATGAATCGATTTTTTCCTCAGGGAGACTACAATGCACTGCCTGATGCGATACTGTAGTAGACGATTGCATGGTTATAATTTTCTCCCTGATATTATCAATCTTATAAGTGAAGAAGTTCATAAAGTCATTACTGTTGTGCAGCTTAGAAAATTCTGGGCTTGAAGCTTTATTTTTCGTTAGTTTTTAGTTTATTTTTTGTTAGTTTAGTTAGTAATTTAAATAAAATGAATGAATTTAAATGGATGAATAAACAAACATGTTGCCCAAATGTTATTTTCTTTATTTGTCTTTATTTATTATATTTGCAATGAATGGTTAGTTACCTTTACATCATTAAAAATGGTTGTCTCAACTGTACATGGTACTGTCTCAACTGTACCACATCATGGGTAGAGTTGAGACAAAAAGCACCTTATTTTTATGAGCTAATTGTGGAACTACTTATGGGTATTATTGATTGATAATATCTTAGTCTACAAGCTAATGAAATGTCATGTGGAAATTCACTTCTTTTCAGTATCTATTTTTGTGTGAAAAATCAAAACGCAAAAAGTTTCTCAACTGTACTCAAGTCTACCATGCAAAATTAAATGCTACCAAAAATTTTAAACATGCCCCAAAAACAGTAAGGTGAAAGCTTGAAATCTCACACAGCTTAAAGCCAGAACAAATTACACCTTCTTCACATACAAAAATATAATAATGAATAAATAGCACCAAAATTTTTTTTTTTAAATATAATCATTTAGTTTCACAGCTTAAGTTTATATTTAGTGTGCTTGTCCAAAGCAGTAGTAGATCTAATAGAAAATGTATAGTCACATTTTAATAACAAATAAATTGGTTTACAGCATCGGGGAAAAAAATGGGAAAATTTTGAGAGTTTTAAAAAGGCTTGAAATACCAAAAATATCTTCCAAAAGGGCACTTATATAGTCAGATGCCAAAATGGAATCTGGGGTCTATCTGCACTTTCAGGAAATGTTTACAAAATTATTTTAGTGGTACAACCACGGATCAATATAAATGTGTGGATTGTTCATGGCGTCATAAAAAGCATAGATAAAAAGTGAAGCCACTGCGCCGCCATATTGGTATTCTTCTTCTTCTTTTTATTGGCGACTTGCAACCATATATTGCATTATTGCCACCTACTGTATCTTAATTACTTTTACTTAAATCCTCGTGTTCAGTCCAGTTTGTTGTAAAAAGATGAGATGTGTTTAAGTACCATCTTTCCAGAGTTATTTGAGAAAATAATTGTAATGTCCATTAGTTTAATTCCTTCATGCTCCAGTCCAGTCCATTCCTTAAAGCCAGTCTTTGAGTTGAGTATTTAGTGCATTCAAACAGCACATGTTCCACAGTTTCCAGTTGACTGCATGCATGTCTCACAATTTCCAGATATATGTTTTCCTATAAGATGTAGAGATGCATTTAACTTTGTGTGACCTAGTCTAATTCTGCTAAATTGACACTTGACACTCCTGCTCTTCCCCATTGACTTTTCTTATATTGGTATTCCCTCAAGTTCTATTGAATTAATAGGAAATCATCTGATTTTAATGAGGACACATTACCTAACGAGTCAGTGTTTTTATATCTGAAGTCACAATGCAAACGCAAACGTCCTAAACATTTAAATGGTTATCTGTTTAAAGTCGGGAATGTCCCCTGCTTATTAAAAGTTGCGTTCATCTTCATTACAGTAGCGAATATCAGATCAGCTGACGGACGATAAAAAGTCAACAAAAAATGCTATTACTAGCAAGTAGCAACACCTCCACGGGAGTGGAAGTGCCGACCTGGCGACCAATCAAAAGGCAAGTATTTCCTCCGGCGTGTCTGATTGGACGGAGTTGCTCTGGTGCGTTGTGATTGGTGGAACGCACTGACCGCGGTGTTCGAATATGTTGTCTTCACAGTAACCGTCGGCGAGCTATGCACTATGCAGGTGGACACAGACGAGTTTAGTTTAGTTACAGTACTAAATGTGTTTAGGTTAGATGTTCTGATTTTCGAGACACGAATTTAGCTTAGCTGACTGTATAGGAGTCATTTACATAACTGTTAACATACCATTTACATAACTTGAGGACATCATAAATAAAGGTAAGAATGTATAATTTAACGTTACGTCTTTTCAAATATGCGATGCTAGCTGCAAAGAGCAAACTCGGCTTCCGGTCAGTAAAATAAATGTTACTTTCCTGTCGAAATGCGGTTCCTTGCTCATCTATTCTCGTCTTTTGTTTATAATCATGTCATAATGCTCATTGTTTAACAACTAACGTTAGAGCAAAACAGCGTCTTTGAACTGAAGTGAAGCTAGCTGGCTAAGTTAGTCGATTGACTTTGTTTATAAGTAACGTTAATTGTCCATTCATAAACGTCCTGACAGTAAATCTTTATCCGTTTATTGAGTGTAGAATTGTCAATGTTTTCATTTGTAGGTCTGTCATAATGGCTCTGGCGTCTCCATACGGGGTTCTGTCCGATGAGGAAGAGTGTGGAGCTGTGTTTGAGTCCACAGCTGCTGATATTAGATGTCCACGGTTTGTGTCTCCTCTGCCAGAGATCTCCGTCATAACCCCTGCTGCAGATCCTCAAACACCCACTAAAGAGGTATGATAGACAGTAAACTTATACTCTGACTGACAAATAGTCTTTATTTCTGCAGGCCCAGGTCCAGGTGTTGTGACGAACAATGATAAGTGCCAGATTGTACTACCAACACTAACGTTATGTTTGCATTGTTTTTAGGGTAAGGGTAGGTACAGGTATGGACGTTAATAAAGCCTCAAAGCTCATGAATATGATGCTGGTAGCACAATCTGATTGGTAGAATTGGTCATGTTTCTGTCGACTAACTTCAGAGCTGAAAAACTAACTATTGATTGTCACATGCTGACTTTTAGCGATTATATAACGTTACATGCTTTGAAATCAAATGCGCAAAACATAATGATTCATCACATCTTGTGACAAGCTATTTGAACACTTAGGTGTGGTTTCACAGCCAGGATTAGGCCTTAGTTTAATTATGCCGGAGGAAAAAACATTACTGGTGTACATTGAGACAAAACAATGGCACTAATATATTGATATGCCAGTGCAAGTTGCTTTCAGTTAAAACAGCTCAAACATGCATTTTAGCCTGGGACTTAATCGTTAGATTTTAGTACTTATTTATTAGATCGTAGTATCTATACCAATCATTACTTGTTCGATTTTTAATTTTACTAGTAAGATTCGTAATTAAACTACAGTAGCTGTTCAGACTAGTTATTACATATGACAAGTAAAAATAAGTTGTGCAACAATTTGTATATCACTAGTTACTAGTGATAAATGGGTACTAATATCAAATAACTACTTGTTAGTTTATAACCAATAAAAATGGAATGGTTATTTTTACTAATGGAATAAGTACTCAAATCTAATGAGTAAATGTTAGTAAATTTTAAAATGGAAAGCCTACTAGGAATCATAGTCGTAATTTGCTGGTGAGACGGGTGGTACATGTCCTCACCACTTTTTGCTTGGCTTGATATTGTCCCCACCACTTTTTGAAACATCTCCCATCACAGATTTATACAAAGAAAGCATCTCCAGTTGACTAGCAGGGTATTCGTTTAGTTTGTTTGTCTTAAATAAGAGGCGATATGGAGCTGGAATGTGTTGTTTTTGAAATCATGCTGACACCGTGTCAACGCCGGACGCGACAGTTTTCAAGTCGTGCTGCAACCGCTTGAGGCTGTCTACACTAGACACAAAGTTTGGATTCTGTGTTTTCCGCATCGCAGAAATGATAGGACATGATACTGTGTTGTTAAATGTTAAATCTTCTTGCCATACTTGCCCTGGGCTTCTGCTTACTGTTTGTTCAGTCAACTCCTACGTCTCAGATTGTCACATTGCCAGAAGCGGCTCCCTCACAATAATTCTTTTCATTAAGGACAGCTGTAAGTAATGTGTTTTTCCTCCGGTCAACACAAACAGCTTGCTTAATGGTTCCTCACCTCAGGCTCTGTTCAGACTGTTCAGAATGGTGCTTTCATTTCAAAAAGCTCCCCGTCCACACAAGCATTTTCAATTGTTTTCCAAATGTTGCTCATCCACACTGAAACTGCTTAAATCTCCTTACTACGCATGCGTAAAATGTAATAAAAGCTCAAGAGATGAAACCGAGAGAGCAGACATAATAAAGTTCTCACTTCTGGCACGATAATATTTATTAGCCATATATCCCATCACTTACTGTTGCGTCCGGGACGCACTCAAAATCGCATAGATTAAACGCAATTCTCATGTTTTGCTGCAGGACAGCAAATGCGAGTACATTTTCTGTCGTCTTTGCAGGAATATAATATGATGATTCTACCAAGGAACATTTATCTTTAACAACACTGATGGTAAATTGCAGGCACAACAATGCAGATATAACCATAGATCTTATTGGTACGATATGCACCACATGACTAAACGTGCATCATCGTTTTCAAATACCTCCGTTTTCACAGTCCACACAACAATGAGAAAACGACGGTTTCAACGGAGAGAAAAAGATGAGTTTTCTAACGAAAACCTATAGTGTGTACAATGCCTCAGTTCTGTGATGTTAATGAGTCTTTCATCTGTGTGACTGGCAGCCTGTCCAGATCAAGAGTGATGTCAGCAGAAGAGGCAGCGCTGATGATGGATCAGAGAAGCTTAAGGTTTTCGTACGCATTCGTCCTCTTACCGAGGCAGAGAAGGAGCGGGGAGATGAGCAAGTAAAGGAATTTGACACTTTTGTGAAACACTTTTTCAAGGAAGGAATGGCTTGGTTGGCAAACAATGATATCTTTATTGTAATGTTTGTGCTGTTCAGGGATGTGTAAATGTGCAATCTGAGGACAGTCTGCTTCTCAGAGCGCCAAAAGACTCCCGCAACATGAAGAGTGCCGAGAGAGGCGTCTCTCAAAGCCTGCACAAGTTCACCTTTACCAAGGTAATGCATCCATTAAGGAAATCATCAAATATAGCATTTCATATTTATATATGAAATGCACATTTAATATACACCCCACCCCTTTGTTCTTGGACTATTTACTGACAAGTTTCACCCTGGATGCAGCATCATGTACATTTTTTTTCTTTGTGCAGATTTTTGGACCACAAACCAATCAGCAAGAGGTTTATGATCACACCATGAGGGAGATGGTACGAGATGTTCTGCGTGGAGAAAACCGCCTCCTCTATACTTATGGTGTGACCAACTCGGGCAAAACCTACACCATACAGGGTAAGACGGCCATAACATACTTCTGCATTTCAGCATGTTGGTTTGGTGCATACATTTATGTAAAACTGGATAATGTTATTGCTTCCTAAAGTAATGTGAGTACTGGTGTTGCTGTGATTCAACAGGGGCAGGTGGAGAGGCAGGACTGCTGCCGCGGGCGTTAGTGTCTGTATTCCTGAAGCTGTCTGGGCGACTGTACTCCGCCATGGACCTCAAGCCCGTACTGAGCATGGAGGTCCGTAAGCTTGAGGCTGGTGAGGTCCATGCTGAGGAAATGCGTCGTGATGCTTTGCTGAAAGAGGTAAAGAGAGAGGTAACAAAGAATTAGAATGGTTGAATAAGAAATGTTCTAAGCGATAATTAGAGATGCGCATTTAGTGTAGGGCTTGTTGATTTAACACGTTAATTTAAGTAGTTCTGGAAGAGTAGCGCATATAAAATATTTAACACACCTGCCCTAGACCTGCAAAGGTCATTGGTGACATGATACAGGGCAAAAAGTGCGTGATGTAGCCTATAGAATGCAGTTGGCGGTGTTTTGTTTCCGTGTTTTGAGATAATCAATCGGGTGAATCAATGAATCAATGGCCCGTTTATAAAGTGAGCTATTGGTTCTCATTCACTAAGCATGTGTACACCAAAATTTTTTATAATTTATTCTAAATTTAGGGGGAAAAAAAACACTTTTTTGGCACACTTGGCACTGCTCGAGGATTGGGCGAGAGCGTGTCTGCATGAAGCGGCAAGTTATGAAAGTGATGAAAGGCTGTAAGGAAAGTGTGTGTAAAGACACATCAGTCAATCAAGCATTTTTATGAACTTTAGCAATTAGAAATAAAATGTGTCAACCATGTATGAAAATGTGATGTCATATTAAACATAATTATAAGCTGGTGGTGATTCTTGAGATATTGGTCATTCAGTGTTTCTGTAAAAAACAAAAAAATAATGAACAATCCTTTTTGTCCTTCAATAGTGTCAGATTTTTCTTGTTGTCTTGAATTGTCTTCCTTTTGTTCAGGAGGAAAGCACTAGGCTGCGTGCAGGTTTGTCCTGGGACAGTGGCATCGGAGGACTCTCAGCTACCAGTCACATAGCAACACAGCTGGAGGGTGAGGAACTATCTGACATTCCACCCTGAGATACTTCATACTAAAAAGAATTGCAGAAATGATGACACTTGTCCCATTTGCCAGGCACTCACAAGTTAGGCCACTCAAACAAAGATATAGTAGTTCCGTTTGGGGAAAGACAGACACTTTCCAGCTTTAATTTTTGAGCTACATGTAGTTCTCACTAACATATCAGGTGCAGTCACATTAGTGAAATTTTGCAGGCAAAAAGGTAATTTTTCCATTGCTTTAAGGACCGCTCGCAGCCACTTTCAAACCAAGCAGCTTTCTGTTGGTCAGCATGGTGAATTTGTGTGACCCCCGATGCAAAATCTATGTAGGGAAATTTTTCACTCTCACTTGAAAGACTCAATTGCGTGGATTCCTATTGAAATAACAGGATATCGAATGCGAAGTTTCACAGAGCAACCTTAATAAAATTTTAAAGATTATCTTCTAAGCAGATGTGCTGTTGTATTACAGATTCAGATGGCATTTTTTTGGAGACAAATGGCTTGGGTCTCAGTGGTGGTGAGGACCTTGAGGAGGGAGTGCATTTCTCAGTGTGGGTCTCATTTTATGAGATCTACAACGAATTTCTTTATGATCTCCTGGACACTCTGCCTTCACTTCAGTCCCACAAGAGAGCCACGCTACGCCTCAGCGATGACAAACATGGAAACCCGTATGTAAAGGGTAAGAATCACAGAAGAGGACTGAAATTACCACTTTCAATTACGGATTTAAATATATATCCATTTCCTCAATTATTTTTTACTTACCCATTTTAATTATATTGAATCATTCATGTCCTTCCATTAGATCTGACCTGGATTCAAGTGCGAAGTGCAGAAGAGGCCTGGAAAGTGCTTAAAGTTGGACAACGCAACCAAAGTTTTGCCACTACTCACCTAAACCACAACTCTAGCCGCAGGTACCTGCTTAATGTCATCATACCCATAATGCCGTCATAAGAGCATGAGTGATGCTGTAAAAAATTCACTCCACTTTCTAAATGCATGTTGTTGATCTTATTGCAAACAATTCATCCATGCATAGGTTTCATTTTAAAAGTTTTGACCTTCTAATGTTTAATTATATTGTCATAACTGGATCTATCAGTGTAAATAGCCATTTCCACCCAAAGTTGCATGCAAAATTGGAATATCGCATAAAACATTTGCAAATAAAGCCATCACGTGTTTAAGAGAACTAAATTGGGGCAAAATATCTAATAAAAATGTGTTGCTGCAATCGGGGAAGCCACTGTGGCTCTTTTTCCTACATCATAAATGATTTGCATCTTAGAGCGCGCAGATGAAATGCAATAATATCTTGTGTTTGAATTGAATGACTGGCGTTTGGGAACGCAATCAAATGAAACACTTCTTTTTTTTCTTTTTTCTTTTATTCACATTTTTATAATGTATGCGCCTCTTGCCGTTTCCACCCAGCGTTATCTCAAAATGCAGTTGGTGGATAGAAACATAGCTGATGACAATCTTCTCTCTGCTGTTGTATGCAAGACTTCTGCAAACATTTAGTCCTCTTAAACCCTGTTCCTGCAAGTTCACGTTCTTCTGCCTCAACTTTGAGAGCCACACCCACATCTCAAAATCTAATCAACAACCGATAAACAGAACCAAGTCCCGTGAATCCAGAGAGACAGGCTCCAAAAGAGAGTAAATCCTATAGCCATTTAGACCTTGGTTCCAGAGGTTGAAACAGAGAGTACCCTACCACCCCAAAGTTCCTAGTTCCTGGGGAAAGTTCCTGCGGTGGAAACGCGGCTCTTGTTATATGAATTCATGTTCGTAAAAAAGACGCTGAAGTGCATGATATCATGACCATTGCAGTGTCCGAATACATTTTGCATGCTCAGTGTCTATTGTGATCGTGGCTTTACTCTTCTGTCCCAATCAGAATCTTTTTATTTGAAATATATTTAAAGTTTACATGTATTTAGCTATTTATTTATGCAACAATACATAAAACAAAAGTATAGTTTATTAAATTGAAAAAGAATTGAATCGTGTTGTGTATTTTCTTTCAATTTTTAGCCACAGTATCTTTACCATCCGTGTTCTACATGTCAAGCCACAAGCAGAGCTGGGACAGGTGACCAGAATCAGCGAGTGAGTCTTTCCACATTAACTGTGTGCTTCTTCATAAGTGAGGTTTTTTTTTTGTAATATCAGGCATTTTATTGGTGTATTGGACTGAACCTTTTAGAATTACTCTGGTTATTAAAAGATAGTCAGCTGTTCAGTTCTCAAAAGGATTTGATTTTGAATTCTGTTACTTGCGGCAGGCTCTCTGTGTGTGATTTGGCGGGTTCTGAGCGCTGTAAAGTCCAGCAGAATGGTGAGAGAATGAAAGAGGCAAACAACATCAACACCTCTTTGCTGACACTGGGACGCTGCATCAGTGCTCTGAGGCACAATCAAACCAACAAGTGAGTGTGAAATGCTTCACTATTTATATGGTGTGATGGGTCATGATGGTACACTAGTAGTCCAATAACTGTCCAAACCATTATAATGCTTTTCCACTGCATGGTACGGCTCACCTATATAGTACCACCTCGATTGAGGTTCCAAACGTGCCATACCGATACTAAAATGTGATGTGCTAACACTGCTGATCACTGATTTGTTAGCGAATCGTCACTACCAGCGTCATTGTATTTGTGAACCAAGACACCAAACCCGTTAGAAACAAACTTCGTCTTGCAGTGAAAAACATGCAGAGAATCAAGAACACCATTCCATCAATATGCTCCTGTGTTTGTGCGTTTGTTTGTCACGTTTACGATGATGTCACGGCAGCAGAGGCGGTGCAACTATAACAATCAGTCTATAATCCCACCCACTTTAAAGCAGTACTAAACTGCAGTGGAAAAGCAAACCGAGCAGAGTCGTACCACGCAGTGGAAAACCGCCATTACTGATGTCATTATTCTGTCATTGCCACAGGTCTCGTCCTCCGCTGGTCGTTCCTTTCAGAGACAGCAAGCTAACCAGGGTCCTCCAGAGTTTCTTCTGTGGTCACGGGCGCTCTTGCATGGTGGTCAACATCAACCCCTGCGCCTCCACCTATGACGAAACGCTCCAAGCGCTCAAATTCTCTGCCATTGCCACACAGGTGAAAAGATGCTGCTTGCTCTGTTTTTAATCTTTCCTCTTCTGGACACCAAACAGCATTTAAACAATGTCCATTTACAAATATCTTTCATGTTTCAGCTGGTACATGGGCCGTGCAGCAAGACTCGTGTGGCGTACATCCTGTCCCTGCTTCGCGAGCAGCCAGCTCATCACAACGATACCACTTTACTGGAGGAGGAGGATGAGGAGGACAGTGATGAGGAAGGAGACATCACCATGTTTGATCCTGATGTAAATCCACTAATTTGGTTAATAAGAGAGAATAATTGTTAGTGATAACTAAAAGGACAGATCACCAAGAAATGACATTTCTGTAATTTACTTACTCTTATGTTGTTCCAAATCTGTATGACTTTGAAATACAAATTAAGAATTTTTTTAAATGAAACCTGAGGTTTCTGTGCCTCCATTAAAAGTCCAGGTAACCAAAATGTAAAAGCCTTTCTTGTGAAGGTATCTCTACACAAGACTTGGATTAAAGCACTCGATTCAGTTGGATGTTTTTTTACAATGCCTTCATGACCTTTTTGGATCTTTTAACCTCTCGGGCTTCATTGATTAATCTTTGAAACATCAAGTTATTTTTTAGAGTCTTATGTGTTTGGAGTTTTCATTCTCTGTAGGAAGTAATTGTAGAAAATCACTATGACTGTTGACTAGCCTATATGACGGTTGTTGTAACGAGTCATGAATGACTTTCTATTTTCTTTGTGAATGTCTCAGAAACCCTATTTACCAGAAAGCATAAAAAATCCTCTTTAAACCCTGCTGATAGTGAAATATTTCATAATTCAGCTGGATTTGGTTATGTTGGGCAGGCGCTCCTAAAGGCCATCGATGTTCTGAAGCGCGAGGTACTGCGTCAACGGCAGGAGAAAGAGGAGCTCGAGGCCAAGGTTCGAGAGGAGGTCTGCGCTGAGATGATGGAGGTCATCAACCGCATGCAGCATGACTTCAGGTACCTAGTGCTTCTATGGATAAGGGAAAGAATCTATATCTCTAGTGTATATGAAGAGTTCAGATGCAAAAGCCTCTAAGTGCCATCGAAAATTTTCTTGTAGAATGATCATTTTTATCAAGCTCGTATATTTAAGTTCAGTAATTTCACTTAAATGACAATTAATAGGTCATTTTCATTGCTATTTAAGTGAAATTACTGAACTTAAATATACGAGCTTGATAAAAATGAGCATTCTAGAAGAAAATTTCAGATGGCACTTAGAGGCTTTTGCATCTGAACTCTTCATATATATATGTACTATAATGCAATATAAAGTTATTTAGTTGTAAATTCAATGTTTTAAGTTCCTCCCTTGTTGTGCAGCGAGACACTGGAGGGTGAGAGGGATCTGATGGAGAAGAGATGTGACAACAAAATTAACAACCTGAAGAGCAGCCTGAAGAACTATTACAGCCAAGAGCTAGAGGTCAGTGATGTGAAGGGAGCAGTTACACTGACAATTCAACCCAAACCCTGTTTACACCTGGTATTAGCATCCATTTTATCCGATTTATTATTAATAATAATGGCACAATTTATGAAATGATTATTTTAAGGATTAGGGTTGTCCCAGTAGACGATAGTCAGAGATATCGCAGATGGCTGATGCCTTTGACGATATCAATACGATAATTGGCATGTTTTCGTTTTTTTTTATTGTTTTTATTATTATCAGGCTTGCTAGTATTATCAAATTAATATAGACCCTATTATTCAGAGCAGCGCCATGACGGGTATGAAAGCGAGGCTGTGAGGGATAGACAGCGTTTTCAATAGCATCAGCTGTTAAAAGCTGTATAAATATCTAGATCACTTATACCACAGCTCATTTTGTTGGGAGTTTTTTGTTTTTGTTTGTTTTGTCATCAAAAAATATCTTTCCAAGAAATTTCAGTAGTGTTTCTGCAGCAGAACCATCCAAAAACATATTAAAGGGCGCCTATTATGCCCCTTTTCACAAGATGCAAAATAAGTCTCTGATGTCCCCAGAGTGTGTATGTGAAGTTTTATCTCAAAATACCCAACAGATAATTTTTTACAGTATGTTTAAATTGTCATTTTTTGGGGCTCAGAAAAACTTGCCGTTTTAGTGTGTATCCCTTTAAATGCAAATGAGCTGCTGCTGCACGGCACAGGGGGCGGAGCCTCACGAGCTCACCCTTCAGTCAGGACAATCTCATCTGATAATATCAAAACAGAAACTTTCAGTAACGCTGTTCATTTCGACCCGGAGTCGGACAATAATGCCCGCAGAGACAGAATATTTGCTGTATGGAGATAGAACAGGTATAGTTTAGTTTAATTACGGTTATAACTAATTGTCATCTGCTTTTATCCACTATTTATACAAGCCTGCTGTAGCAAACCCCGTCCGAATGATGACCAAAATATACTGAGGAGTTCAATGAAGTTTATTGTACATCACACAAAAGATGATGCATTAGTTTTACTCCAGAAAATCACTGTAAGAGCTGAATAAACACAGTAAAAGAAGTGCGCATTAAAGTCTTATCCATAAACTCTCTCTCTCTCTCTCCCTTTTATTATCAACATACACAGCGAAGTACACAAAACACTCGTTACAACCAACCAACCAACAGTAAACAAATATATACACACCTTTTCAGTGGGTAAAACGACTCGATGAGCTGTCATAAAGTGCGTGCTCTCACTTTCAATTCTGACGTGGTCAGTAACGTTAGGCCTGTCGCTCCGAAGACTGGATCACGAACAGTTGGTACAGATCCATCCTCGAGTAACAATGGGAGTAAATGAAGACTGCTATGTTCATTCTTACATCCAACAACAAAACACCTTAATTGCTTAGGAGACATTCTTGTCTACACCTGCTCCAGCGTCGAAACACTGTTGGACTGTGTTTAGCTCACTCAGGGCGGGTCTATGCTCAAACTGCAGTGTCAATCAACAGTCTCGAATCTGAGAACGGCTTGTTCTGAGACAGTGCTTATGATTTATGGGGATTATAAAAAAACAGGGTACCCGCGGGGTCTTAAAAGCATTGAAAAAGTCTTAAATTTGATAATCTCAAATTAAGGCCTTAAAAGCCTTGAATTTGGTATACAAAGTCTTGGATTTCGTTACAAAGGTCTTAATTTTTTTTTGCCTTTTCTATGATTAAATTCATACCGTAACAAAATTAACTGTTACTAATGTAGACTGTTAAGAATTAGTCGCGTAACGTTGAGTGCACCTCGCGCGTTCTTCTATGACGTGAAGCGCGAGGTGCGCACCCGTTACGATGATTACTAATCAGAGCTTTTCTGTTAAAAGAACATGTTTTCTACCCGGTCTTTTCAGTAGTATCTGGCCACAGCCATCCACGCGCGCTCTCTCTACATTGTTGAAGAAGCGCGGATGATCTGAAAACACAGACAAGCTGGAGTTCAGCGATCTTCATTTGAGAAGATCTGTCATGAGCCGCTTGCGCTGTTTGTGCGACTAAATCTGCGATCAAAATGCAGGCTGATATACAGCAGTGTTTTTAATGTTGATCATTATGCGAGCAAGAATGCAATGTTTCCCGACTATCCACACGATTTCAAATGTGACATTGATTTTATACAACAGTAAAAAAAAAACAGAAAAAAAAGGGGGTAACATTAATTGATGTACTACATTTTAAACAGTATTGTTAGGCTTATTGCTCTATTTTGCAACAAAATCTGTGGCATTGACCAAGACAATGAGTTACCGCCACCTACTGGCGATTTTAATATCATATTTTTATTAATATTAAACGTTTTTTAACATTGAATATTTATTGAACGTTGTTTTATTTAAAGCATTATTTATTTTTTAAAGGTATTATAAAGGTGAAAAATGAAATGGAAAAATCGATTAAATGGGGCAAATATTGTCCCTTAATGGAAAGATGTGACTGCAGTCGTGGAAGAGAGGGGGTACGGCACTCTAAAAAAAATTGGAGAACTAAGGAAAAGGGATATGTAGAATTGCACAAGTGCTACTGCTAAAGAGTGCAATGTCAATACAGCCTGTTAGCTTAATTTTAATTTCTCATAAGCTTAATCGAATTGGCCTAGAGAGAATAATTATGACATTTTCTGTCTAAAGACTACATATAAAATAGCTACCAAAATTAAAGTAACTGCAGTTTGACTAAAAGTAATGACTAAAAGTTGACAAAAAATGCAAACACATTTCGTCAACTAAAACTATGAAAGGCAGAATGACTCAAATGTGACTAAGACCGATAAGCATTTTCGTCTGAAGATGAAGAGTAAGACTAAATCAAAAATAGCTGCCAAAATTAACATTGGCCTACACACGTGCACGCTACAACGCTGCTGCGTATATATTTTATATGACTGATAATTTACATAAAATGTATTATTTAATTCAAGTAGTCTACTTGTACATAATTATTTTTTAGGGTTTAAAATGTATACAGATTTGACATTTTCCCCTCATACTTCTGTCGGAATTGATACGAAGTTGGCATTGAATTTCATTTGAAATGGTATTAAAAAGGTCTTAAAAAGCCTTGAATTTAAGTTGGAGGATCCTGGGGGTACCCTGAAAAAAGCACTGGGTGGATTTTTATCATTGTAGGGTGGTTGTGTACACACACTGCCAACACACAGTTATGTTCAAACACCATGTAAAAGTGAATTTTGCATAATAGATGCCCTTTAAATAACAGTAAAGCCCACTGAAGAAATTAAAAATCAAAGATGCGCTGCAAAATATAACCATTTAAATGGTGGCTGTCATATTAATTATAATATTATTACTAAAATGATATAGGCCTAATAACAATCTTTAGGTCCAAACACAGCACAATAATCAGTCATCAATGAAAATCAAAAGCAACTTCAAACAGACTTAAAAAAAAAAACAAAGTATTGATTCTTCTAATTTTTTTCACTATCATTAGTCTCTATGGTCCACAGGAGAAATATTAAGCCAATAAATTAAGGTAGATTCAGCTCTTGTCTTGTCTAAGAGAATTAATGTGCAGTGCAGCGCCAGA
Organism: Vimba vimba; assembly: GCA_022828995.1. Lineage (NCBI taxonomy): Eukaryota > Metazoa > Chordata > Actinopteri > Cypriniformes > Leuciscidae > Vimba > Vimba vimba. The sequence continues at coordinate 27,180,985 of CM040829.1, read as the reverse complement.
TGCCAAAGCTCAGTCAGTTTTGATTTTTGAATCATTTTTGAATTTGAATAATTGACTGGTTTGAGACCCCATCAGCATAAATCTTGTACATATTTGCAAATTACATGTGATGTATATCCACGGACTCACCCTTTGGATGAAATATTTCAATGCAACATGACATTTCTCTTCATCACAAACTTGATGTTAAATTTTTTTTATAGAATTTGATTCTGATTCAAATTGATAGAAAAATATTCTCATTTCCCACGATTATTTATTTGAAGAGGTTCTTGTGGTACCAAGACTACAAAAATACAGTGAAAACATTAATATTGTGATATTAAGCTAACCTTTGTTTTCTTTCCTCTAAGTGCCATCTGAAATTTTCTTCTAGAATGGTCATTTTTATCAAGCTCGTACATTTAAGTTCAGTAATTTCACTTAAATGGCAATGAAAATTACATATTAATTTAAATGTACGAGCTTGATAAAAATTACCATTCTAGAAGAAAATTTCAGATGGCACTTAGAGGCTTTTGCATCTGAACTCTTCATATATATATTTATTAACTTTTATTTATTAACTTTTATTTATTTGTTTTTAAATACAACTTTGAGAGTGAACACTATTTTCCAAAGCTGATGTTACTATATTGATGCAGGACAAATTAAAAGATGTGATCTTGATAGTTTTGATTTGGTCATTTGTTGAAGGAGCGAGATGATGAGATCAGAGAGCTCACTGCTGCTCTTAAGGAAAAGGAAGAGGGCAGTATTGTCCCAGCTCCTGTTTTCTCACCTCTGAGTGATGTCAACGGTCCCCGGCGCTCACGGCGCCTGGCTTCAACACACAAACGAGAATCGGCTCATGAGAGCGTGGAGCTCATGCAGTGTAAAGCCGAGCTGGAACAGTGCAAAGCTGAGCTGGACCTGAAACAAACGGAACTGCGGCTGAAAACACTTGGTACGTTTTGCATTTCACATTGGAAAAGTTTCAGGTAACAGTTTAGAGACTCAATTTTACAAGTTAAAAAAAAAAGTGTTTACCTGATTGCACTTTTCTACAACTACTGAATCCACTCTCTTCTTTAGAACTGAAGCGTTTCCAGGAGAACCTCCCAGTGACGGCCATCACAGGCTCCCTGACAACCACAGCCGAGCGGAAACTGGAGGAGGGTCAGAGGGTCAGTGCTTTTGTTTCTCATTAGATGTGATAGGCTGTTTGAAATCCGTTTTTTTTTTTTTTTTTCGAAGGGTTTTTCCATGTAAACATGAACTACTGTTATACGAAGGTGCGGTCAGATTTATTTTTACTCTGTGAAACTTTGCTTACAAAGTCCAGTAATTTCATTAGGCATCCACTCAAATTCGCCATGTTGACCAACCGAAAGCTGCTTGATTTCAGCATATGTTGTGCATCGCTACACTCAATGGACCACAATCACAATCCAATTCCAAAACGATTCTTGATCTACTTTTTTCTTATGTATTTTTTAATTTTTATTATTACAGTTAATTAACAAGTTTTAAACAAAGTTTTTAAGTACTTTTTAAAATTACACATAAAAAAATGTAATTAAAACAATTGCATGTTAAGAATTTTAAATAGCTAATATAGCTCCAAAACATAAAAGTAAATAACAAAGAGGAACAAAAAACATATTACACGCAATAAAGTGCTTTTAGTATCTGAGAGTATATATCTAGCCTAAACGTTTTCCTTTCAAGAGCTGTGAGTGACTTTTCTTTTTCTCATCTTTACTGTTTTTTTTTTTTTTTTTTCATTTATTATTACTTATGACATCATAGACAGCGGGAGATCCCATAAGCTGCGTTCACACCAATGCACAGCTCTCTTGTGAAATATAAGATGTGGTTTGTCCCTTCTGGACAATTTTTAATCCCTTAAGATATGACTGTGATACTGAAGCATGCGTGATGCTTGTGGTGTTTTCTGCGATTGCCGTCTCACTGTCTAAGGACAGTCCACGTCAGCTTCATCTCCAGAGCTGCTCTTCACCAGCATTTCATTTGATACTGTTGTCAAATACAGCACAGAAACTCAAATGACTTCGCTAAAACCTGCTGAAATACATTAGCCTACTACTGTATAGGAAAGTACTTGTCAAATTAATAATGATTTTTAATACATTTCTATTAAATATATAAAACCGAATTCAGAAATATTAAAACAGAAAATACCAAATTTAGGGAAAAAACAGTTCATAGGGCCCTAACCTGTTGACTTTATAGTAAATGTACAGTTCATCAGTGCACTATTTCATAAACAAGATTCAGTTTAACTTTAATGCATTAGGTATCATGAACTAACAATGAACAACATTTTAAAGCATTTATTAATCTCGGCTATAACATTTATTATTTCATGTTTGTTCATAATACATTGGGTGGAAATGTTTCTAGCTAATAAGTGTTCTTGTTGTAGACGAAGTCCCTCCAGGAGGCGCTTGATGGCACAAAGTCTGTTCCTCCAGTGTTGACTATTTGCATGATAGTACCATTATATACAGAATCCTGTGTAATGAGTGTGTGTTTTGTGTGTAGAACCTGAAGCAGCTGCGGATGGAGCTTCAGATGCTGGGTGTTAAGCTGCAGTCGGGAGAAAGAGCGTGCTGCCGTAACACAGATGGAGAGAAGCTCCGTCACGCGCTCTCCTCGGCAGACAGCAAACTCGCCAAACAGGTAATGAACACTAATACACTTTCAGTCACGTCATGTTTACATAAATTCACTAAAAAAAACATTTAGAGTTTGAACATTACATTTAAAGGGGATCTATTATGCTTTTTTGACTTTACCTTTCCTTTAGTGTGTAATGGCTGTTAGTGCATGTAAATAATCTGCAGTGTTACAACAATGTAAATTATAAGGAAACTTTGTTTTTTTTTGGACATTAAATCTTGTAAACCTGTTCTAGTAGACCACCTGAACAAAATTATGTTGCTGCGATTTAAGTTCACTTACATTAGTTTGATTGTAATAAAAAGGAAAAAAAAGAATGTTGTTTTTTAGCTATTAATGAGGGTATTCAATAGGGCTGGGTATTGACACAAATTTCACAATTTGATTTCGATTCATTAGCGATTAATATCAGGTACAGTACATGGCAAATTTCCTCAAGGAAAGAAAAATGTTTAATGCTGTAAACTATACAGGGAGTTGGTTGGGACTACATTACTATAATACTGAAAGTTTAAATGGACTGATTGGTATACAAACACTTAAATTGCACAAGGAACTTTATAATCAAGTTATATTACTAACTACTCTCATGGTATTAGTTTGAATTTCATAATAAAATGGACAGAATTTAAATCTTTAATTTCAAGATAAACTGCACAAAGCCTTGTGATTTATTGGATGGGAGGTGCGCTACAGTGTTCTGTTCATTCATCAATTGAAGATGGCATAGACTAAAAGATTGATTCTTGATATTTAAGAATCGATATCGGTTCATAAAAATGAGAATTGATTAAAATTGATGAATCTTTTTTTTTAAATACCCAGCCCTAGTATTCAACCCAAGTTGACCTGTCTGCCTGGAGAGTCGGTCTGTACTACATCAACACCTTTCCCTCTTTGTTTCTTCCTATATTCTCTCTCTAACCCCTTTCACTCTAATTTAGACTGGTCATATTTACTAAGAACAAAATCCAAACAATGACATGCAAAAGATTCACATGCATCCCTTGCTCTTAATTCCTTTCCTAACATGCTGTTTCTTGTTCTAAACCTCCTGACTTAAACCAGATTTGACCTAATTGGTGTGATTTGATAAGAATTAACCACAGGTGATTCCAGTTTCCACCACACCTTTTGCCCTCTGGCGCCTCTAACCCTGTTCGCTGCGTCTGTAGGCTCAAATGCTGGTGGAGCTGCACACCAGCCTGCAGCTGGTCAAAGCAGACCTGCGTAAGAAAGACGAGATGCTCGGTCAGTATCAGAGCGCTCAGCCGCCTCAGGCCCCCACGGCACCCGGATCCTGCAAGAAGAGGGGCTGCGGGGTAGCGGTAGCTTATGTGGAGAACCAGCCTCCTGAAAAACGGCCCTTCTTCCGCTCACTGTTCCCCGCCCGCACGCCCTCAAAGACCCCCTCGCGACAGGCCCGGCAGAGACCCGAAGTCAACACGCCCTACGCCCGCGTGTTGCGCTCGCGCCAGCCCTCTCCTCCGTCCACTCCCATCCAGCTCAGAGTCAAGTATTAAGAGCTGGACACTGCGACATTTTAAAGCCGCTTGCTTTTCAGTCTTTGAGTTTGTTTTTAGACAAGTCTTTTAATATAATCAGGTGGCCTTGGTGCATAAATGGGCCTTATTTTGATGACAATGATTGTTTTCTTTCCTTTTTTTCTGAAAACATTGTATAGGTTTTCAGGCGTTTCATTTGTGCTCAAGGTTTTCCATTGTAAATAGTAGAAAAACATGGTCATTGACTACTGTCATTTACAGTCTTTTTTTTTAACACGTGTACATGTATGTATTATGCAAACCAAATACAAGATACAAAGATAAAAGTAGTGCTTCCAAATATTAACCTGCATTCAGTGTTTCCCAAATGTATAATAAATCGGAGCATTACTCCAGTCCATTCTGTGCTTTGCAATTAATTTTAGAATATTTCATGGTTGCTGCTTCATACTTGGCAAGGTTCAGTGTTATTGTCACCAAATAAGCATACATGTTTTTCCCCTTATGTTTGTAAGTAGCCAAATGCAGAGATTTAAGCACTACATTGTGTTGGCTGCTCTTTTGCACATTTTGCATGAGTTTGGTCATGTTCGTTTTATGGTTTGTCACTTTTGAATGTCTTTTCTCTACACTGTATAATCTCAACTAAATGGGTGAGTTTTGTAATAAAACATTCAACCTTCAATGTTTTAGCATTTTATTTAACACAATGGCCACCTTTGTCTGTACAGGCAGTTATTTACAATGTAGCGTACGGGAACATAAAGATGATCAAAGCATCAAAATTGAATGAAGTTTCTAAAACCGACCCGTCGGCGACTGGGATGAGTTAGGGTGTAATAGACGACAGGTCGAGCGGAGATACTCTCCTGACTGGAGTGGTGTTGTTGGACAGAGGGTTGAAGACGCAGGGTAAAGACAGGTCTGTAGATGAAGGCTCTCCTTGCTCCCGCACCGCAGAGATTTGTCTTAACAAAGCCTTGCCTTCCTCTCGTGCCTGAAAAGCAGCAAGCAAACAAGTTCGACTAGTAGTGCTAGTTGATTAAGTGAGAAAGCAAGCTCCAGAAATTCTATTGAACATCTACAAAGAGGAAATAAATGACCAGGAATTGACTAAGCTATTTTTCACCAAACATGGGGTGTCATAGTAGTCCTTGCTGTAGAATATAGCCAAGTGTGCTGCACACGTTTAAAAGTGAAGCCAAAACATCTTGATCGACTCCCTCTGGTGGCTGGCTTTACATGCATTTGGATGGGATGCAAGCCTAACTAAAAAAAAAACAATTGCACTTCAAATAATTTTATTCCAAAGATGGTTTCTGTCATTTTAGGTAGTTTTCAATCACGCTAATGCAAGTGATCATTTTTACAATAAGTTTGGGTTTTAGTTAGTTATTTGATGCTATAAAACAGGGTGTGAAGTCCTGATTGCCAGCTGTGCTTGTGATTGAGTCTATAGGTGGGATCTTGATACAGGATCACTACTGCAGACTCTGGCTCCAAATTATGTAATTTCTTTTGGCTTCATTTTTAAACAATGGAAGAAAGTGGAGACACGTCATCCTTTCTTTTCTTTAGTCTATGGTTATCCACCTTGTTTTTCAGGTAAGTGCGGGCAAGCACTTATTTTTAGCTGTTCAAAACAGCCTGTTATGCTGCTTGAAATTGTAAATTGATATTTCTTACCATATATAAACATGTTGGTTTGTAGCACAAACAGTTTTATAGTTTACTGCACTTTTATATATTATATAAGAAAACACCTTACTTCTGTGTTGAAAAATAAGATGGATAGCCCAACCAGAGATTCCTATTTATGTTGGAGGCTTTAGTGTGCTACACCTTTTCTAAATGATCAGACTTACAGGTTTACTAGCAAAGCCTAACAACTAGCCTAGGACATGCTAGCAAAATGTTAAAACGTACTGACAATGTGATAAATCATGTTAAAACATCTTAATGTATTAGCAACATTGCTAAATCGTGCTATCAATGCGTAACAAAATGATAAACTGTTAACAAAATGCTAAACCATGCTAAGAACTTCTAGAAATATTAAAACATGCTAGCAACGTGTTAAAACATTCTAATCAACTGCAGAACGACAGAAATGTCAAAACATGTTAGCATCTAACAACATGCTAGTAACACTTCTGTATGAAACAATGTCAATGAACGTCTAGATGTCTGTGTTACAGATTGCATGGCTTTAAAATCTTCAAGCTTTTAAAACTACTTAAATCTTACAAATCCTTAAAACCTGCAAACTTAAAGCTTTTTAAATTACTTTCTGGCTAAATTATTTTGATCAAAGTCTGCAAACTTTATTATCTTAATGAATCTGAAATACTACCATAATGAAGGGTGATGAACGGAAGACACTCACGTCATTGTAGTCGCAGCAGCGCTGAGCGCAGAGAGACGCCTCATCGTACAGTCTGTTCTTGAAGTAGTACTGGCCTAGATAACGCAGAGCGGTGCTCACCTCAGCATGCTCCAGCTGCTCCTGAGATCGAAAAGACACATTTCTTCTAATCATGTGACTATTAACATCAAATCAGATCTTGATGTTACTGTACGCATGAGGTGTAAAAACTCCAGTAACTTACACCACATGAGAAAATATCCTGGATGTAGATTATGTAGCACTGTGCAGCGTCGTCAGATTCATTCAGTTGCTCGTGAAGCCTAAAAGCAAACACACAGTTTCACCAAAACGGGCAACAACGACACTATGACCATTATCCTGAACCAAACCTCACTCACTTTGCCAGCTTTAGAAGAGCCATTCTCTCCACATCCCCGACCGAATAAGCCCTCCAGTAACACTGAACCCACAAAAACAAAGAATCATTGAAAACAATTTCACATTCTGAGAGAAAATGATCTATTCCAGTGCTGAATAATCATAACTGTTCACCTTTTTGGCCTCAACTTGCTGAGACAGTTTCTCGTAACATTCACCGAGAGCTACAAGCATTCGCGAGTCGTTAGGCCTGATACAAACACAGCATAAGTGAACTTTCTCGGGTCTATATTGCATAAAACAGACCAAATGATTAGTGTACATGATGCACTCACCTGAGTTGATGGGCCTTCCTGTAGTAGTAGAGTGAGTAGAAAGGCATTTTGAGGATCTCGTAGGTCTGTCCGAGTCCGTACCAGGCCCGGTAGTCCCTTTTGTTCACTTCAATTGCATGTCTAAGAGACAATGCATTACATTAATGTTTTAGGCTAAAAATGTAGCATTTAATAATAATACAACAATTCAGTATGACTTCCTGGTCCAAACAAATTGAAAAAAAAAGAAAAAAAATTGAAATAATTCTATGCAAATTATATATATATATATATATAATTCATTATAATAATAATAATAATTAAAAAAAATTATTTTTTTTGAAAGAAGTCTCAACAAGGCTACATTAATTTAAACAAAGTCAAAACAGTACTACTGTAAAATATTATTACAATGTATAAGAACTGTTTTCTATTTGAATAGATCTTAAAATGTAATTTATTCCTGTGATGCAAAGCTGAATTTTCAGCATCATTACTCCAGTCTTCAGTGTCACATGATCCTTCAGAAATTATTCTAATATGCTGATTGGCTGCTCAAGAAACATTTCTTTTTATTATCAGTGTTGAAAACAGTTGTGCTGCTTAATATTTTGGTGGAAAACCATGATACATAGTCGTTATATATGTATATATATGTTGGCAGGTCTTAAAATGAGGTAAATTATTTAACAAAAACTAGGCCAAAATGGAGAAGCCACGCATGACAAACTAAGTACACCTAAGTAAGTGTTACAGTAAGTACACCTAAAATAAACTAGTCAAAAATGTCACTTCTATCGTTTAAGGTCTGCATTATTATTATTCTTTAAAGTCATTGAATTTTACTTTTAAAACATTTAAATACAAATTGCCCTCTAAATGTATAAAATCTGAACTGCCTATATAGCATGAGCCGTCCGATGCTGATAATCAAAAGTCTTTGATTAATTGATCATCAGCAAGTGTGATCAACACTATAAATGCAGAAGTTTTGCCAGTTTGCTGGTCTGGAGCGTTTAGGTGTGTGTTACACAATGCCAAGGAGGAAACACGTCAGCAATGATGTTAGAGAAGCAATTGTTGCTTGTAACAATGACACGGTGTAATGTCTTGTGGTGTTCATCTGAGGTTTTATTTTCCTCATTTTAAGACCTGTTAAATTCAGATGATTTTTTTACTATGTCCTGATGTGTAAAACCATAGAATTCAAAAGACTTTGAACTTTGTACTTTCTAATCACATTAATAAATAATAAAATTAACAAAGAAATATCTTACGATTACTTTAATACATATGATTGTACTGTAAAATTGTACTGTATATTATATTATAATACAAGATATGTTATAATAAAAGTATCATCAGAATTATTATTGTTATATTATTTTACAGAACAACAGTAAAATTACAATAGGGTCATTTCGTGTCAAATCAGCCAAATTGCGGAAACTTCCCCGGCTCAAATCTTTGATTTTGTCAATATTTTTCCTGAAGAAAGAAAAAGATAAATAGTGATGAAAGCCAAAATATTAAATGTAATGGCTGTAATCCACTATTTTGTAGAGGCGGGTCAAAATGATAATTTTCACCTAAAATTTGGAGCCAAATTACAGGGGGTAAAAATGACTTTAAAAAGAAGGCAGCATCATTATTTTAAGTAAAATCTGTTGACTTTAGCAATCTTTGTATCATTGTATGCTAACAGTGACAGTTCAAAAATGGGAAAAAGCACTTCTTGTGTATTTTGCCCCAAGTTTGCATGCCTGTAACTCAAGTATTATTAAAGATACCTTAATACCCTTTTATATTGTGGTTTTTAACAAACATTTATTTTGGTATCTTCATTTTAAAGGCCCCATAAGGTATAATCCCAGAGATATTGAGATCTTAATGTGGCTCCATGAGTAAATTGGTCAATTTACACATTTTCAGTGGTCAAAAACCAAATGTGGGTCACTTTACATACAGTTTATATTATTTTCTTTTAAAGCAGAATATCTGAACAACAAATAATGTTGAAACTAGATATGAATCTATCAACACAACTGCATAGAACATACATGTCTGATTGCCATAAATATTACTTTTTCAAAGATTGTGTGCTAAATATTAAAGATATCTCAATATGATTTTAGATTCTAGTTCTTAAACTTTTCTTTTGAAAGGCCCTATATGGTTCAATCCCATAGATATGGGAATCTCAATGCGGGTCCATGTTCAGTTTGTCGCATTTTACCCATTTTCAATGGTCAAAACCCAAATGTGGTTCACTTTGCACATCGCTGATACTTATTGCATTTAAAGGGGTATGTCTGAAGAATAAATAATGTTGAAACTAGAAATGCATGTTGTTTCCCTCTATCAAAACAACTGCATACAACATACCTCTCTGAGTGCCAAAAATCCCCTGAAATGGTCAAGCTGAGGCACATAACTTGCCCTCAAAAGTGTATTTATATGAATCTATATTTGAATCAGTTTCAAGGATATTTAAAAGAAAGAATTTTGTTCATTTTAACAGCTTCCGAAGCTAGCAAGAGTTCAAATACGCAGTATCGTAACTACGTTACCACATTGACATCCTAATATCTCCAGGATTGAACCATATATGGCCTTACAAATTAAGATTCCAAAAGAAAAGTTTCATAAGAACAAGAATCTAAAATGACATAAACATAAACTTCAGAAAAATATATTTTTTGGCACTCAGCGAGAGGTGTTGTATTCAATCGTTTTGATAGAGGGAAACAAGATTGATGCGAGGAGATCCAGTCAGATGATAAAATCTATTTTATTTCTCATTTATTATTTGATCGTCTGATAAAATTGATTTTATCATCTGACTGGATCTCCTAGCATGAAGTATGAGTTGGTGAATTGGTGATGCTTCGCAAGAGAGAGGTGAGTCTTCTGGGTGTTGCGGATAGTTTGAGTCTGTGAGCTAGCCTACATCTTGCGGACCCAACTCTTTCATATTTTGGCTCGAGACAAAGAAAGAGCTGGGCCGTATGACAATCACGTCCGGATTGGTGGACAATTGTCCCATAAAGGGAGTGATTGCTGTGGTTAGTGAGTGTGCGCTCCAGTCGGGAATCATTGCTTCATCAAAGTGACCGTTATTTGGGATGTAGTCTCCATGTTCCTAAGACTCAACAAGCAGCAATAACAGAGATACAACTTGCTATATAAATTATAATTGGAGATCCAGTAGTCAGCAGACATAAGGCGCGTTTCCATTACAGATTTGCGCAAAACTTTTGCAATTTTTTTCTAAATGTCGACAAAAAACTATTGCGAAATGACAGCGTTTCCATTAACTGATGTTATGCGACTAAAACTTAATTTTTCCTCTCGCGATAAGTAAAATCTTACCAAAAACCATGGTAACGGACGTTGGTAGGTTTATGTACTATAATCCCAGCCACTGCACTAGCCATTATTATTAATCGAAGGAGATGTGTGTGTGTTTTCCAAGCATTAATGGTAAGGAATGACCCTTATTATACTTGTGAGCGGCACAAATGAGGTGTTTCTCGCTCATATCTGTGTCGAGGTCTTGATTGTGGCATTTATTTGAGGTTTAGAATCCATTATTCCTGTAATTCTTTTGTCTTATATGAATTTAATAAAGAGCTCTGTCTCGTATTCTGCCCAAACACACCGCGTCATCTACATAAGGTGACCTGCAAATGCGCAAAAACTGTTTCCATTGCAGTTTTGCGAAATATTTCTTTTTCGAATTGCCTGAAAAACCACCTCATGCGAGCGTAAAAACTTTTTGGCGATAAATGGGAGTTTTTGCGAAATTGATGTTTCCATTGGGCGTATTTTCAATTTCAATTTGCGCAATTTGAAGGGTAATGGAAACGCAGCTATAGTTGTAGTAAGAGAAATAATATTTTATTCATAATCAGGAGTTAAAGTTTAATAAAGAAACATAACATGAACAGTTAAACCACTTATTTCTAATATTTCTAAATAAAATCTAAGTCACACTCTGAGTAAAACATTCTTGCCCAAGGAAAAGCAAAGTGATTGAGAGCTCTCTTTCTATAAGACAGATCGCAAAAGAGCAAAGGTCTGAGTCCAAAGTAAGACTAACCTATACAGAAAATATGTCTTCATTTTCTATAGTTAACTTAGATGAGCGAAGCCAAGTTCCTCTTTTCATTGTATACTGAAACAAGGCAGCCCCACCAGAAACAGCAACAAGATTAGACATCTGGCTTCTGTGGTTTCGCACCCCTGGGGTGAGTGTAAACTACATAGAGACATCAAGATTAATAAGTGAAAAGAGCATTGAACATACATTTCAAATGATAATGATAAACAAACTATTTATTAAAGATATGATTAATTAGATTTGATTAAATGATGATCAAACAAACAAGAGATATATTTTGTTTCCCCTTTTTTCTGCTTCATCAAAGATACATTTCTAGTTTCAGTATTATTTGTTCTTCAGACATTCCTCTTTATTTTGTGCAATTGACCAGTTTACTCATGGAGCAACATTAAGATCTCAATCTCTCTGGGACTGAACCATATAGGGTGTTTTAAATTAAGATACCAAAAGAAATGTTTGTTAAGAACCAGAATCTAAAAGGATATTAAGGTATCTTTAATAATTCTTGAGTTACAGGCATGCACAAGAAGTGCTTTTTCCCATTTTTGAACTGTCACCGTTGGCATATAATGCAACAAAGATAGCTGAAGTCAACAGATTTTACTAAGGGTGTATTCACACCTGACTTGTTTGGTTCGGCGCACGCATAGAGAGAGAGAGAGCGCATTTCAGACAGCACTCGAACACCGAATTGATTCCTCTTTTGCGTTTCCTTGCCCTTGAACAGACACACATGCACACAAAATTATGTTAAAAACTTTTCTCGGTTATGTCATAGTTGATGTTTGTAATTTTTTTCGGTCCATGCATTCAGTCTTAAAGTGACAGCGGACACCCAATATTCCTACTGTTGTCTGTGTCGTCATTAATATTAATAAAATAGCAAAATACAACTTTAAGAAAGATGAAACTATTTAATTTCTTCAGTGAACAAATAGTGTTATTCTACATTTAGGCTTAATAATTTCTGTAGCCTACCTGAATACTACTGTTAGATTTTGTATAGACCTGACTCTATATTATATTATATTATATTTTATATATATATATATATATATATATATAGTATTACATCATAAGCGTTTTGATTTGATGATTTCATTAAGCCCTATTACATTCTCACAACCATGCATTGTTAAAATTCATAAAAAGGTACCAGGCAACAGGTAAGTGCCACCATTTCAATAATTTTTACTCTCATTTGGCACTTTGAACACTGGCTAACATGCAGATGTCAGAAGCAATCCATGCATGACATTAGAAAAGAGACATAATATAACTAACTAAAATATATGTTAGAAAACAACATTTTGCAGTTTATTTAGTTACTGTTTAAGGCAATTTGGCGATTTCAATCATCATACAGTAACACCAAACACCTCCCCTCCCCCAAAACATTTTTTTACCCTCGTATATACGCAATCCGGGTCATATTTTTCAGGTCAGAAAATACGAAAATAAATATAAATACGGAAAAATCCCATCCCTGGTACCTGTAGGCCTGAATGGCAGCTGATGTGTTTTTCATCTCCATGTACTCATGACCCATGAGGGTCCAGGCCCCCAAACAGCGCGGATTCAGCTTCAGAGCACGCTGAAAATACAGGGCGGCTTTCTCATGCTGAGACCGCAGACTGTAATAGTTACCTGTGAGCGGACAACAAAACAAACAGTTTTCAGTAGTGACTTAATGGCTGATGTTCAATTTCAAGGACATATTATTATAGACCATTTCATCCTCAGGCTATTTTGTCTTGTTTTTCTTACATCCTCGTTGAAGAAATCCAAAACTTGCTAAACTGGAAGGCACTGTTTTATGCACACATGCTTCCTTGGAAAATTCAACACAACAGCATCCTCTTATCAACCAACTGTCCAGATCACCGATATTGAGCATAGTGCATCACTTAACCAGACTTATGACCATCGACACAACATTGTGTCCACTTTACATCCCCTAAGAATCGCGCACTTAAGACAGTAAGAGTTTGTCTGACCGACATGTACAGTGACTAACAATAATTAATTTATATATATCTCACTACATTTTTTCTCATCCTCACCTATGACGCAGCATGTCTCCACTCTGTACTTATCTATCTCCACCAGATTATGGGCCAGATAACTGAGCTCCGGCTTCATGCTCTGAAAAATAAGACAAACAAACAGAGGATCTTAACACAGAATTATCTACTAAAACCGAAATTCATTTCTACTTGCATTTTCGTATGATCCTATATATTCCAGTTTAATACAATATCATCAGATAATCTGTCATCTGGAACATTGTAATCTGACCCAAGAAACCATATCCTGCAAGATCCCCCAGCACTGTCCAATCCCCCTTGGACCCAAAAGCAATTCCATTGGCTGAGACAACTTTGTATGGGCACTCTATCCTTTGCCTGATTAGAAATGATAGAAAATCACTTTATGATGACATTTCAGTGTTAAAGTCTGCATGAAATGGACAACTGTGTTTTCTCCCTTATTCTGATGTATTTTCAAAGAAATATGAGAATTAATGTCTTTTGAATTACACATCACATAACCAAAGCTAATAATTGTCAAATTTCAAACATTTTCCTTTCTGTCAATCATAAGAAAGGAGCGCGTTTTATCTGAATAAATAATTGGAGAAGCCCTGCGTACTTCAACATAGAAGTCTGTTTTTGACTAAAAAATTGAGCCAATTATTTTATTCAATGAAACGTATACTTGGATGAATTATTCACAATAAGACCTATAATATACATTTAGAAAATAGATTAATTAATAGTTGATTAATTTCAGGCCGACTTAAACCCCTGATCAGCAGTTTCTTACCCGGACATAAAGCAGGTTGGAGAACGTGTCCATGTTTTCGATGCGAAAAGGATCCTGTTCCCGGAGTTCATTAAACAGATATAAGGCTTGATCAATATCTGGGGAAGAAAAATTGGAAACACTTTACAAGAAGTTTCCGTTAGTTAATGCATTAAATAACATGTACTCTCAATGAGAAATACATTTGTTACAGTATTTATTCATCTTTGTTAACGTTAGTTAATACAAATTCAACTGTTCGTTTTAGTTCATGTTAGCTGTGAATGAACAGATACAACTTTTAATTCTAACAAAGTATTATTAAATGTTAAAATTAACATGGATAACTAAGGCTGATAAAGGTTTTTTTCATTGCTAGTTCAAGTGTAGTTAATTATTGTCAACAACAAATGGAACCTTATTGCAAAGCGTTATCATTTTTAAACATATTATGATAATACCCTTTTCCTCGTCCTGTTTTTTATACACAAATACATTTTAAAGATACTTTTTTGATTCAAAATTTACGAGTACATCATGAATCCGTCTTCCAAACTGTGTTTGTCTTATTCTGAATCACTACAGTACACCTATAATATATATATATATATATATATATATATATATATATATATATATATATATATATATATATATACACACACACATATATATATTGTAGCTCTGGCTACAATGTTAATCCGCAAGATGCATGCGATTTTGTTCATTAACTGCTAGAGTGTCAAGTGTTACATAGTGTACCTTTAATTATATTATTTATTACAATATAAAACCATATAGCAACATTACACTACATTGTTAATACTATATTGTAATACATTTTAATATAATGATTTTAAAACCTGAAAAAAAAAGGTAGTAATATGCTTAAACAATGAGTAAAAGGTCACCTCGTATGTTATGGTAAGCCACGGCGATCTGGGAGATGATGTAGGTGCTCTTGGCAAACCCTGCTTCCATAAGGCTCTGATATTTCTGCAGCGCCTCTTTGATCATCTGCAGTTCAGTGTACATGTGCGCCATGAAGAAATCCCTCACCCAGCAGTCAGGCAGAGACAGGGACTTCAGCTGAGAAAGACAAAACAGAGAAGCTATTTCAGTATGTTTGCGTGTCTACTTCAGTGTACCGGCACTGAACCGTAAAGCACGGCAGAGCACAGCTAGTTGGGAAAAAGATGGACCATTTCAATGTTGGTGATGAGATTGCAGAGCTCCAGCCATGATCCCCAGTGCAGAGGGAGAGCGTGTGTCGCAGCGACAAAGATCTCTACTGCCTCCTTCAGCAAATCCAGTTTCCGAAGAACAACCCCATAACTGGTGAAAAACAAGATTGTATTAACAAAAACTAGTATTTTCCTACTACGTGCAAACCAGAAAGTAAAAAAATAAATAAATTGTGTTAGATACTTTTTATGGAAAGTAATGTGTTGCATTACTTTTACGTTACTTTTCCACACCTGGGCTGGTCTTGCTTGTTTGCTTTTTTTAATAACCCCCAAAAAAACTTATTTTTTGGTATATGTAAAGGCACTTTCACACCAAAAGTGAAATAAATACCGGTAAGCCTCAGGCTGAAAGAAATGCTAATTCACGCATGTACAGTAGAGGGCGCAACTCAAATGAATTTTTCAGATGTGCTGCCGATCTGGATCGCAGAAGAATAGGACGCATGAGAAGAAAGTTCAACACTCTTACTTAAAGGGGTGGTTCGGGATTTTTGACATCGGACCTCATTTTTAAGTCAGCCTGGTTGTTATTCATCAGTGGAGACATTTTTTTAAAAAAATTATCCAGTCCTTATATTTGGATAGTTAGCCGATGCTAGGCTAGCGCGAGTCAATGGTAGATGTTAGCCAGCCATTAAAAACCGTTTTACCCACTCCACAGTGCACCAAACGCAAATCAGTTATAACACTAGACTATCGATGCAAATGTCCGTTGAGAGAATAATGTTAGAAATCAAACTTACCTTTCATCTCAATGATCCCAAAGTAACTAGTTTCTCAGCAGCTGCGGAATTTTACTTTGCTCCGGTTAGTAATGCGGCAAAAAAGTAAACACAGAACAGAAGCGCACTACAGTGTGTGTAGTACATGTGTGTACCGGCTCACTCGGTTGCCTAGGTAATCAATATCACTCCGCTGCTGCTGTAGACAAGGCTTATGATTACAGGGAACAAATTATAACTAATGCAATGTGATGAAAGGTAAGTTTGATTTCTAACATTATTCTCTCAACGGACATTTGCATCGATAGTCTAGTGTTATAATTGATTTGCGTTTGGTGCACTGTGGAGTGGGTATAACGGTTTTTAATGGCTGGCTAAGATCTACCATTGACTCGCGCTAGCCTAGCATCGGCTAACTATCCAAATATAAGGACTGGAATTTTTTTTTAAAAAAATGTCTCCACTGATGAATAACAACCAGGCTGACTTAAAAATGAGGTCCGATGTCAAAAATCCCGAACCACCCCTTTAAGCAATAAAAACAAAAAAAGCATTTTTTCTAATTAGTATGATTGAATTATCAACGGTCAGTTTTTATTCATTTGGAGAAATACTGAATATGTGAAAAGCGAGATAGAACTGCAATAAGCATCATGTTCACAGCGCACACAACACCTTAATCATGATTTCTCTCAACATGGGGACAGGAGGGCTGTCAGAAATGGGAAAACCAAGTAACTTCGCTTATTTGAAAAAGTAACTCAGATATTCAAAAGTAATGCGTTACTTTACTAGTTATTTGAAAAAGTAATCTGATTACTTGTAATGTGTTACCCGAACACTGTTTGATACATACAGATAGAGAGCAAATCCATCCAGCTCTCCGGCACTATGTTTTTTGCTCAATTCCACCCGAAGTTCTCGCAGGGCTTCGTTTCGGACCTGACCCTTTTCCAATGGACCTGCAACCAAATACATGTTTATGATGGGAGCAGTTGAGACTGTTGGGAGAGTTGTCTGTGTTGGGAGAGACTGTTTAAAATGTTTTTTTCTTACCAAGGCTATCAACTGTCTCGTCATCTTTCTTCTTTTCCCCTGACTGAGTGAATGAAAAAGAATATAGGTTCTTCCACATTTCATCTCCAAACAGAAGGGATAGAAAACATGTACAAAACCATGGTGAAACATCTTACTAGGTAGCGTGAATACATATAAAGGAAATATGCTTTCTGACTGCGGCAGCCACGGAGAAAATATGCAGCTCGATCATATTCCTTCAAGTCAAAATATGATTTGGCCAGACAAAGAGCATCCAAATCTTGGGCGTCCTCCTGGAAGAAAGGGCAAGACGGTCAACATTACACCTGCATATCTTCAGGCAAAAGAGATTATCTACACCTGTTATTTTTAACATCTAAAAATATATTATAGCCAGCTCTACACAGTCTTCTACCGGGAGCAAGACAGAAGTTCAGACTGACCTCAGTTAGCTCCGGTGGTGGAGGGATCTCATTCAGAGGAAGGGTCTCCAAAGAAAATGCCAGTTCAGATGCCCTGAAACATAAATTACAGGTATATTGTCAATTTTTTAAACACTGCAGAGCAATACATCAAATCTAATATACAGTAGTCAACATCTGAAGTGGATCAAAACCTTTCATCAAAGTTTTACATGAATTTTGAACAATACTCGTTCTTGTCTTAGGACAACTTTGATGAACTTTTTTGATCCACTTGAAATGTTGACTACTGTATATGTGCATAAAACAGATTATATATGTGTGCATAAAACAGATTATATAGGCCTATGTGCATAAAACAGATTTATATATATATATATATATATATATATATATATACACACATACACACACATACCACCTATCTATATTCCTAATATTCCTTGAGTAAGTAGCCTATACTTAGCAATCAGTCTCATTATGTTCTGATTCTATATGTGGAAACTACATTTAACATGCATTCAATAGACATTTAACAATACACACTGTAAATTATTAAAACATTATTAAATAACAACACACAATATTTCAAACAGCACAATACACTATAAAACACAACATACAGCACAGTGTTGAACGAAGCATAACAAAGATGAATATGATCAGTACATTTAGTTATCTTCTTGTCCTGGACCACCAATACTATGGTAAATATTTACTATGGTGCAGAATGAGTGTCATATTTATTATTTACATGGTACACCAATGTCTTTCAAAGAATATAGTTTTAAAGGTACCACTGTGTTATAACGGTGCGTCAAACAACATGGCATTGCCAAGGTAGGTGTTAGTGTATGAAAGCCACAACATGTTACAGACACAACTAAATCACGTGCAGAAACATGTCTATGTATGCAGATGACCAGGCTTTGAGATACAGCCACAATTTCTGTTTATTTCATTGTGTTAGCTGTCATGCTAACTAACTGTCACCCATTAAGACAGTGCAATTAAATAACTGGCTGCATTCTTGATATGTGTTGAATTATAAATATAACTGCTTTTACCATTTCACGCTGTGGACGAGTCCTCTTTCCTTACACTGCGCTATAATAGAAATAAGTTGCTTTTTAATTTGAACCAAGTCACCAAACTCACTGCTGCGCGTAGCCGCCATTTTTCATAAATACGTCATGCCGACGCAACCACAGGCGCAAGAGCTGATTGGTCAAACTGGTGGATCAAAGAAGAGCGTAGCAGATATAAAGATAGGCTACACCTTTTTCGTACTTTTAGTTTAAAATCTAAAATAAATGTTATCTTGTTGACTGGCTTGTAATGAAACATCTGTGAGACGTTATTTATGATCATTTCTTTTATGCCTTTTTAATTATGATGTTTACACGATGGAATTTCATGTAGGCTATAGAATCTGTCAAATAAAAATTAATAATAGTCTGACTCAACTTATTTTAAATGACTTATTGAATTATATTTTAAACAAGTGATGCAATACTTATTTAATATGGCAAGTTTCTTCAGTGAATATTTATTAGGGTATATTTAAATACAGCCTAGGCCTACATCTGAATTATAAAATATATTTAATAATGCAATAGCAGGCCACAGTTTTATTACAAAATGTCCATATATAAATGTGTGTGTGTCACATTTTGATGTTGATGTGTGAACAAAACATATTTAAGCATGAATTATAAACACATTAGACATCTGGTTTATCAAAGTAGCCTCTTTTAGACCTCTCTAATTTACCAAAATGGCTGTACTCTCCGTTCCTCTGTCTTTGAAGTTCAGTCTGTTGTTCATTATCATTGCCAAACCCCTTGGTTGCCCCGTTCCAGGAACTGGAACATAATCAAGCACAGCTGAGGTTGGTCAGGTTCTGTGGTTGCACTTGACTTAAAGGGATAGTTCACCCAAAAATGAAGATTCTGTCATCATTTACTCATTCAAGTTGTTCTAAAACCAGTATGAACTTCTTTGTTCTGTTGAACATAAAATATGATATTTTGAAGAATATGGGTTACCAAACAGTTGATGGGCCATAGGCTTCCATAGGCTAGTAAACCTGACTTCCATAGGCTATATGGGAAACAAAGTAAAATGTAAATCTGGATCCAGTAAATGTTTGATTACCAACATTCTTCAAAATATCTTCTATTGTGTTCAGCAGAACAAAGAAATTCATACAAGTTTGGAACAACTTGAGGGTGAGTAAGTGATGGAATTTTCATTTTTGAAGTGAACCATCCCTTAAATTAGTCAGTTTCACTGTCACCATAACCCTGGGATCTATTGGTTTGTAAATACAGACAGTGTGTATCTATGGTTTGTACATACATGTACAGGACACATCCCTTAACTCCGATACTTAAAGTCAACTTAAAAACAATAACAACCTGTTAATCATCAGGCAGCTTCCTCCTCAGCTTGAATCAGATGTGTTGAAACTGAATGGTATCAACGTGTCATTGCTGGAGTCATGTAAAACATGATTTCATCTAGGAAATGATTATAACACATGGTTCACCAGATTGTGAAAGCAACAGGAGGTGTATAAGGAAAACGTATGCTCATGATCATTATGATTATCCTTGGTTATTTCTATTAGTAATCCTTTCAAACATATTATTATTATTGTAATAAACAATTTATGAATGATCATTTTGTCTATTGTATCTTTTAATATCATATACTCATAGTTTATTTCATATGTTCTAATCAAACCAGACCTTTGGTTCACCTCTGCTTTGTGTGTGTGTGTGTGTGTGTGTGTGTGTGTGTGTGTGTGTGTGTGTGTGTGTGTGTGTGTGTGTGTGTGTGTGTATGGGAGCGTGCCTATGTTCCCACAGCCCTATGTTCCCACAAATGGCCTACCCCTGACCCCACCCCTAAACCTACCCGTAACTGGGGTTTAGACAAATTGAAAAAAAAAATTTTAAATTCTTAGAAATGTGGGAATATATAGGGCTGACCCTGTTTGGGGAGGTTTTTCTATACTTATCCTCTTATATATATATTAAAAAATTATGCCAACCGGTATGGACATTTTACTGGTCCTCATTGGTTATAAAGGCTTATAA
Source organism: Vimba vimba (assembly GCA_022828995.1). Classification (NCBI taxonomy): domain Eukaryota; kingdom Metazoa; phylum Chordata; class Actinopteri; order Cypriniformes; family Leuciscidae; genus Vimba; species Vimba vimba. The sequence continues at coordinate 27,160,271 of CM040829.1, read as the reverse complement.
ATTGGCCCAAACTTGTTTTTATTTAAATAACCTATGTTTGCACATGTTTCTGTGATAGGTTTAGGGGTAGGGGTTGGGTTAACTGATAGAAAGTTTAGGGATATGGGGTTGGGTTAAGTGATAGAAAGTTTAGGGGTAGGGGTTGGGTTAAGTGATAGAAAGTTTAGGGATATGGGGTTGGGTTAAGTGATAGAAAGTTTAGGGATATGGGGTTGGGTTAAGTGATAGAAAGTTGAGGGATATGGGGTTGGGTTAAGTGATAGAAAGTTGAGGGATATGGGGTTGGGTTAAGTGATAGAAAGTTGAGGGATATGGGGTTGGGTTAAGTGATAGAAAGTTTAGGGGTAGGGGTTTGGGTTAAGTGATGGAAAGTTTAGGGGTAGGGGTTTGGGTTAAGTGATGGAAAGTTTAGGGGTAGGGGTTGGGTTAAGTGATAGAAAGTTTAGGGGTAGGGGTTGGGTTAAGTGATAGAAAGTTTAGGGGTAGGGGTTGGGTTAAGAGATAGAAAGTTTAGGGGTAGGGGTTGGGTTAAGTGATAGAAAGTTTAGGGGTAGGGGTTGGGTTAAGTGATAGAAAGTTTAGGGGTAGGGGTTGGGTTAAGTGATAGAAAGTTTAGGGGTAGGGGTTGGGTTAAGTGATAGAAAGTTTAGGGGTAGGGGTTGGGTTAAGTGATAGAAAGTTTAGGGGTAGGGGTTGGGTTAAGTGATAGAAAGTTTAGGGGTAGGGGTTGGGTTAAGTGATAGAACTCATTAACCTGATAAGAAGTCTATGCAATGTCCTCACTAAAATAGAGTAACAAACTTATGTGTGATTTGTAAATGTGTGTATAATGATACACTGTTTGAGGGTCAAAAAGCATTAAAAGGTACATATATATACAGTTTCTTTTAAAGGTTAAGGTACAATATTGTACCCTTGGGTACAGCAGTGACAAGCCATTGTACCCCTAAAGGTACAATCATGTACTTTATTTTCTGAGAGTGTATGCTATAGCAAATTTCTGTTAAATGGATCAAATCTTCAGTCAGTTTAGATGTTGAAACACTCTGTAAAACCTGCGTGAATGAGCACATATGCATCAAATTAGCATTTCTGATCATGAAGATGGCCAAGAACAAATAGGCTGAGCAAGAAAAGTGTTAAATATCAGGATGTGTTTATACACAGGTTTATTTATCCAGAGTGTTTTCATAAAAACGTCTGTTGGTTGAACAAGACACCTTATAAGTTCATCGTGGAACAGCCGCTATATCTCTGAGGTTTTATGGTTAACTCCACCCCTTCACCCTCGCCTCTTTTCATTCAATTCATCCGCAGTTAGTAGTTAGTCACTGTTGACGCTGTTCGGGACGCCTGTGTTTTTCTGGTTTTATGAGTCTAGAAAAAAAGCAGCATTTTAATTTACCAGCATCAATGCTTTTGTAAACACCAACCAACAGGCAATCGCGTTTCGGACGCGTTCTTAACTTGTCGCGCGTCACTCCTTTGCCACTCATTTGTGATTCTTTCTCAGGTGTGTGGCTGATGATGGATTTAAAGGATAAAGTTGCTGTTGTGACCGGAGCAGCTCAGGGTTTGGGCAGAAGCTTTGTCGAAGTACTCCTGAAAAATGGGTCAAAGGTAAAATAAAATAATTTATAAAATTTATTTTATTGTTTTTTCTTTTAAATTTGTATAAGTAAACACATATTGTACAATACAATACAATACAAAAAATCAAGCATCTTTTAAAACAATACAGTGCTGTAAAGACTCAAAGGCTGTCGAAGGGCTTCCTCGCGCCGCTTTATTAGTTCCAGATTTGAATGCACGTCACGGAACGACAAATATACGAGGTTACCAGGTAGAAAATTCGGAAAGTAAAATATTTAAAAAACACTCTGGACCTAAGAAAAGCAAAAAGTTATATTTTATATTCTGAAAGCAGGCTGTAGGAAAAGTTGAAGAAGTGATGCAGGTAATTAAAATAGGCTAAATGATGTAAAATAAATATTTAGAAATATTTCGATGCACTTTCGTAACGTTTGACCTTTTACAAATATTGCTTTATATAAATAAAGATAAACAGGCTAAATAATTTCTGAAAAAACGTTGGACCTGACATTGAAAACACAGTCGTTGCACAAACGTCTGGTAATAATTGGCTGCGATAAGACTGGGGTCAAAGTGAAAAAGTGTTATTGGGAATGTGCTGTGAAGTTTGACCCATACTGGGGCCACAATTGTAAGTCTTTTTAATAAAACATTCTATCCATTAAAATCTAAAAATATACATTTTAAGAATAAATACAAAACATTAGCTTTTATTTTCATTTTTTAACAATCAAAATATGTTACTGTAGGCCTACATATATTAGTAGTAGGCTATATAATATGGCCAACAAGTCATCCTCATTGAGAAAAAAGTATGAAATTAAAATGGATGAAGGATACAAAAGGCACCTACTTATATAAGCTACTATGTATTGTTCAGTACTGTACTGTAATAGCTTACACTGATTCATTTGATTACAGGTGGCTTTAATCGATGTGAATAAATCAGTGGGAAATGAATTGAAGGCCACACTTGATGAGGAGTATGGACGTGACAGAGCTGAATTTTATGTTGCTGATGTCTCATCAGAGGAAGATTTTAAAGGTCAAGAATATGTTTTATAATCTGAAAATGATTACACGACCCTGTGACTGAAGTGATTTACAATATCGGATGTCAGTTACAGGACAAACAACTTCAGAGCAGATAATAAGAACAGTGAAAGCGATTGATGATATCTCATGGATTTTTTTACATTTTCCTTTACAGGAGTTTTGGAAAGAATTGTAGAAAAGTTTGGCCGCATAGACATTATGTGCAACAATGCAGGAATCATCAATGAAAAACAGTGGGAAAAGACTATAGCAATAAACCTGGTAGGAATCTATCTATCTATCTGTCTATCTTTTTATTTGTCTGTCTGTATGTCTGTCCATCGGTCGGTCTGTGCTTCAGCTGAATGTTTTGTTGTTCATGTTGTCATTTCAGGGTGGAGTGGTCAGGGGCACATATCTGGCTCTAGAACATATGAAGAAGGAAAACGGTGGTAATGGAGGAGTCATTATCAACATTGCATCTATGGCAGGTTTGATACAGTCTATAAATAAACAGACAGAATGAAGTTCCAAACGTAGGTTCGGGAGGAGCCTAATCACTCAGTCATTCATTCAATTATGTTAGTCATCGTTACGAGCAGCAGTCATTGCTTCCGGTGACAATTCTTCCGGCATTCGGCCCCGCCCGGTGAACCATACATCCTCTTTTTACATCCTTAAAACTATACATCCTCTTTTTACATCCTTAAAACTATACATCCTCTTTATACATCCTTAAAACTATACATCATCTTTTTACATCCTTAAAACGATATATCCAGTTTTAACATCCTCAAACCTAGACCTATATATTCAAACCTATACATCCTCTTTTCTTTTCTTTTTTTGCAGGAGCAGTTATTTCTCTCACGATTAAAATTGATTACATATCAATTGTATATATTGCATTGCATACTTCCTCAACACCGCAACAGTATTCTGCACGGGATAAGGGATTAAATCTATTAAAGTCTTCTCTATACTTATATCACCAAACTACTCACAGTTGATTACAGTTTGCTGTCTGTGGTAAACACTTTTTGGGGGGTTGAACTCGGAGCTCGAGCCAAGCCTCCATTAAGGACAGCAAGCCATGTTTGTTTTACATTAATTATTAAGACCGGATGGGTAGGTGAACTCATGAAATACAAATTAAAAGACAGGATGAAATAAAAATATATCTGTGAAATGAAATGGATGGTGCATCTAAAAATTTAAATTCCGTAATTTACTCATTTGAACAAGCGACACCTTGATGTTCATTCACAATGACGTTTAAGTCGCTTTCCAAAACCTTCACCCTCTCTGTTCCTCTTTGGTGGAATGAGCTGCCAGCCTCCACCTGAACTGCAGAGAACATCTTTCAGTGAACATCCTTCAAGAAGGATAAAGGCACACCTCTTCCACAAGCACTTTAAAGGGTGTCATCATAATAGACTTTATTGTCATCAATAAAGACGCTGTCATCATTTGCTCAGCCTCATGTCGTTCCAAACCTGAATTAGTTTCTTTCTTCTGCTGAACACAAAGAAGATATTTTGAAGAATGTTGGTAACCAAACAGTTGATGGACACCATTGACTTCCATAGTAAGAAAAAAGTACTATGGAAGTCAATGGGGTCCATCAACTGTCTGGTTACCAACATTCTTCAAAATATCTTCTTTTGTGTTCAAAAGAAGAAAGAAACTCACAAACAGGTTTGGAACGACATGAGATAAATGAGTAAATGACAGAATTAAAATTTTAGGGTGAATTATTGCTTGTAAGGACATGCCTTGACTGAATCTTTGCATATCGGCTGCAGGTCTAGGGCCTTTGCCAATGACGCCCATCTACACAGCAACTAAACACGGCGTGGTGGGATTTAGCCGTGCCATGGCGGTATGTGTTTTGTCTTCAGTCTGGGTGCTGAAAAATAATGCGTAAAGCATTCAAATCTTTTTGTGAAAAAGATTCTTTTCTTTAATTGCACGTGTCGAATAGGCCGTTTCCAAGATGGTCGACTATGGGGTGAGAATCAACATCCTCTGTCCGTGGTTTGTGCAGACCAATCTTCTGTCCTTCATGAAATCAGAAGAGCATACCGGAAGTTTCTTTCCATTGAAAGGCTTTACGGAGATGATGATGGAGAACCACGGCTGTCTGGAGTGAGTTAACACGTTTATCCTTCCTCCCAGGGGAGAGAGATGCATACCAGACAAAGCAAGACTATGAATATTTGTATAGATGACAGGTACAGTCGATGTAATTGTAATTTTGTTACAGGGTTGATGCTGTTGCCAAGGCCTTCCTTGTTCTTGTGAAAGATGAGAGCAAGAATGGAGAAGTTATGATGATTGAGCCTGAGGGTGCAGCTTTTGTTTCCTTTCCTCAACGGGCCCAAGACATTCCATCGACTCCAGTCAGTCTAGAGTAGCCAATCAGCTTCTTCCTCTGACACTGGCGGACCCGTCTGAGCCCCTGCGTGAATTGATGGATTTTAATTCGGGATTAAATCTTTTGCTTGAGCTTGTATACGTTTATCTGGCTTGCCAGGCAAGGTATTTAAAGAAAACCCATCCTTAATTATATTTTTTAGTGGTGCTTTTTGATTGGTACAATCATGAATTTCAGCATGGTATACAGTACATTTGCTTCTATGGCAGAATACACTTATATTGGCATGAACTGATGATCATATCTGTATCTCTCTCTCTCTCTCATGCACACACACGTATTTAATCACAAAATAATATGCATATGTAGTTCTCATTTAAAATGTATATATTTTCAATAAATAAGCTACTTCATTTAATATCATGGTTGTGTTGAAAGTTCACTGGTCTTTCACCAGAGAAAAAAAACAATTAAAATAAAAACAAAATATTCATTTCATCCTGAACTTGGACGCATTGGATTTTTAGTTTAATAATTAAATTGCCAGTTTAGAAAACCATAAGCAGTAGTAGATAGAAAAAAATACTAAATTCTATACTAAACTTAAGGCCAATAAATGTTTTTGTGTTGATTTATTAAGAAGCCGCAACTCAAACAAGAACGTGACAGCATTGCATATATTTTGAAATTGAGGTTAAAAAAAAAAACTATTATACAAATATAAATGTGAAACAGATTCAGATGTTAATCTGAAAATATACATTAGACAACACAATACTGCAAATGTGATTGCAATAAATTATATTCAGTCGCTTCCACTGTCGTCATCATCCTCCTCCTCCTCCTGTTCTTCTTCTTTACCGTTTTCCTCAGTTGTGTCTAAAAGGCCTGCAAAGAAATTCTGTCCCGTATCAAAAGCTTTATTACTCAGAGCTTTGAGGCGTCTGTCTTTTTTCTTTCTACGTCGATAATCGGTTACTTTCATCTCGGGTATGCTGGAGATGTCCCAGAATTTGATCAGCTCATCATGAGCGCAGCTGGCCAGGAAACGCGAGTCTCTAGATTGTGCGATCTCCTCTATGGCTTCGCCGACGTGCTGTCCGATACTGCCCACCACACGGTTGGGCAAGATACTGATGGCCCTGCAAAATTAAGGATTTTATCATTAGTTTTACTCATTTCATTGGACGTCTGACAGCTACTTAAGCCCTATTCGGACGGGATTAACTTTACAAGGGTGGATGGAGTAATGTAATTTTACCACAGGACGTCTGTAATATTAATGGCCTGTTCGCACGGGATAAGATATCTCAGTAAAACTAGCAGAAGTGGGAGAGTAACTCGATTTGTGCATCGCCGTCACCCTCCTGTCCTCATGTGCGTATTATGTTGCTTCCTGATATCACGTGCGCAAACACATATAACCTATATATCTATATCTATATATAACAGTTATGTCCGGTCGAACGATGTATTAACTTCAGATTGGATTGTGTTGGTAAAAGGCACTTAGCTAACGCTAAAAGATGTTTCGTGCCTCTAACAAGTGCTTTCGATCTTCTTTATGATCTGAATGGTATGTGGAAAACACTTGAGTTGCCACGGACTCGTCCCAGCGTCTAGAATGCAATGCTTTTTCAAGCGCCTCCATACTCGGAAAAACAGCGGAAAACTACTTTTAAACAGTAAATGACAAAATATTTACAGCGGGTCTATTCGCACGGTATATAGTACTACCTGAGGTAATTTTTCCGGACCTTTTTACTGAAGGTAAAAGTCGCCGTAATCTTTACTGACATTGTCCGTGATGATTAATGAGATGCACATTCGGACAGGACTAAAATCACTGAGAAGCTCCGGTAATTATTTCTTTACCCCACCTCTCCATGTTAAACTAGTCCCGGAAGCAGTAAGGGTGTACTTAGTTTGTCATGCGTGGCGTCTCCATTTTGGCCTAGTTTTGTTAAATAAACAATGACACTGTGTAATATGTCATGTGGTGGTGTTCATCTTAGGTTGTATTAACCTAATTTTAAGGACTGCTAAAGACCAGATGATTTTTTATTATGTCCCGATACATAAAACCATAGAATTCAAAAGGGTGTACTTTCTTTTTCACATGACTATTTAAACTGTCCTTAATGCTGATTGGGCAATAGACAATTTTATTTACAATAAAGCATGACTATAACCGCTGGGCAACCCCCTTAGCAACCTTTATTAATACATCTATTTTCGGTGTGGAAACAGTTTTATAAAAGCAATAAGGTACTCGAGGCATGCTGTATTGTGAATGGTCACGCTTCACGTCGTGCCTAACAACATCCTTATTTACAATACAGCTTTTTGCTAACATATATGCACACACAAAGTGAGATAAGACTATGAACAAAGAAAGCAACAATGTAACAAAACATCTGTTCCAAACATGCCTCACCTGATCACTCCATCAGTAGAGGCAGCACACAGTATGTTATCTGTAATGGGGACGATACAGTCCAAAGACTCAGCCTGAACTGCGAAACGGTCACTGGTGGCACCAAAACCGTTCCAGTTGAAAATGTATACGGTGCCCTCACTGGATCCGCAAACAACTTTACGGCCTCTCTGTGGCAAAAGAAGAGGTTTTTCATGATTAAAACTACACTACCCACCTTATTTTTTATGAAACCATGGTCACATTATTTTTTATCATGAATGCTCGAGGCTTTTGCAGTTATGCAAACTAGTATAGTGGTATTTGTTATATTATTTTAACCATTATAAAAACTGGTTTGTAGTGCAAATAGCTTTAATGTTCACTGCACTTCCTTATTCACACATTCAGGTGAAACAGCGATGGAAATTAAGGTGGATACAATAGTTACGGTCAATTAATTCGATTAGACAAGCAGCACTCCAAAAGTGCTGATATTTTGTGTAGTAGTTTTTATGACTGCGTTTGTTCAACTCTGAAGTTCACAACACCGTAAGCAAAAATAAAGAAAAAAGCCAAACAGATGGTGTCTAAAATGTTAAATTAGCAATACTGACATTGTTTAGACTTACTTTCATAATAGAAACAGAGGTAAGATCTCCATTTTGGAATTCAGAAAGCAGTTCAAATCTTCGTCTTTTTATATTGAATACACCCATAGTGCCATCGCCACTGAAAACAAAAAACAGAAAAAACAGTTACATATACAGCCATGAAAAAACATCAGATTTCATCTAATTTAAACATATGATTATATATTTGCACACCAAATTTAGAAAGAACATCACATAAAATATTACGCCATGTGTCCTTTTGTTTAATGAAAGAGAGCATAAACACATTTTTCAAGCAAACACATTCTATTGAGCCCCCAAAGGGACATGGTTAGGCTTGCTGCGGTAGTCGGTTACATTACAGTTCTTCAGATTTCACTTGTCACGTGAAGTAAGTAGAGATGACTGACAGGACGATGTCGGAGCACCATTGATATGGTATATCTTCGTATCTTATAAAATCAGCACCGCCGCTCCCTACACAGAGGGTATGCGTGATCGAGAATTGGAAGGTTAAAGTAAAAAGTGAGCGGGCATTCAAAAAACATTTCAATACCATGCATGGTAGCGGCTCCCTGATGCCCTAAAATTATATACAATATAAAAATGCACTTAACATGAATGCGTGAGTACGAGTTTTAAGGGCTACTTAAGAGTCAATGTCCATTCATGAAGTGCTGAAATGTCAATCAATCTGCCCATAGCTTTTTTTTTTACGTAACAGTATCAATACTTGTAATTTACTTGATGGGAAAGGTTTGGTTATTTTTCTTTCTTTAAAAATTTTTTTTGGATATCTATTAAGTCAACCTATTTTTCTACATTAATATATTTATTTTTTATTATTTTGAGCAGAACGATCTATATACATTTACTGCTTTGTGGATGGAGGCACGAGCTTCCAGGATCACTGAAGACTGACGACCTCTGCTGTTTGGTTTTGGGAATGCATTGTTTGGTACCTATGCCCACGAATTAACTCAATTGGCAGTCCATTGGACACACTGTTATACAGTTGGACGGTTATAATTTGATAGACTGGGGTGAAAGTACAAACTAATGTGCTCATGTCCAAAAACAAAATCTATTTAGTCACTGTGTGAAATCACCAGTTGGTAAGTACATACCTTTATAATTACATGCAATATAAGCTTGATGCTTGATGGGTATAGCAGCATTTTCATTTGAAAGTGCTAGTGAGGATCATTCTCGTGTTACGCAGCACGTTTGAGCTTCAGCAAGAACCAATGAGGTTCATTCTTGTGTTACGCAGCACGTTTGAGCTTCAGCAAGAGCCAATGAGGTTCATTCTCGTGTTACGCAGCACGTTTGAGCTTCAGCAAGAACCAATGAGGTTCATTCTCGTGTTACGCAGCACGTTTGAGCTTCAGCAAGAACCAATGAGGTTCATTCTTGTGTTACGCAGCACGTTTGAGGTTCCGCAAGAATAAAAATAATGTTTGTTCTCGCGCGTCAAGCAGGTTCTGTTGAGCTGTTTATTTTCGCTGATCAATGTTTAAATGTGAATAAAAGCCTAAATTCAATCTGTTCATCATATAAAGTGATCAAGTCTCTTTAGACAATTTGGACTAAACCGCTCAATTCATATGGATTAGTTTTTCAATCTCTTTATAAACTCTTTGAAGCGTCAGAGTGGTAGTTGCATAGCTCTCAGCTTTCATAAAACAAATCAGTGTTAACCCATTAAGTTACTAAGTTTTTTCAACACGGCCTGTAACTCGTACAACTCGTAAGATGATTCGTACAACCGTTTCTATGATCTACTTAGGCCTACGATGTTTTTGGGAAACGCAGCCCTGAGTGTTACTGACAGACTGGGAAGAGAGGTGTATTTTGTATTTTGAACAATCAAGCATAAGAGGGCATAATAGGTCTCCTTTAACATTACCTGGAAGTAAGTAGTGTCCTTTTAGCCTGGTCAATGGCGATATCGCTAATATAATCCTCATGGTGCTTCAGATCCATAAATGATGTTCCTTTCCTCAGGTCCCAAACCTTCAGTGTTCCCTCATCATCTCCAGTCGCAAATATATTCTCATCAACCAGCAGCAGGGCATTGACTGGGACGCTTAAAAAACGGTCAAAAACATTAATTACTTTGCTGTTCAAAGAGCTCTGTGCTAACATTTCAACAGCTTTACTAATACAACCAGAATAACTTTTTTTTTTAAGAATGGCTTTATTTAAAATAGATGGGAATATCAAATACGTGTGAGCTTTCGGGATGCGTGTCACTAGTTTTCCAGCCTCCACGTCCATGATGTGAACAGCCTTGTCTTTAGACACGCTGAACAATTCTGAAGAACAGAGAGAAGAGAAATCACTGGTAATTGCTTTAAAGAGCAATGACATTTTTGTAAGCCTTTTAGCACTTCCGGTTACATCGTCTCAAAGTCAAAGGGTTTTTTAAATGTGTTTTTAGTTAAACGGCTGAAATAAGGTCTGTGGTGAACACAAACTCAAGATATTTACTCACTTTACGACAGTAATACCCCCATGTGATTTTTTTAAAGCTTTCACACGACATGAGAAAGGCGGTTTCTAACAAGTGGCTAAATGGGACTACAGAGGTTATGTGGGACATTAAACATCATCAGCCAAACAGATAAAATCCTCTACTCACTAGTCAGCTTTCACAGCCTCTTAGGCCTGGTTTCACAGACAGTGCTTAGATTAAGCCAGGATTAGGCCTTAGTTCAATTAGGACATTTAAGTGGCTTTTTTAAACGTGCCTTAGAAAAAAACATTACTGGAGTGCATCTTAAGACAAAACAATGAGTCTGACATATTTTAAAAGATATCAGTGCAAGTTGTTTTCAGTTAAAGCAGCTCAAACATGCATTTTAGTCAAGGACTAGCTTAAGCCTTGTCTGTGAAACCGGCCATTAGTGTTTATTAATCTTGCAAACTATTTTAACTCAAACTTTCAGGATTTTTTGTTTTTAAAGAATCAAGAGTTGTTGGAATCTTAATTGTGGCGAGTTTGAAGTAGTGTTGTGTAGCCTACGTTTAACTTTTTACATCAGCCAATTGAATTTAGTCTTCAAACTTTATAAAAGTTCTGTTCATTTGTGAAGATTATCGCAAAAAGTGTAATAAACTTTTGTTGGTCACGGAGCTTATTTAATGCAACAATCTAAAAGCAAATGGAAGAATCCTATTGGTTTTTGTTGAGGGATCAGGGTGATGCTGACTTCCAGGTTGGCCTATAAAACAAAAAACCCATCATCCCTGCAGAACTTTTAGTCAGGGAAACACTATAATGAATGCTTACTCTGTCCATCACTGGAGAAGAGCACTTTCCTGCAGGACTTGAGATGATGTCCTGATGACCACAGCTCTTTGTTTGCTCCTTCAGTGCAGGAGTATGAATATCTGCAAACCAAAGAGAGATGAATTTATACCGAACTGCACTAGTACACTCCTGTCAACTACCAATAAATAAAGAGATACAGAATTGAAATACGTTTTGTCATTTATTATGGTAACAGGTGGTATGCAACATGCACATCTTACATAGTTAACATGTTTTACGTCATGGTTTGCAGTTTCATAACAACGCTGGGGCACATATTAGTCAAGGCACAGCATACAGACACAATCTTGTCAAGGAATGTCACGTCCTCGCCTTGACATGGGAGCACCATGCTCACTGGTACATTTCCATTTAGTATGATGTACTTCGTGCGTACGCATCCACTAAGCCTCTCCACGTGGACTCTGAGATGAGCTATCTGGCGTGTCTCCTCCACATCTTTAGCATTCAGCCTGCTATGTCCACTTGCTCTCACTTCTGCACAAATTAGTCCACCGACACGGTCCCTGATGTCAAATCCATGATCTGCCAACACCAAGTCCCCAGGCAACAGTTTGTTAAGAAGGCTGCTGTTCTCAGTCACATGCTCGTCACTGACAGGACCTCTCCAGCCTTGGGAAACGAAAAAGATGGCTCCCCGTGGTGTAATGCCAATGACGTACTTTAGGGTGTTCTTGTTTGTGTTGTGGGAAAATGTCTGCGCTCTAGCTTTGAGATTTGATGCTCTTCCGATGATCATTTCAAAGCAGTCCACAATAACTGCTACACGATTGCCAAAAGCCTCTACGAACTGACGTGGCATGGTGGCTTGCAAGCAATGTCTCTCTGGCCAGTGCACCAAGGGTTTGAGATGTGTAAACAGTGTACCTATGGTATCTCTGAATGTGGTGGACACAGTCTTTCGATCTACGGAGAAGAGGTACGCAATGTGCTGGATTGGTAGATTCAGCCTCAGGCGCATCAGAGTTAAGAGGAGCATCTGAAACGGTGAAAGTCTTCGGCTGGTCTGTGGCAGGAAGGGAAGGAGTTGTGTCAGCACACCCATCAGAACAGCAAAACATGAAAGTCCAGTGTAGTACGTGACCTTCACGTCGTCGTCTTTCAAAAAATCCTCCTCCATCTTCTTTTGAGAGAGCTCTTCCTTCAGTTTCCTGTTCTCCTCCAACAAGCGGTTAATTTCGGCACGCCTGCAGCTACAAAAACTACATTCCTGCTGTTCTACAGTGTTGTCTTTTGGGTCAGCTTCATCCATCTGTGAATCGTCATCTGGTGGTTCAGCCTTAACCATCTCTGATCTCTGGCCAGCTAGATCCAGTGTTGCAGGTTCAGCATTGTTCCCTTTTAGAGCTTGCTGTCTCTTTGACCTCCGGTTAAACCGCCCAGAGTCTGTTGGTTTCACTTCCGTGTGCCCGAGATGTAATGATGGCACCCAGTCGGGATCACACTCTAGCATTTCATAGGCTGGTTTGCCTAAAAAAAAAACAAGGATTTATTTAATTAGTTATGTAGCTATGCAGCCAGCTACTGGTGCAAAGTTAACTGTTTAGCAACAACTCAACCACAGCTGCATCCCAATTCAAAGGCTTTTTCAAATGTGGCCTCGAAATGAGTCCTTCGTTTCCCATGCAATGAAGGACACAACAGATGGGCTGCGTCCAAAAGTTTAGGCAGCTGACTTGTTGTCTCACTGCCTTATCAGGCAATGACTTCGCAGGCAGTGTTTGCGCACAAAGGTACCTCACGAAACTGACTTTGGACAGGCATCCGAGTCGGCTTAACGGTTTAATGATCTACTGCAAAATAGAGCAAATGTACAATGTGCAAATGTATAAGTCAACACCACTGCTGAGTATTTTCTCCTTAAAACTGCAGTGAACCAAAGACAGTATCAAAAACTCAGTTTGAAATCACTGGTGATTCTGACATAAACTACCTTGTAACCAATCAGGTCAACGTGTGATCGTCAACGAGTGGATCTCTGGGCTGGTGTGAGTGAGTGGAGGCGGGGCTAATTTGCATATTTACAGAACCGCCTATCCTAAATGAAGCAAGGGTGTAGGGTTACATTCAAGATATTTAAAAAAAAAACGTTTAAATATGTCATTTTGCTGATCAAAGAAGAGTTTTGGCACAGAATTCATCGTGCGTAAGTGACGACAGGATTTTTCGAGAGAAACTGCTGGTGTGGTGACAAATCAGGTCCTCAAATTAGTTAATAGGTTCTATCTTTAGTGCCTGATTACAATTCCTACAAAATCATTATATAAAAATGCTGTTTGAACTACATTATAACGACCATTAATGTCTGTATTCCAGCCTTGGAATACAGACACATGTATATGTGTGTATATATACACACACACACATATATACACATATATACACACATATACATATATACATATATATACATACAGTGAGGAAAATAAGTATTTGAACACCCTGCTGTTTTGCAAGTTCTCCCACTTGGAAATCATGGAGGGGTCTGAAATTGTCATCATAGGTGCATGTCCACTGTGAGAGACATAATCAAAAAAAAAAATAATCCAGAAATCACAATGTATGATTTTTTTAACTATTTATTTGTATGATACAGCTGCAAATAAGTATTTGAACACCTGTCTATCAGCTAGAATTCTGACCCTCAAAGACCTGTTAGTCTGCCTTTAAAATGTCCACCTCCACTCCATTTATTATCCTAAATTAGATGCAGCTGTTTGAGGTCGTTAGCTGCATAAAGACACCTGTCCACCCCATACAATAAGTAAGAATCCAACTACTAACATGGCCAAGACCAAAGAGCTGTCCAAAGACACTAGAGACAAAATTGTACACCTCCACAAGGCTGGAAAGGACTACGGGGAAATTGCCAAGCAGCTTGGTGAAAAAAGGTCCACTGTTGGAGCAATCATTAGAAAATGGAAGAAGCTAAACATGACTGTCAATCTCCCTCGGACTGGGGCTCCATGCAAGATCTCACCTCGTGGGGTCTCAATGATCCTAAGAAAGGTGAGAAATCAGCCCAGAACTACACGGGAGGAGCTGGTCAATGACCTGAAAAGAGCTGGGACCACCGTTTCCAAGGTTACTGTTGGTAATACACTAAGACGTCATGGTTTGAAATCATGCATGGCACGGAAGGTTCCCCTGCTTAAACCAGCACATGTCAAGGCCCGTCTTAAGTTTGCCAATGACCATTTGGATGATCCAGAGGAGTCATAGGAGAAAGTCATGTGGTCAGATGAGACCAAAATAGAACTTTTTGGTCATAATTCCACTAAACGTGTTTGGAGGAAGAAGAATGATGAGTACCATCCAGGGCCGGCGCTAGCTATAGGCAGAGCAGGCGATTGCCTAGGGCCTCGGGCTTTGAGGAGGGGCCTCCATAACCGTGACATCCCCTATATATAGTCCACCAGTCAAGACGGGCAGAAATACTACAGCCTCATTGTTCATTATATTGTTGAATTGTCACTCATCTGCAGTTAAACCAATTAATGTTTCCGTTTCAAAGCGGGTGCCGGCTTCTGAAAGTTTGTGTAACGAACGCATCCATCAAGTGCTGCGAAGCAAAAGCCTAAATAGGCAAGAAGCACAGCTCGTAATGCAGGTGTGTGAGTTGTCGTCATCTATTTTGGAGTGATTGTATGTATTCTAAATATAAACTTGTCCTGTAGATCAGCGTCATTTCTGGAAAAATCATTCACCGCTTTATTACGAGTTTAAAAGAGCGCGAGCGTCATTAACGTGCCCAGACGCGACGCTTTGAATTTGCGCGTACAATGAATAATATCGCGTCGGGAGCAGACTAAAAAGCTACAACACAACAACATTTTTAAATGTTTCAAATAATGGATCTCATATCTATGGGTCTATCTCCTAAATTCTGCTGATGATTAGATTATACCCTGACATCATAAACTACTTACGCCAATAATATCAGTTTAGAAAAAAAAAAATTCTGCTCAGTAGCGATTGTGTCTTTCTCTTCCACTTGATTTGTGTATAGCATATTTAAAGTAACAATGCAATACATAATATCATATAATATGACAATATCTGCAGTCAATATTGATTAAATGGGAGGGGAAATCCATACCACAGCTATGAAAAAAAATGATAAAAGCACTTATGTTCATCTACTGAAGTGGTATTCTGGAAATGTGAATAAATTGATTAAAACAGAAAAATAACAACAACAACAACAACAACAACAATAACATCTTCATTAAACAAAAAAGAGATTACCTTAGATAAAGTTTGATTAATATGTACATACAGTACCGGTAAAAAGTCTGGACCCATACCCTGCCTGGACCCTGGAAATAAAAGTTTCTTATGCTCTACAAGCCTGCATTTATTTGATAAAAAATACAGAAAAAAACAGGAATATTCAGCAAGGGTGTTAAATAGCCTATATAAAAAAGTTATAGTGAAGACTTTTTTTAAAAACTTTTTAATGATCAAAAAATCCTGAAAAAAAGTATCACAGGTTATAAAATAAATATTAAGCGCCATTTCTAACATTTGATTATAAATCAGAATATTATAAAGTTTTCTGAAGGGTCACGTGACATCACAGAAATGTATTTTAAAGTATAGTAAAATAGAAAACCATTATTTTAAATTTTAATAATATTTCACTATATTATTTTGATGTATTTTTGATCAAATATATTCAGGCTTGATGAGCAAGAGGCTTCTTTCAAAAACATTAAAAATAGTAATGTGTTTTTTACTATTATGTAAAATAGTAAATAGTTTGAAGGGAGTAAAGCCTGTTTAGGAAATGTAGAAATGTAATTTTGACAAAAGAAGAACTTTTATTTTAAATAAATTTAAATTTTAAATCAGCCTACTTCAGTGTGATATGTTTACCATATTATCATGCTTAACACTGAGAATTTTAATAATTGAAATGTCATGATCAGATGCAGATATCTAAATCAGAGAATATCATATAGGTTCGGAAGGTTGGCGGGTGGATTATTTATTTTTAACAGCAGATTCGGGGGACTCAAAGTGCACCAGATTAATGAATTTATCTTTAAAATGTAGAGGTACCGTGCTCAACCCGCCAAAAATGTAAAATTATATGTTGTATAAATAAAAAGGTTAGGAATTATATTTGCTTCAAGTGTTTTTTATTGGGGGTGGGGGGCCTCCAACATGAATTTTGCCTAGGGCCTCCTAATGTCTAGAACCGGCCCTGGTACCATCCCAAGAACACCATCCCTACTGTGAAGCATGGGGGTGGTAGCTTCATGCTTTGGGGGTGTTTTTCTGCACATGGGACAGGGCGACTGCACTGTATTAAGGAGAGGATGACCGGGGCCATGTATTGTGAGATTTTGGGGAACAACCTCCTTCCCTCAGTTAGAGCACTGAAGATGGGTCGAGGCTGGGTCTTCCAACATGACAATGACCCGAAGCACACAGCCAGCATAACCAAGGAGTGGCTCTGTAAGAAGCATATCAAGGTTCTGGCGTGGCCTAGCCAGTCTCCAGACCTAAACCCAATAGAGAATCTTTGGAGGGAGCTCAAACTCCGTGTTTCTCAGCGACAGCCCAGAAACCTGACTGATCTAGAGAAGATCTGTGTGGAGGAGTGGGCCAAAATCCCTCCTGCAGTGTGTGCAAACCTGGTTAAAAACTATAGGAAATGTTTGACCTCTGTAATTGCAAACAAAGGCTACTGTACCAAATATTAACATTGATTTTCTCAGGTGTTCAAATACTTATTTGCAGCTGTATCATACAAATAAATAGTTAAAAAAATCATACATTGTGATTTCTGGATTTTTTTTTTTAGATTATGTCTCTCACAGTGGACATGCACCTACGATGACAATTTCAGACCCCTCCATGATTTCTAAGTGGGAGAACTTGCAAAATAGCAGGGTGTTCAAATACTTATTTTCCTCACTGTATATAGAACACACACATACACACATGTATACTGTACTATACACATATACTAGAATACTAGGGAATACTATACAATAACATACATTTACACACACACATACATATATATATATATGTGTGTGTGTAAATGTATATATATATATATATATATATATATATATATATATATGTGTGTGTGTGTGTGTGTGTGTGTGTAAATGTATGTGTTATTGTATAGTATTCCCTATTATTATAGTATGAGTGTATAGTACAGTATACATATGTGTGTAATATATATATATATATATATATATATATAGATAGATAGATAGATAGATAGATAGAACACACATATACATACTTTACACTTCAGTTCCAATTGAACTCATGTAGCAAACATACAAGTGTTATAAAGATAATTTCTCGTGCTTCAGTCACAGTGATCAAAAATAACTCTAGTTCAGGCTGGGTTACACCTCGGGATATCTGAGTGGCTCAGCTGAGTGCTTTGTTTTGATCACATTCATTCAGCGCACTTTATTAGCCTAAATTAGGTTGCTCACTTTGCAGCAAAGTCGACAGAATAGTGCAGATGAACCTATGGCTACTACTCTCGGGAAAAGAACACATAATCATTTGCTAAGTGAAGTTTATACACTTACCCGAATGAAAATGCCTGGAACACACTTTCAATGATCTTGGGATGTTTGCGAAGCGTATGTCCTTGCGTCTTATGGCGGATATCCAGGCCATCCGTCTCCGCTTGGTCACATCGGACACATGACTCCCTTCATTCTGTTTCCAGGCCGGGAAACAATAAAAAGAAAGTCCGCTGTCTAATTTTATGCCCCGTCGATCGTGTGAACGGACCTTACATCCAACAACACAACATGTTCTTGCCATGACTAAAACTTCCTCGGCGCGTCAAAAGCATAGGTCAAAAGTGGCCTCACAAAATGGCGATTTTTCCCATCAGCCACCGCGGCGCTAGAGCCGTGACGTCACGTCGCCAAGCCATATACAGACATTGGTCATCATACCCATGATCATACCAGCTGCGCCTTCTCACTCCATGACCTTTTATATTATGCCATAATAATGCTTTAATGACTAAACTTAATAAGTAGGCTACCTTTATTGTTTTCAATGATGTGCAATTCACATCGTTTCGTGACCGCTCGGTTCGGACATGCAGCCTCTGAATTGGGACACAGCTCATGTTTGCATTGCTAGCTTTAACAACAAAACAGTTGGATGTGTTTAGCTTAACTTACCTTTATGGAAATGCCGCGAGCAAACCCGCATGTGTCGGGGAATGTTGCTGAAGGTGATGTGTTTCCGTCTTACTGCTGCCACCCACGCCATGCGACGCCGCTTGGTCAACTCGGAGATCTGAGTTCCAGTGTGCCGTTTCCAAGTCGGAAAGTTGAAAAATCGCAAGCCATTTGCGATAGGTTTTCCACGCCGGTCGCGATTAACCACGCAGTTAACCACGCAACAAGAGTTCACCATTTCAACGTGTATAATACAAACGTTAACGTCTAGGAGTTACTTCCAATTATACAGCAGATTCCGTAACCTGAACTCCCGACATGCATTGCACAGCCGACGTCACGACTCGTGAAAACGTGCTAAATTCGAAACCGCGTACTAGTGTAAACTTACTACTCTTACCATATGTTTCTATGGCAGAAAGAGTAAGAGTAGGAGTAGCACGCGGTTCCGAATTCAGGTTGGGCCTGTAGTGTCTTGAACTACAATATTATCAAAGTGTTTTTTTTTTTTGTATTATTTAAAAGGGTTCAATTTGGAATTACTAATATTGTTTTACAACACACAACATTAGCATTTGTGGGACCCCAAACATAAGACAGACAGTTAGTAAAGTCGATCTCAACCGAAAATGAGGACTATAGATTCGTGATAAATAAACAACCGTACAGGTATATATCTCCATCAATGTCTCCAGCTGCAAGGATGTCTTGGTTGGGATGAAATGCGATTGTGTTGCCAATCGCCTCTAGTTTGATGTCTTCTGGTGTCTCGCGGATCTTTGGTGCTTTGGGCTCTTCTTCAGTCTCTTCTTCAGTCTCCTCTCCAGCCTCCTCCTGTAAACACCCCGAAACACTGCATTCAGCTCACTTTGGACAGCGCCGACAGCTTTAACGCAGCTTATTACAGTTTAAAGTGCTTTTTACGACTCAATTACCAGGCATTTCGGTTGATTTTAAATGTATATTAAAATATATTCCGACAAATGACTGCACTGAAACGCTCGATATTGTACAACAACAAAAAACGTACTTGTTCAAATGAATCCTCGTGCTCTATGGAAGTCGCCATCTTTATTGTTTGCTACATACGTCACTTCCGCTACTGGAGAGCAGCGCATGCTTTATTTCTACTCTAAAGTGAACGAGGAACGATAGATTTTTAATAGTTATTACAATGGACATTATGTTATTGTTGTTATTTATTTTATAACATTAGGCTATAAAAAATAATATATTTTGTGTAGAGACAAGAACATAGCAAAAGAAAAAAAGCCTGTGAGTCAAAATCAAGCCCAAAAAAATGAAATCCGCATTGAGCTCATGTAATGACATAATGTAGCCACTAGATGTCAGTAAAAACACATTAAAGCTTTTCAAATCAGAAGTGCTGCATCTTATTAAGACATAAATCGGTGTTTCTTCAACCGTGGGGACGTTTGACACTGGGATAAATATAAAGATGTAGTAAATGCAATTTTCAAAAAATCTGGAATAAATCATGTAACCTAAAAGTTTACAATTAAATAACATTTAATTTAACTTGACAAAATTACAGCTTGACTTGAAACACGCACAAAGATGAATTTCCCTTGATTAAAACGTGGCATCAACTGTCATACCACCTGTCTAACCTCAACATACACCATTGCACTCCTAATGATTTCTTCATCACATCTTCATTATGCTTGCTCTTGTATTGAGCACATGGGTCATCTAGACATGTCTAAGCATCCTTAGTGTCCTTTCTCTTACACCTCTAGAAAGCACCTTATTAAATGATCTTCTTAAAGATAAAATCAGAGGTAGCCAGAGGCATCTGCTAGGTTTTAAAAAAAATGTCTCAATCCTCAATTTGTTGTGAAACATTTTACAACTCCTCAGAGTAAGTCCCTAAAGATTCCTGACTGAATGCACCCCGTAGTGCCGAGAAGCACGGCTCCCGCTAGGTGTCTTGCCTGTGGCACATTCTACCCTTTTGCGTTTGAATGTCAAGACTCTCCATGCAGAAAATTGATTCCCAATGATGCTATTGAGCAGGCAGGTCACTCAAGAGAGAAGAAAATAATCTCATGCCCCCCAAAACAATGAGATGAAACCAAAATGCTGGAGATAAAGGATTGTCATGAAATTACGAAAATTGAGGAAATCGATCACAGAGCATGAAGCAGATATGGACACTCAATAGGTTTAGACCTAAATAAGGGCATGTTTGAGATCTCAGGTTCTCGTGTCTCAGCTGAGGGAAATTATCAGTAGGTCACTTTCAGAAAATCATATCATTTGTGTGTCCTCATGAATTAACTGCATATAGTGAACTTACATTATTTGAGAGATTTGAGCAAAGGAAGAAATTTCCTTTATTGGAGTTATATATTTTTTTTGCTTTTACTGAAAAAAATAAAAATAAATAATAATTATATATATATAGTATATTATATATAAAACATGCGTTATTCATATTTTAGAGAAAATGCGGCATTCGTCTTTTCCCCATGGTCTGTTCAACTCTGTTAAAATGGTTTGATCAAAGGAACTGCAATATTTTTTGGCTCTGTGGTTGAAACCGAAGTATGTTTCTCTAAAAGTTTTTTTTTTAATCATTATTTCATTATGTTTACACTTACATTGGCTTCATAAAGCTTAATAGTTCAACTCTGTTATGGGATAAACACCATTTTGTAATCTCCAGCACACGGCCTGTGAATAATACAGTGTGGTGCAATGATACTTGCTGTGAGGCCATTATTGGACGTTTCCAAAATGACAGTAACAGGGTTGAAATAAAACAACGCTTTGTCGAAGGACAGAGATAAAGTAGTGCATGATCACAGGAACTTGCAGTGCAGCTTCAAAATAATGATGAGGCCATTATTGGACGTTTTTGCGCTAATCTTAAACCCTAGAACATTTTTGGTTGTAACAGGGTTGTCACAAAATATATTTTAAAGAGAAACGGCATGAGTTATTTATATTTCAATAAATAATGATGTGTGATTTATTACAAGGGCACAATAAACCAGTTACCTTTTCATTTTTCAAATTTATATACACTACATGGATTTCAAACTTGCAGTAACAGGGTTAAAATAAAGTAGTGCTTTAGGGTCAGGGCTTAAGGCTACTAACAACAAATCAATTCATCAAGCTTGATAGTTCAGCTCTGTTATGAGATAAACACCAATTTTTTTGATCACCAGAACAACCTGTGAACAGTGTGGTGGTGCAATGATATTTAATAGTTGAGGCTATTATTAAAATGTTTTGTTACATATTGTATGTAACAGGGTTGACACAAAGCACATGATTTTCCAAATAAAAATTGCATAAATTATTAATATTTATTTCAATTTTATGTATGATTTATCACCAGGCACAATAAACTCAGTCATCTATTCAAATGCATGTATGAACTCCAAAATTACAGTAACAGGGTTGAAAAAGGTAGTGCTTTAGGTTCAGGGCTCGGGCTTACTAACCACAAATAAATGAATCTAGCTTGATAGTTCAGCTCTGTTATGAGATAAACACCATTTTTAATCACCGGAACAACCTGAATAATACTGTGTGGTGCAATGATACTTAATAGCTGAGGCCATTATTAGGCATCTTTGCACGATTCTTCAAACCTTGAACATTTTGTAACAGGGTTGACACAAAACATGATTTTTCAAAGAGAGTTATTAATATTTAAATTTTATGATTTATTACCAGGCACAATAAACTCAGTCATCTATGTAAATTTATGCGTATAAATTCCAAAATTACATTCACAGGGTTGAATTAAAATAGGGCTTTATCACAGGATAGTGATAAAGTAGCGCATGATCAGGAGCTTGCAGTGCAGCTTCAAAATACATTGCATTTTGCATTCTAAGCCTACACGACATGCATCCTACAAACTGAGTACATTAAACCTAAGACTGGTTTATATGTGACGCACATCACTCTTGACTTGACTCTAAACACTCGTCAGTGCTGTCAGGGGTGTGCTTTACTCCCAGCCGCCTAAAAGAACCAGCACACTTCCTCTGGTCTGGGACTAACCTGGGCCATGTGTTCAGCAGTAATTCTTCCCCTCCAGAACGGGTAAATACCCTCAGCAGAGCCCGTATCAAGTTCCACGGAAACAAAGACAGCAATCGCTGTGAGGGACGACCATAATGAGCCATCTGTTCATCCATGGCAGTGCAAACCAAATGTCATCAAACTGTGCTCCTTCTCTCACTTCCTCACATCGCCTTTAGAACAGGTGAACTGCACTCAGAGAGCATCACTAATGCTCGGTTTACACTGGAGTTTCGCAGTCACAGACGATGTCAAGTTCAATACTGCAGGGTGGATGAGCACTTTAAATGTATCTGAGAGGAAATCTATGGGAATTCTGTTTAGTGAATGGAGTTAAATGTTTAGGTGCTGAAAAAACTATAGTCCAAAAATATGTCATTAACATGCAAATGCGTAGAATTTGTACAAATGTATTAGAATGATGGGCGTTAAGATTCTGTTGGTACAAATTGTATACTTGGAATGTTACTGTGTCATTCATATGAAAGAACAGATATGAAGGTGATAGAGGGAATTAACATCTCCAGTTAATTTAAAGTCCCCCTGTGGTGAAAATCAAGTTTTTCCAAGTATCAAGTAATCAAATATTTGTCTATGTGGTGTTTTTAATATGCTTTAAGACAAACCATGTGTAAATTTATAAGTCAACACCATTGCTGAGTATTTTCTCCTTAAAGGAACACTCCACCATTTTTTGAAATAGGGCTTATTCACCTTCTTTCCTACAATTAGATAGGTGGGCAAATGCATTTTTGTCTCAGTGCATGCATTGTTTTAGTTTGACAGGGTCGGTGCTAGCTTAGCTTAGCATAATGAATGGAATCCTTTGTTGCCGGCTAGCATGTCCTGAGTAAAAGTGATATAAAAAAAAACAAAAAAACACCGAATTATTTCTTGTGGCCTGCGTATTCACAACAAGTACAAATAGCGATGCAGATTAACACTAGGCGATTTCCTAGGCAGATATTGACTTATATATTAAGGACTATATTAGGGGGAAGCACAGGCGAAGCACTGCTACTTGGGCGTGATATCTCTGCGCCCAAGTAGCAGTGCTTTGCCTGTGCTTCCCCCTAATATAGTCCCAAGTCAATATCTGCATAGGAAATCGCCTAGTGTTAATCTGCATCACTATTTGTACTTGTTGTGAATACGCAGGCCACAAGAAGTAATTAGGTGGGGTTTTTTTTATTTTTATATCACTTTTACTCAGGACATGCTAGCTGGCAACAAAGGATTCCATTCATTATGCTAAGCTAAGCTAGCACCGACCCTGTCAAACTAAAACAATGCATGCACTGAGACAAAAATGCATTTGCCCACCTATCTAAATGTAGGAAAGAAGGTGAATAAGCCCTATTTCAAAAAACGGTGGAGTGTTCCTTTAAACTCTAGTCAGTGACTCAAAGACAGTCTCAAAAACTCGATCTGAAATCGCTGGTGTTTCTGACGTCACAAACTACCTTGTAACCAATCAGGTCAACATGTGATCATCAAGGAGTGGATCTCTGAGCTGGTGTGAGTGAGTGGAGGCGGGGCTAATTTGCATATTCATAGAACCCTATATACTAAATAAGGCAAAGTTGTAAAGTTACTTTAAAGCTATTTTAAGGCATAAAGACATTTTTTCAAGGAAAGATAATTTTGGTCTGTAATATCTATCTATCTATCTATCTATCTATCTATCTATCTATCTATCTATCTATCTATCTATCTATCTATCTATCTATATTTATATTATCACACACACACACACACACACACACACACACACACACACACACACACACACACACACACACACACACACACACACACACACACACACACACACACACACACACACACACACACACACACACACACACAAATAATGCTTCAGACATGACACTAAAATACATCTTCAATTAAATATTTAATGTCAGCAACCCTTTCTGCATGATACATTTATAGCTATTACAAATACTTATGGGCATGATGACGCAAAACAGACTAGAGACACGAAAGCATTTAAAAAGACATTTGAAATACAAGTTCTTAGCAAAAGAATCTTGAGAAAGTTTGAATCAGCAGCTCCTCACCAAAATCAGTGTGTTTGTCCTCCTGTAGAATATATAATAGGCACCTTGCTTGAACCATGCAAAATAGTGAATACATATGAATACATTCTGGAAAAACAAAATTCATAAACCGCTTACAGTAATCGGTCAAAATAAAATATTGTAGAGGGTACTGAGTGTGAAAGTGCAAAAAGAAAGGCACATAAAATCTATAAAAAGGGTTGATGAGAACTTGGGTTTTGAGACTATGTATTTTGGATTCCATATGCTCAGTGAAATGGTGATTGAAGAGGAAATGAAGAAAAGTCTCTAAAGGGGTTATTCTTCAGAGGGTGGGCTCGTGTCCAGCGGTGTCTCCTGGGTAACACTGTCCATCTCTGCAGGTTCAGAGCTCTCAGTCGATGGACTCTTCTCTTCCTCCGCCTGGCTTTTATCCTCTCCTGTGTTATTGCTCTCATCAAACCCTGACCCTTCGGCCTGCGGGCCGTCTCCGTCGTAGATGATGTCCTCTGGGTTGGGTGCAGGCGGACAGAAATCTTCATCCGGGAGGAGATGATGAAACACTGATTCAGCCTGGAAATAAACAGAAAGAATAATAATCCTATAATTTAGCCTAGAGGCAATATCTGATCCATAGAACGTAGTGTCTGCCTCCCTCTGCTGGACTCACCAGTTTAATGGAGTAGTCGCTGCCCAGGCTGCTGTCGGGACCGGTGCAGACGTGAACGTTGCTCGGCAGGCTGTAGCTGCTGCCGTCCTGGGCCGACGTGTCCCTCATGTTGAAGTACATGACCCACAGCACTGCAGGCTTGCTTCTCTCCTCGAAACCTGCACGGGATGTTTAAGCAGTCATTTCTTTACTGTCTTTTAATGTCTTAATGCATTTTAGATGTCTTGCCTTGACAATTCCTACAAATATTAAGCCTGGGTCAGTCTATATTAGGGGATCACTGTCCTGCAGAGTTTAGCTTCAACTTGCCTCAACACCACTGCCTGCAAGTTTCTAGTATGCCTAAGACCTTGTTTAGCTGGTTCAGGTGTTTAATTGGAGTTGGAGCTGAACTTTGCAGGACGGTGGTCCTTTAGGAGCAGGACTGGACACTCCTGACCTAGATGGAACCTATGCACTTTTCTGATTATGTTCTGCACTGATTTTGAGGGAAAATCCATTGGAATATATGAGGTCCAAAAAAAATGTTGGTCAAAAGTACTATGCTCAATCAAATTAGCAAAATAAATTGTAGTATTTAATAAATTAACATGCAAATGCAAAATATTGTAGAAATGTATTAATGTTGGGTTGTTAGGATTATGTGGGCACAGATTTTAGCGTCATTGTGTCATTTATATGAAAGAAATCAAATGCTGTTGTGGTGATGGAAATCAACACCAATTCATTTATAAGACTAAATGTAAATGTAAATTTTGATATTAAATATTATAAAATAACATATTAATAATAAAAAAAACTATAATTATGACTAATCTAGCCACCAATATTATATTTATAATTGGTATTATTATTGCTACTCAGTCCCTTTTATTTAATTCATTATTAATTTTGGGAACATTTATGCATGTACGTTATCATTTGCACACTATCCTTTTTGCTTTGGAGTCGTTTCTGTAGTTTATTTGAAACAAAACTCATGTCACACAATATTTTGAAGATTTTCTGTTAAATGACTATTTCTATTTCCCTCAGGAAGGCACATTGTACATTGATCATGTCAACACTGAATAAACATGTAAAAAAACCTATATTGATATTATATAATAATAATAATAATAACAATTTCTTTATATAATATAGTTTTAAACATAACTATACATAACGTATTATTTATTACTATTGAATATATAAATGTATTATATATGAAAAAAAATTCAAATAGAATAAATTATAACAAAAATAAAAAAAAGATTAAAAAAAACAAGGCTGTGGAAAGATTTTGAAAGAACCCAAAATGTATGCAAATGAGGGAGTTTGCATCCTTGTTTAAATGTGAGGTGCTTCCATACACACAATAACAGTATGTTTGTAACAAAACAAATGACAGCAAGATGACATGTTGTTGTTTTTTTTTTATATGAAACGTACAGTGAGAATTTCAGCACCAAGGACAGCGGAAAGCATTTGATGAGTTGATGGAAAGCCTGTAGACACTTTTGACTCCAAGGCCTTGTTTACACCTGGTATTAAGATGCGTTTTGGTTGATCGGTTCACAAGTAGACGAGGGACACAGTCCCGTTTAAACCTGGTGTTTTAATCCGTCTCTTTTGTCCACTTTCAACCACTTCTGTCCTGATTTCTTCGAGGGGATGTGTGGGTAAATGAACGTTTTTTTTTCAGATCTTTCGATCTAATGGACAATATAAGCTTGTGCAATTTAAATATGAACGAGAAAGACGACGACAGAAAAACATAGTGAGAGCCTCAGCTTTCATTTCTGCTCTGACAGCCGCAAGACCACACAGAACACTGTATGTGTGTGTTAGAAATCAGGAATGGTGAGAGAACATTGAGCTTGGTATGTTTTTCGTCTTCAAACCAAACTTGGGTCTCCATCCGACAGAGTTTAAATCCAGTCTGGCTAACGCCTCCCATAATGATTACACATTAGTTCAGTAGCCGGTCTTTTGTGGCGGTTTGAACCGCACTCGACCACATGAGCGTTTACACTATGAAAGCAATCCGGTTTAATGTGTTTTCGACACATTGAAAGTGGACAAGCTCAAAACGTTTTAGACCAGGTTTACACCTGTATTTAGCATCATCCACTTTGGATCCCATCAACCAAAACACATCTTAATAGGTGTAACAGGTTTAAACAGGGCCATACACGCTGCATCCAAAATCACGTACTGTGTGAGTAGGTACTATATTTGAATTTACTTTGCGGCCATTAACAAAGTAAACTCTATAATAGTATGAATGAAATGTGGACGTACTACATCCGCCATGTTTTTCTGTCACATGACCTACCAGTGTCCGTTGCGTATCTTCACTTCCACTCATAAATCCTTTCCCACGGCTTCATGGGATAGTAAAGTGTACATCAAATGCACACTTCAGTCTCTCGGCAGAAGATTCTACTGTTTTTCGGACATATTACTCTTTTGACACATACTGTTTTTCGCATACTATATAGTAGGGAAGCATTTAATTTCAGACGCAGCAACAGTCTTGGCTACTTTTCAGATTTTTAAACGCACACTTAGACATGAATAGATCAACAGACCAACATGTTGAGCAACAAATCAAACTCCGTTTTGTTTTACATGCCTCTCTAGACAGGTGTAAGACTGCAGACTGCTTTAGTTAGGCCAACTAGAGTAGGAATAATATTGTCAAAAATGGCACTTTCCTCATATACACCACTTATGCCAGTTTTAAAAGACTGACATTGATTTATCATGAGATGAATCATTGTTAATATTTTGCTAGCGGCTGCATGACATGGGTCATCTAATCTCTTTTTCTTCTTCTCCTTTGATGACATCTTAGGCGAGACGGGCTCTATGGTCCAACAGAAGAGCAGAGAATCTCAAGAGTGTGTGTGCGTGTGTCTCGCTGGTTCGTTTAAAGCGTAAAGCTGTCAGTCTGTATCATTACCCTTTAAATACACGAGCCTCTGCCGCAAAAAGGTGGGAAAAGAAAGGCTAGAAAAAGCGAGAGGGAGAAGGTGTCAGTCTGAAATGTCAGAACGGTCATTACCCAAATGTCACACAATTATGACGCGTGTTCCTTTTCCTGCCCGGAGTGGCCCGGTGATTTGCTTAATTTGGTGAGGGGGCGAGGTGTGGCGGCATCAATGTTTAACGCCGCTTCAAATACACCACCCATCCTTTCCTATGAATGCTGCCGGGTCACTGATTCACAAAACACACTGCCAAAGAATCTCTTCTATTATAGAGTCCAGACAGCCAAGAACATGCGACTAGATAATATATGGACACAGAGAAACTGGGAGGGGTAAAGAATAACCAAGTGTTGAAAAAATATGATTTATAATGATATATAAATCCATAAAACAATAATAATATAATACAATAAAACATATTATACTAAGGGGCTGTTGAATACTTGAATCTTATTGGTTGACTAACGTTCTAAGGTGTGCCATTATTTTCAGGGAAATGTATGGCTCAAGTAGTTCCCGGCAGGTCTTGACCGCATTACAGTTCCTTATCGCTTCACTACGCCAAATGATTTCAGTTATTTAAAAGGTCCTTACAGCCCTACAACAAATGTCTTGAAATACAACATCTAAAGTTCTGAACAACGTCTTCAGGTGTAGTAACTGTAGTATAAGCAGAATAATTGACTATGGTCCATTGAATTGTTAGAAAGCAATGCACAGCACACGAGGTGCACTCTGCTTCGCGTCGTGGCTGCATCACCACCTCAGGTGTGCATTATTTTCTAATAATTCAATGGACCGTTATCAATTATTCCTTACTTAATCGATTTGACAGCACGAACAAAACTCCAAATGATGTGAAAGCAGAATCAAGCGTTGCGTGTCTCTGAGCAACACACACTGCAGTGGGGTTTCATTCCTCGCTTGAACCAATGACTCAATGTTTACTCAAAGTGAGTGAAATTCGAAGATTAACTTTTGTATAAAATATATTTTGTATTTACAGTTTGGTTTGTATGTATAATCTTATATCTTAAGTTTAAAAATTATACTGAAGTGTCTGTAAGTATGCAAGTGTTTGGGCCGACAGCCAGACGACGCAGTGGCTCTCTTTTGGTCGTACATACGCACACATGTTCCCAGATGTGACAAATGTCAGATTAGCATACAGCAGCTCTCCTGATGGCGGCTAACACATGCCTGCAGCTGCAAACCTCCAAAACCACTGCCACCCTCTAACACACACTGGCACACTGCCTCAGTACACACACACACTAAACCCCCAATGGCCTCTACAACCCTTTAAAATCAAACTCACAACATCTTAGATTTCAAGATTTTGCGAGTCGTTTTCAACCAAGTCTCTACCTTTCTTGCACAGAACAACCTCTTGGACAATAACCAGTCTGGTTTCAAAATTGGCCACTCAACTGAGATGCTTTAATGAGTTGCTCACCTTCTCCTTATTGAAGCTCTGAGCCTGGCAAGAGCAGCTTCCAAATCTTCAATACTCATCCTGCTGGATCTGTCTACTGCTTTTGACACAGTTAACACCAGATCCTCCTGTCAATCCTCATGACGAAGGGCATCTTGGAACTGCACTCCAATGGTTTAAGTCTTAACCAGGGTACCCCCAGGATCCTCCAACTAAAATTCAAGGCTTTTTAAGACCTTTTTAATACCATTTCAAATAAAATTCAATGCCAACTTCGTACCAATTCCGACAGAAGTATGAGGGGAGCGTCGTGACGTAGAACGAACGCGACAGCGCAGCCAGAGAGCAGAGAAAAACAAAACTCCACTCAGGATTTCCGCGATTTAAAAATTGTGTATTTAAAAGAAAATGTCGGATGATTTTGATATTAGAGAAGAGAAGAGGATATTGAGTTCTACGTCACGGCGCTTCCTACGTACGTCCTACGTCATACGCCGGCATCCATCTCCCGTGAATGCGCGTTGACCGTTGCCGGAAGCCAGTTATGTTCATTTATAAACTTTTAAATATGTATATTTTTATGACAAAACCGCACGGATCCGGATGGATTACTTTTGTGAAGGATGCATGCACATTTTTGGGACTTGAAGAAGGTGGACCCCATAACTTGACATTATAACCACTGAAAGATCTAAGACATTTTCTAAAATAACTGAAAATGTGTTCGTCTGAAAAATGATTGATATATATGCATCTCGAACGGCTTGACGGTGAGTAAATCATGGGTTTAATATCATTTTTG
The DNA here is from genome assembly GCA_022828995.1 of Vimba vimba. NCBI lineage: Eukaryota > Metazoa > Chordata > Actinopteri > Cypriniformes > Leuciscidae > Vimba > Vimba vimba. The sequence continues at coordinate 27,129,711 of CM040829.1, read as the reverse complement.
GCCGAACTATCCCTTTAAGCGACAATATTTGCCCAATTTAATCGATTTTTCCATTTAATTTTTCACCTTTAAAAAATAAATAAAGCTTAAAATAAAACAATGTTCAATAAATATGCAATGTTAAAAAACGTTTAATATTAATACAAATATGATATTAAAATCGGCAGTAGGTGGCGGTAACTCACTGTCTTTGTCAAAGCCACAGATTTCGTTGCAAAATAGAGCAATAAGCCTGACAATACTGTTTAGAATGTAGTACATCACTTAATGTTACCTTTTTTTTTTTTTTTTTTTTACTGTTGTATAAAATCAATGTCACATTTGAAATCGTGTGGATAGTCGGGAAACATTGCATTCTTGCTCGTATAATGATCAACATTAAAAACACTGCTGTATATCAGCCTGCATTTTGATCACAGATTTAGTCTCACAAACAGCACAAGCGGCTCGTGACAGAACACAGACCGACTGAATGACACTTTAATTTAAGTTGAAAATCTCAAATGAAGATTGCTGAACTCCAGCTTGTCTGCGTTTTCAGATCATCCGCATTTCTTCAACAATATAGAGAGAGTGCACACGTGCATGGTTGTGGCCAGATACTACTGAAAAGATCGGGTAGAAAACATGTTCTTTTAACAGAAAAGCTCTGATTTGGGGTTTATATTATTGAAATCAGGCAGCATGAACGCTCGTAAAAACAGTCAATGTGTTGTCGTCTCTTTTGTATTTTTGAACTTGAAGATGTTGAAGACTCGCAGCTCTGCTGCCTTAACACCCATCGTTGCCAGCTTAAAAGATTTTCGGCACTAACAGCAATAGGTCTCGCCGTCATTACCTGGCACAGGCTTGATCCAAACGTAATGTGAGTTCAGACGTAATTTCAGACGACAAACTAGGCTAGGCTACTATCTTGTTCTGTACCTTGCTTGCCAAGTAACCATCGTAACGGGTGCGCACGCTCTCGCGCGTTCTGCTATGACGTGGAGCGCGAGGTGCACTCAACGTTACGCGACTAAATTTTTAATTAGTCTACATTAGTAACAGTTAATTTTGTCACGGTATGGACTTAATCATAGAAAAGGCAAAAAAAAAATCTAAGACCTTTGTAACGAAATCCAAGACTTTGTATACCAAATTCAAGGCTTTTAAGGCCTTAATTTGAGATTATCAAATTTAAGACTTTTTCAATGCTTTTAAGACCCCGCGGGTACCCTGTTAACTCTCAGGTAGGTCCTTCAGGGTGTTGTGGAGGGGTGAGGTGCCTGAGTCACAACATCTAGCTACTGGGGTGCCTCAGGGCTCAGTGCTTGGACCACTTCTCTTCTCTTCATCTACATGTCATCACCAGGATCTGTCATTCAGAAACATGTTTTTTCCTATCACTGCTATGCTGATTACACACAACTCTACCTCTCATTCCAACCAGAGGATCTGACAGTAGCTACTCACATCTAAGCCTGCCTGACAGACATTTCTGGCTGGATTAAGGACCACCACACTTCAACTCAACCTTGTGAAGAAAGAGCTTCTTGTGGTCTCAGCCAACCCAACACTTCATCACAACTTCTCCATTCAGCTGGGTTCGTCAACCATAACTCCATCCAGGACAGCCAGGAACCTTGGAGTTCTAATTAAATGATGATCAGATGAATTTCACAGACCACATTGCTAGAACTGCCCGGTCCTTCAGATTTGCCTTATACAACATTAGGAGGATCAGGCCCTTCCTGTCGGAGCAGGCTACATGGTGGCATGGCATGGAGTCTTTAGCCATTTTCAAGAAACTGCTGAAGACACATATCTTTTGGCAACACTTGGCCCTTTAATACTAACACTTACTGTTCTATATCTATAAAACAACAACAACAACAACAACCTTGCTACGTGTACTGTGCTGGACTAACTAGAACTGGTCACAGCATATTGTATATTGCTGCCCTATTGTTAGTTTGATTGCTTCTCCTCATTTGTAAGTCTATTTGGATAAAAGCATCTGCTAAATGATTAAATGTAAATGTAAGAAAATACATTTGTACACTGAGAAAAATGTGAGAGTTTTTCCATGCAAATCTCACCATCATGTGCCCTGTTTACACCTGGTATTAAGATGCATTTTGGTCGATCGGATCACAAGTGGACGACACTAAATACAGGTGTAAAAGAAGACACTTTGAGCTTGTCCACTTTCGACCACCTCCAGAGGGAATGAAAACGCATTCGACTGGATTGCTTTCATAGTGTAGATGCTCATTTGGTTGAATATGTTTGAACAGCCAAAAAAGACCGCCTATTCTCTGCTAAAGACCTGCCAGACTGGATTTAAACTTTGTCAGATGGAGACCCAATTTTGGTTTGAAGATGAAAAACATACCAAGCACAATGTTCTCGTACCATTCCTGATTTCTAACATGCACTCGGTGTGGTCTAGCGGCTACCAGACCAGAAATGAAAGCTGATGTTCTTTGTGTGTTTTTCCGTCGTCTCCTTTCGTGTACATATGTAAATCGTGTGAGCTTATTTCATCCAATAGATTGAACGATCTGTAAAAGCTCATACATGAACCCGCCCATAGACCCTCCCCTTGAAGAAATCAGGACAGAAGTGGTTGAAAGTGGACAAAAGAGACGGATTAAAACACCAGGTGTAAACAGGAATGTGTCTCCCTCGTCTACTTGTGATCTGATCGACCAACACTCATCTTAATACCAGGTGTAAACAGGGCCATGAGGAAAGGGTGTTGTCGGTGGTTACCAGGGCATTACTATAGTTGCTAAGGTGTTTGGAGTTGTTTTTATCTAGTCTACACGTGGTCATATATGAGCCTTGATCTTTTCAATGGGATCAAAATCCCCAAGGAAATCTTCAGTAGTTGCTGTTGATTTGTTCCATTTGGCTTCATCATGATCTAAACAGACTCTCTTTCTCTTTCTCTCTCTCTCTCTCACACACACACACACACACACACACACACAGCGCTTTGACCATGGGGATGAATGAAGATCTACCCAGGTGACTTTGTCTCTCTGACCTGTTCTGGCCCACTGCTCTTCTTATCTAGCGATTCATCCTCAAGACCTCTGCCAGTATTTGTTCTGACATTTTAATTAAAATAGTACTAGCTCATTCCTGTGATAAAAAGGCTGTGTGTCACCCAGCGGGGCCCCGCGTCTTGCACCCTCCGCTGTGCCGGCCACGCACCTGAGCACACATGCTTACACACACACAAAGAAACAATTATAACATTTCTATTTTGTTGAGCCGCAGAAGTACTTAAATTCACAACAAGAATCAATATAAAAAGGCAATGCTTGAAAGGAGAGTATGTGCATGATGGGAAAGTGATAAAGATTAAAGGTGTGGGGAGATGATGGCTGATAAAGAGAGATTGAGTTTGTTAGATGGAGTGAGGAAGGTTGAAGATGCCGTGGACTTGATGACCTTGATATTACAGCCATGAAATAGTCATCTTACCATCACACTTATTCTGGAGTCAAGACACTATTACACAAATTTTGATAAATTGGCACATTTTAGGAATTGTCAATTAAGACATGAAGCTATAGGAAAGGATCAGTGTCAAGAAATGAAATCAAGTCCAGCTACAAACTAGTCTAGTAGCTAAACTTGTCAAAATTAAATCATAACAAGGCTTAGTGGAATTATTAAATTGCAAAGGCTGCAATATAATTAAATAAATATATGCACTGCGTGTTTAAAAAGTGAAGGGCGGCACTGTGTTCTTTTACACAAAAGCAGCTCATGATCTGGAGTTATCAGTGTCTCAAATGCTGCGGCACAAAAACTCATTTCTACATGTGCTCGGAGTATGGATCGCTTATAACGAGCATTTGGGAACAGTGTGCCAACCATCTTCCCAAACTTGTCATGAAAAGTGCATATTAAACAGCTGTGCATATTAAACAGCTGTTTCAACAAAAGAGAAGATTTTAGGGCTCCCTGCAGGTTTCTGCCAAAATAAACAGAGTCTGCTCACTGCAGAGCCAATGGGTGGAGCTTGACGTCCAGTTCCGCCTCTCTGGACCTCAGTTGAGCTAGAAGGTCCAACCACACCCTAAACCTTTAACCTTAACCATATCCCTAAACCTAATTAGGTTAATTCACAGAAGTGGAGCTGGACTAGGTCAAGCTCCACCCATTTGGATCTGCAGTGAGCACTACTTGAAATCAAAAGCTCAATAGTTTAACGTTAAAAAATGAAGAAATTAAGAAAGCCATAAATATTAGTATTTGGAATTTACAGTTATATTATTTTTCTTATTTTTGGTTTTACAGTGAAATATTACAATAGTAATACTTAATTTTTCTAATAATTTTCTTTAATAAAAAATATTATTTTTTAATTTAGTAATAATAATCATAAAAAATAATAATAATAATATGATATAGAATCACAACATTCTTTGGACAAAAAAAAAATTAATAATGCAATCACAATTTTTATAAGAAAAATCTCAATAGGTTTTTCCCCCAAAATCATGCAATCCTTCACAGAGGAAAAAGTCATTCCAACGCTTGTCTTTTCTCAGATGCGGTTAATTGAGATTGATTCGATTAATTAATCAGCACATAATGTAATTATTTTTTTTCATCTTTTGCCAGCCCTATTTGAAACGCCTGAATTTACACTGAACTCAACTAATAACACTAAAACATTAAACATCTGAATGAACCATCTAAAATGAATCATGCATCTCAACACCACTTCAATAACACAAGAGAGAGGACATCCTAGGAAAACAAAAGTGTCTGGAAAAAAATACTTAGCTACTACACAAATATTTTACCACAACTATCACCAACATGCGTACAACTAACATAAACTGATCTTTTTTTTTTTTTATCGAATCTTTCCAAACTCACAATGTGATTCCACCCTTATGATCTGAAGGTAGATTGTGAGGTCGTATGTGACAGGTCGTGCTCAGATTCACTCTGAAGGAGCCAAGCAGACCCTGACAGAGCATAATGGGAATCAATGGGAGCAGCGCCTGGCCCCTGCCTGCCACACCACCATCAATATCAATCACTGTTATCGCCAATAACGTCTCCATGTAAGCCCTTCGCTGAATGTCACAGCAATACCAGATCTTTCTTTAAAGAGAGGAAGAGATGATCTCTCTTTGACACGGGCGGCAAGGTTAGTTAAGTACTGTTAGCAGGATCTGTATGTGCAATCGGAGGTCGAGGCGCAAAAGGACTGTTAATGGGTTTAAATGACGGGGAGTTTTAATTGGAAGTGAAAGAGCTGGGTCAGGTCTTACCTCCAGAAGGTTCCTCTCCAGGAATGGCGGGAACGTCAAACAATTGAGATACAACTGGAGCAAGATCTTCTCGGGCCGTACCAGAGGATGAACAGGTCAAGTGGACCAAATCTGTTAAAAGAGACCACAACAGACAGTTAAGGACAATTAAGGTGGGCTTAATCTGTACATTTGGTTTCACATTGTTCAGAAAAACTTTTCTTGGAAAATTCCATTGCCATTTCTATACATACACACACACATACACTGGTACTTCTATCATTATGAGGACATTCCATAGGCGTAATGGTTTTTATATTGAGCTACTGACATTTTCTAGCCCCTAACCCTAAATATACCCATCACAGAAGTTTATTTAGCATTCTGAAATACAAAGACATTGGCATGTCCTCATAATGTAGCCTGAAACATGAATACACACTTCAGTATAAGGACTCATAATGTAGGTCATCCAACCAGTGTGCACACGCACACACACAATTTTTTTCTAGGCAAGTTTTAATTTTTAATGCTTAAAGTTTTTTTCATTATAACAATCAGGACACAATTTTCTTTGATAAATTAACAGGATCAGAACTCAAGCTGCCTGCATATAAGCTGCATTAGGCAACATGTCAGAGCATGCTCACTTCACTGGCAGAAGCTTAAAATTGTTTAAAGGTGCAGTATGTAATATTGACAGCTAGTGGCAGAAATGGGTTCTGCAGTCCAAATTCAAAATACTGGAGAGAGTCGTTTCTCCCTCCTCAGACTCGATGCTCACACGGGTTGCCAGATTGAGGACACGCAACAGCGAGCGCAATTGACAATAGAAAGCGACGAGCCTTACACTGTAAGCTGGTCATATAATATATCTGTGTTTTAATATGCCTCAGTTCATTGAGATGTTTAGATGGATGCCGAGGTTTTTAAGTTGTTTTAAGGAATCTGTGATCTCTGAACCAGTTCAATTGCTGTCTTCCATGGCTTAAATACGCTGTTTTTCACCAACCGGCAACCCAGGGTGTCGAAATACTATTAAATACTATTCTGTTGTAACTAGTATTGTAAAAAGTACTGACTTCGGTACCAAATCGGTACTGAAATTTAAAAAATGTGACGATACCAGCATTGCCTTCTAGCATTTTGAGCGCTGGTGTTCTTAAACACCTCTGATTGGACATTGTGAAGGCCAATCAGAAACATAAGCCACGTTTCCACCGTAGGAACCTTCCCCAGGAACTAGTGACTTTGGGGTGGTATTTCGACAGCAGGAACCAGGGTCTAAATGAAGTTCCAGATAAAAATCCCCCTCCCCAGTAAGTCCCTGCTCGCGAGGTAGTACTTTTTCAAAGTTCAGGAACTTTCGGGGGTGGGACTTGGGTGCTGAACATGCTGATTGGTTGAGTTCACGCAGCATTTTATTTCAACCACCATTTTTAAAAGCAAACAACTTTTACTGCGTGCACCACAACAGACTTTTAAAAATGGTGGTTGAAATAAAATGCTGCGTGAACTCAACCAATCAGCATGTTCAGCGCCCAAGTCCCACCCCCGAAAGTTTCGAAAAACTTTCGGGGGTGGGACTTGGGCATTGAACATGATGATTCAGGCTAAAGGTTCAGGCTTTATTAAACTTAAATGTGGAGGACGAAATCCAGAGGGAACTGGAAAGTCATGCGCAGTCCTACATCACCGGACTAATTTGCCTAATCTTCACGGTACTTTAGACCGTGATGGAAACGCAACAGGTCTGGGGGAAAAAAGTTCCTAGGACAAATTGTTCCGGGTAATTTCGGTGGCTATATATATATATTGAGCGCGTGAACAAAATGGCCAATCACAGACATATATGTTGAGCGCGTCAACACAATGTCCAATCAGTGGTGTTTAAGAATCCGTTCAATAGCGCTCAAAATGCTAGAGGGAAATGGTGGTATCGTCACATTTTCAAAATTTCAGTACCGACTTTTGACAACACTACACGGAATGCACATTACAAAGTAGAATAACTGGCTTTAGCTTTTTCCTAAATATCTGCTAACATATTATGGTATTTTTATGCTTTACTACAGTAAAAAGATAAATACATTTATCTTGCACCTTTAAACAAGTATGACAAACTGGGCTAACATCTTAATCTTAGAAGAACTACAGTAGGACTCTGGCCTTCCATGAAAGTAGCCCTGAAAGTGATCCAGAGGGGAAAAGAAGAAACGGGCACCAAAATTAAAATCATAACAACAAATCTCAATTCTCATAAAGGTCTGAGAAGTTCTACTAGTGGGATGTGTAGAAATGTCCTGGGTAATCCCAAGAGTTCACACACACCACTTCCAGGCTTATCATTACTTCTCCGATGTGCCTTCCTGTGGTCTGTGGTACGTGGGAGTGTGAGCGCGCGAGGATCAAAGAGAACAATTCGAGTGCAGGCAGCTCAGGGCGGCACACAAGCTCCGTGTCACACAGTGGAGAGGTGCACAGATGTAGGCATCTCCAGTGGGACAGGAGGAGCAGCTTCACTAAAGGCTCTAAAAACACACGGGACACTGCAGAGTTTTGAAAAAGATTCTCTCCACTGCCAAAGACATTCCGGGGGCTGATTTTAAAAAGTCCTGGATAGTTAAAAGTGAACACTTGCAGTACAGGTGGATTCACAATATATCCAGTAATGGACATGTAATATTCTGTTTTGAATCTTGAAGAAAATAAACAATATTTGTTCTTTATTTGTTTGTTACATGAACATACAGTATATGTGGAGTACATGGATCCAAGAAAAAAAACAAAAAAAAACATTTTTTCTGTAATTTATTGTGATTAATCAAAACTAACATTAAAATCTGTAATATATTTTTGTATTGTAATTCATATTTACACACTGAATCTCCAAAATTAAGGTAGAAATGAGTGTTGATTATCAATTCGAGCTTGAGTCCAATGATGAGACATTGGAAGAACTAGTTATTCAACCCTCCATTGCAAGGACGACTTGAGTAGGACATTTCTCAGTGATACGTTTTTACTCAGATTGTCGTACACTATGAGATGCCTCTATCAGCATTAACAAGTGTATGTCCATCAACAAACTGCTTTATCTATCAAACCGTTTCAGGCACTATGAGAAAGGAGGTGATGCTGCAATTTCTATCATGAGAAAATGAATGTGTTTTTTGACCTTTTAAGCATGTGAACCTGTTGTAGGAGACCTCCAAAACAAAATTAGGAACCTTTAAAATAGCATAATAGGGACACTTCAAGTCCTCCATTCACTAATATCCTCTGATTGAAGCTTAAAGGGCCTTAGTAAAATCAGGCAAAATGTTGTATGAAGAAAGTATGGGCCTATTCCTTTAAAAGGTAAAGTATGTATTTATTTGTTAAAATATTCATCTTTAAATACTTAGGGTATACTAAGGGGTCCTATTATGATTTTTCTTTTTTTCGATTTACATTTTCAGCTTTTTTTTTATTGTGTAATGTTGTTGTTTGAGCATGAAAAAGGTCTGCAAAGCTATAAAGCACAAAGTTGTTTGGAGTTTGGAGTGCAAAGGGAGTTTTTGTCTATATCATTAAGCACAGTTTCTTCACTCCCTGAAACGCCACGATTGTAGTCTTGAGTTTTCTTCCAGGAACGAATAGTCATAATATTCCTCATTTAAATAATTCCTGCCCAAGGCACACACAAAATAAAGGCCTGGTTGAGTTGCGTTAGTAGTGTGTTGAAACTCGTGGTTAAGGTCAGGGGTGTGGCATTTCCCAAACACGCTCAAAGTGGTTGACCAATCACAACATACTGACCCAGCTGACCAATCAGAGCACATTGTGCTTTTCAGAAGGAGGGGCTTCATAGAGGCCGGAACTAAACTGAGCGTTACTGACAGACTGGGAAGAGAGGTGCTGCAACAATGTCAAATATGTGAAAAATAAGGTGTTTTTTTTAACATACAAGCATGAAAACCTATTCTAGTAGACCCAAAAAACAAAATCAAGACTTTGAAAAAGGGCCCCTTTAAAACATACCCCTAATGTAATGTGAAGAAGCTGAATCTGGGGCCGAGGACTATCAGGAATATCTGCTTGTTCAACCATATTTTTTGCAACACAGTTTGGTGCCGCTAGTGGCTTAAAATTGCACACTTCACCTTCAAAGTCTACAATCAGTGGTCTCGGTTTTGAAAGCACATCCAACACAACCAGCAGCACAAGTAAAACAGTCTTGTCATAAGTGGTTAATGATAAATAAAGACCATCTTCTCCTGCAAACGCATGTCTGTCACGGTCATCATCATCCGCTGATTGCGAAGGATGCTTTCAGGTAGAAGTGCATTACTTAAAGAGGAATGACTATGATCCATCTCCCTGTGGGATCGGGCTATAGAAAAGCAAACGATAGCTCTGATCCAGCTTCCTATCATTTCCCCTGAACTCAATTCCCAGAGAGAGGAAGTGGAGTTCCGCTGATTAAGCTTTTCATTCCCCCGTGAGGACGGAGTCAGTCACTGGGGTCTGCGCCAAGACCACTCCACCATCTCCACCTGATCCCCTTCACGATGATTGATAGCAAAATATGGCCAGTGTAACAAACACAATAACTTTCATAAATAACAATGGAGTTAATGATGGAGTCATCACAGAGGTGGGCGGTGAACTGAGTGTTTTGAAGGACAGTTTTGACATTTGGCTGTGTTCAAAGACTATCAATGTGCATCACTGTGACAATTATTGGAAGGTCGCTGATACTGGTTTTGTAAAACAATGCAAAACTGAAGCATTTATTTCATTATTATGAAAAAGTTAGGAATGATTCAGATTTTTTTTTTAAACAAGTTATCTTATGCTCACCAAGGCTGCATTTATTTGATCAAATTTAATTACTCCAGTCTTCAGTGTCACATGATCCTTCAGAATTAATTCTAATTTGCTGCTTACTATACATGTATTGTATTATTAGTATTATCTAAGTTGAAACAGTTTTTGCTGGTTAATTTTTTTGGGGGGAAATCATGATTTTTTTTTTTTTTTTTTTTTTTCTTCAGGATTCTTTGATGAACAAAGTTCAAAAGAACAGCATTTATTTGAAAGACAATTATTTTGTAATATTATAAATGTCTTTACTGTATTTGACACTTTTGATCAATTTAATGCAATGCAATTTCTTTAATATTCTTATTTTAAATATTACACCAAACTTTTGAATGGTAGTGTATCACAGTTTTCACAAAAATATTAAGAAGCAAAAACTGTTTTCAACATTGATAATAATAATATAGAAATGATTCTTGGGCAGCAAATCAGCATATTATAATGATTTCTAAAGGATCATGTGACACTGAAGACTGAAGTAATGATGCTGAAAATTCAGCTTTGATCACAGGAATAAGTTAAATTTGAAAATATTTTCAAATAGAAAACAGCTATTTTAAATTATAATCATATTTTACAATATTCTGCAGCACTGGTGATCATAAGAGACTATGGCCACTTTTGGCTTGTATAGACTTAATATTTGAAAACAGAAATTGCACACTATCATTACAAGGTTGTTGGTTAATTTTAGAACTGGCAGAAGGGAGAACCGCAAATTGTTAGGAAATAATTGGCCGCGCTTTGAAAAGTCAGCAAACAAGGTTGAAACTTGAGTGTCATATTACAACACCTGACTTGTGCGCAACGTGGTGCAACATGCATTTACCATATGATTATTGTGAATGTATAACTGATGTGTGATCATGGCAAGAGTGTTGCGTGACTGTGGTGGATGTGTAACTCACAGGTGCCAGGCATGCAGGTCATGGAGGAGGAACAGAGCTCCACCATCCTCACAGCTGGTGCAGAAGATCCCAGAGGAGGAATCGTCACCAACGAGATCTGCCAATAAAACAGAAAACACACAACTTACATCAGGGGTTTCCAATCCTGCTCCTGGAGGGCCACTGTCCTAGCTCAAACTCCAATTAAACACACCTGAACCAGCTAAGCAGGCAGGCAGTGGTGTTGAGGCAAGTTGGAGCTAAACTCTGCAGGACAGTGGCTCTTCAGGACCGAGTTTGGACAGTTTACAGTTTACATAAAAGATATATGACTGACATATCATTCACCAATTTACCCTGTCACATCAAGCATAGTGCAGAATTCTACAGCTAATGAAATGAAGAAATTTCAGCACAAAGAAAAAGAAAAGAAAATTTGGTATTTTACCCAAATTGCGAGTTTGTCAAATAAATAATGGCATAGTATGTAAACGTCTTAGAGGATAATGCAGAGGTAAAACCCATTAGCTTCATTTTGTGCCTGTGTAACAGGATCTATATAATCCTGTTATTACAATCCAGACAATATTTTCATACAGTCCTTGGGTTAAAACTGCTTTTTGATCAAGTCCAAAGTGCAACAAGACAAGTGTGCCAACAAGAAAAGTGTTAAGGAGGAAGAGAATGCTCGTTTGGCGACTGTCATTCCAAAGGACGAACGGCTAATTAAAACCAGCCTGAATATTTAATTACGTTTTGTCACACACAGTCATGTAATATTCCATTTCCACACCGTGTCAAGACGCTGATATTAATTTCTGTTCGCCCAGGCTAATGAGCATAAATTACACCCACTTTTCCTTCCTCTCCTGATCTGCTTTGAATATTCAAGCATGAATTCCTGATGGAGAGCAAATTGGGCCGAGATTCAGAAGGTGTTCTGATCACTCTGCTTCCTTTTCCTGTACTCTGGTGGACAGCACTCAAATTAGCCTAAGAGGACGCTTGCACGTCGCCGTCCACTCTCGCATTGGAGACATTTATTTATCCAATTCTAAACCAGTAACAGCAAACAGAATTACGGTCCTTTCATTGAACTGGTTATTTTTTCCTCTCATAATTCACTTTAGAATGTTACGCTCAAGAACGGGATGTCAAAACTATTGTAACGATCCCACAAATCGGCTCTGATGTTTTGTTGCTTCTATGCCTGCCGAATCTTGGACGTGTTCCAAGAATCCATCCAAATGTGATATGCAGCATAAAAAAGATGTAATGCAATACAAGTTGAAAAGCAAAAGTGCAAGGCTGGCAAGAAACGTGCCACACAAACACACACAGCAGAGATGGGTCAATGCCCTTTAAATGTGGATGTGGATATGCAAGAAGAATGGAAAAGAAAAGAAGGAAGAAAGAATGAAAATATATGCAAGAAGAATGAATGATATGGAAGAAGAAAGAAAGAAAGAAAGAAAGAAAGAAAGAAAGAAAGAAAGAAAGAAAGAAAGAAAGAAAGAAAGAAAGAAAGAAAGAAAGAAAGAAAGAAAGAAAGAAAGAAAGAAAGAAAGAAAGAAAGAAAGAAAGAAAGAAAAATGTGCATGTGATATGCAAGAAGGAAAGAATGAAAAAAAGAAAGAATAATGTGCTTGTGGATATGCAAGAATGAAAAAGAAGGAAGGAAGGAAGGAAGGAAGGAAGGAAGGAAGGAAGGAATGTGCATGAGATATGCAAGAAGGAGAAAATGAAAAGAAAGGAAGAAAGATGAAAAAGACTGAAAGAAAAAAAATCGAAAGAAAATCGAGGGAACAACACAAATGAACAAACAAAAGAAAAAGGAACAAACAAAAGAATGAAAACAGAACAAAAAAAAGAACATAAAAAAGAACATCTGAATCTGAATGCCAGTAAAACCAAAGATATGTGTATTGATTTCTGGCGTAATCATAAAGCAACCTCACCTACTATTATTAACAACCAACCCATTGAACTGGTTGAAGTATTTATGTTCTATAATTGATGTTACATTTCTAAATGAATACAGACAGTCTGTGTGAGATGAGTCAGCAAGGAAGCCAGCCAAACTCAACACTCACAAGACATTGATGACTGTCTTTTATAAGGCATACACTGAATCAGTTAAACATTCTCATTTATTTGATGGTTTGCCTCTCTAAAAATTAAAAATGCACTGGAGAACAGTGCTAGAAGTGAAATTTCCTGGGTTGTCAGAGTTATTTAATAAGCATGTGCTTAGGAAAGTGAAATACATTATATCTGATACGTCTCATCCTCTTAACGATGCATTCCAGACTTTGAGTCCCTTTAGCTAAGACCAACAGATTCACACTTTCATTTGTACCATGTGCTAATACTTTGCTCAATTTAAATAGCAAAAGGTAGATTTTTAATTTGAATTACTTATTTTGTTCATGTATTTTGATGCTGTGTATTTGTCAGTCTTGTATGTGATGGTAATTTCCATTCTGCAGAACTAATTGCCCCTAATGAGTCAATAAAGTCTTAAAGATGAATAAATAAAAGTATGACAGAATGAACAAGCAAATGAGTGAACAAAAGAACAAATGAAAGAAAAACAAAGATAAAAAAATGAAAGAACAAATGAAAAAAAAGAAAGAACAAACTAAAACAAAACAACAAACAAAAGAAACAAAAGTATAAACAACTGAAAGAAATGAACAAAAGATCAAAAGAAATAACAAATGAATAAGCAAAAAGAAAAAAAAATGAACACATGAATATACAAACAGCCGAAAGAATGAACAAACAAAATAACAAATGAATAAGCAAAAAGAATAATCAAAGGAACAAATGAAAATAAAAAAAACGAAAGAATGAACAAACAAAAGATCAAAAGAAATAACAAATTAATGATGAAAACAAAAAGAAAAACAAACAAATGAACAAATACAAGAACAAACAAAGAAAAAAAAAACTGAACAAATGAAAGAATAAACAGTTACTCTATTTTAAGGTGATGTAGTTACATTGTACTTACTCCAGTAAGTACTGAGTAATATTTATTAACTACATGTCCTTATAGAGTTACGGTTAGGGTTTGGTTCAGGGCTAGTCACCTGTAAGTATGCATCATTTACTGTTATTACTATAGTAAGTACATGTAGTAACGTGGAACTACGTCACCTTAAAATAAAGTGTTACCGAACAAACAAATGCCTGTACAAAAGCAAGAAAGCAAGCAAGCTCACCTGCTGATCAGATTCTGAAGGCAGCACAGATCTGTCCGTGATCAGCACTGCTCGAGATATCTGCCTGTGGACAAAGATGGAGAAACAGAAGCACAATTAAAACCCTTACAAAAGAAAAGGCGAACAGGAACAAGAACAATCATTTATTATTCAGAAAAGAGAAAACGATGGATGGATGGATGGATGGATGGATGGATGGATGGATGGATGGATGGATGGATGGATGGATGGATGGATGGATGGATGGATGGATGGATGGATGGATGGATGGATGGATGGATGGATGGATGGATGGATGGATGGATGGATGGATGGATGGATGGATGGATGGATGGATGGATGGATGGATGGATGGATGGATGGATGGATGGATGGGTTTGACTACATGAAATATGTGGCAAATATTGGATTTAAGAGCTTGAAACTCTGCATAGCACTGTATGCTTTCATCGTATGGGAAAGAGCAGCTACATGATCCTTGCAAACATCTTCTGTCGAGTTCCACAGAAACTCATACGGGTTTGCAACACAACATGAGGATTGAAAAGGAAAACTGTGACTAGGGTCGTCCCACAAAGCTAACCTGACCACTTTTATAAAGGCTTCATCAGATTTCATCACCATTTACTGATGACTAATTTTATTTACTTCATGTTTTAGTTAATATAAGGACTTTTTTTACTTGAATGAAAAAAACAAACAAAAAAAAAACACTCAATTGATAAAGATGTTGAGAAACATGTTATGTATAAACTGGGGAAACCAGCCAATCACAATTTGGTTAATTTTTGGTATATTAGAGGTATAACACAAAACAATGACAACAGAACAAATGTAGGTATAAAGGTATAACGTTTTTATTGTGATAGTATTGAATATAGAAGTTCATGAGTTCTGATTGGGTGAAATGAAAGTGAGATGTCAACACTGTAACGCCCCTCTTCATTATAACAGCTGATGCACGTTAGACGGGACAATCAATATCTCTTTTCATGGTTTCTCATTAATTACGGTAATGAATACTAATGGACCCTTTTCACAGACTGTGATGAAGCATTTTAACTGTCATAGGCATTGTAAATCCTGCACTGTTTTTTATCTTTTCTTTTTTTAAATGTATGCACATTACAACACTACAGTTTGTATTACATTACCTTTGCATCAAATTACAAAAAACTAGTTACCGCTGCTGTGAGGGTGTTTCTAATACAGCGGCTGTGGGAGTGACGGTAAAAATGACATCTTTCTCTCTTCTGACTGCCGTTATCAATCTCTCTATTTTTTTGCCTCTTTTTGAATGTTGTGGAAACACTATTGTGGAGTTTTTCTTTTGCTATTTAAGCAAATGGGAACACAACAAATCTACTTAATGTAGATTTGGTCAGATTATGATTTGAAGATAATTCTCATTCCCCGCTATATAAGTTCACCCAACTATGACGACTTTCGCTTCTGAGAAACCTGGAAATGTGAAAAGGGTTCATTTCACTTTTGTAGCGTATTGTGTGCTTACCTGTAAGCTGTGCTCTGTCTTTGTTCATCTCTGATGTAGGAATCTTCAACCACAAAATGACTGCAGCTGATCTTCTGACCGCGTGTATCAATCACCGCTTTAACTCTGTGACGAATGAATACAAGAAGATGTATCAGGACAAGAAAAAGTCCATGCCCCAAACCAGACATCTTTACCCAAAAACCTGCTCTAATCACAAAAGGGGCAAGAGATGGTCAGATTATGATTTGAAGATAAAATATTAAACACTAGAACATCATATATTAGCTGTCTCATTCTTCATGGGTCAGGTGGTTACTTCTAAAAGCTCTTTTTATAAAGAGAAGTGGCCTGTCATTTCATGTGTGTCACTATAGGAAAATGTGTTGCTTTGGCATTTTTGCATGAGGTCAGTATGTCATGTTAATACTTTTGCATATTGCTGGACCTACGTGGTTCATGACAATATATCAATCAGGGCTCAACATTAAGCCTCGTAAAGTGCTATATTGTGCAACTATATTGGTCATTAACTTGTTGATTTTTCAGAGATTTTTAATTCATTTTTTTCCCCAGGGTGTGCATGATCTTTCAAGTCAAATTCTAACATTTGATCAATAAATTTAATCATAATAATAAGACACTATAGGACTGTTAATTTACACTACAATTACAATTACACTACAATAGCATACAATAATTTATACTACAATATTATAACTGCAATAAATTATGTCATGAGATTAATGTTTTAAATTTGTGTAAATTAGAAATGTTGGGAAAAAAAGCAATGCCACTTTTAAACATCAAACTAAACTGCCAGTAGGTGGCAGCAAGTCACTTAATGAGTGAGTCATTGAATCATTAATTCAACCGATTTGTTCAAAACGCTGAATCATTGAGTAACCGAACACCGCTGAGTTTTGCTTTGAGAAAGCGCAATAGTTCTGCTGTTTTGTTCTTTGTTTGTTACTATTTTTGTTGATGAAATAGAACAAGAACAGTCAATGTTGTGTCTAAAACTTAAGTGACTTAAAGGGATAGTTCACTTTGAAATTAATTTTTGATATGTTTTAGCTTACCTCAAGGGCATCCAAGATGTAGGTGTCTTTGTTTCCGCAGTAGTTTCAATTTTGATATTTTTAGGTCAAACCGTTCTTGTCTGTCAGTCATATAATGCAGGTCGATGGTCACTGTCTCAAAGAGCATGCACAGAGTCCAAATTAAAACAATTCCCCATCGTCCAAATGAAACAATTCCCCATCATAAGTACACATTGATGGCCTAAGACACGAAACGAGCGGTTTGTGTGAGAAAACGAACAGTATTTATATCGTTGTTATCTCTTGAAAACAGCACACGTCCAAATGATCTGACGGCGCGGGCGGGTATAGATATATACATAGATGTCGCCTTGGCTACTGCAGTTCATTGGAACGAAACCGTAGCCAAGCGACATCTAGTGTATATATCTATACCCGCCCGCGGGCGGGTATAGATGTATACACTAGATGTCGCCTTCGCTACTGCAGTTCATTGGAACGAAACCGTAGCCAAGGCGACATCTATGTATATATCTATACCCGCCCGCGCCGTCAGATCATTTGGACGTGTGCTGTTTTCAAGAGATAACAACGATATAAATACTGTTCGTTTTCTCACACAAACCGCTCGTTTCGTGTCTTAGGCCATCAATGTGTACTTATGATGGGGAATTGTTTCATTTGGACGATGGGGAATTGTTTTAATTTGGACTCTGTGCATGCTCTTTGAGACAGTGACCATAGACCTGCATTATATGACTGACAGACAAGAACTGTTTGACCTAAAAATATCAAAATTGAAACTACTGCGGAAACAAAGACACCTACATCTTGGATGCCCTTGAGGTAAGCTAAAACATATCAAAAATTAAATTTCAAAGTGAACTATCCCTTTAATATTAACTATTTGTTTATTGAACTATAAAATAAATGTAACATTTGCAGTCGTGATAATATTCGGCAATACAGCTCCCTTGGTCGTGTTATGTTGCTTGCCTCAACTATATCATGTGGTATATAATGAAAAAATCTTTTTGAATCTTTACCTTACTATGTTTCTAGAGACTCAACAGCGCGACCTTGTTACCAGAAATATCAACCACCGTTTACTCATTCTTGCATTTCAATGCTTCCTTAGTTATTTTTTATCACTTAAGTTGTAATCAAATCAGGCTACTTGTCCGGTCAGGCAAGTAAAATTCTCTTTCACTTGCCCCTTCAAAATATCCACTTGTCCCGGACAAGCAGACAAACTTTAATGTCAAGCCCTGTCAACATTTCATTTTAAGCAATTTTCGTTCCTGTTTGAACATTAAACAATTTTGGTACTTTGTTGGTTCGTCAAATGATTTCACAATGTAAAATCTGGGTCCTGAAGAAAAACCAGTTGTGAACCAGTGGCCTAGGGCACAAAGTTTGACCTATCCTCCTTTAATCTCTGCAAGCGAGAAGGAAAAAGAGCGAGTGAGAGAGAAAAAGGTGGAACAGAGGAGAATCTGTTGGCTTGTTATGTCAAGAGTTATAAATGTGCTTTATAGGGCTCATTATCCAAACTAATGGGCTGGGGGTGACATCCTTGAAATGGACTTTCACAACACAATAAAGGGGCAAGAGAGCGTCTCCCTCCCCTGACGAAAAGTCAGGCCTCGGAATAATCCTCCCCCAATGCCTAGATTGACTGCAGGACAGATCTGTTTATGTAAATGAAGATTTATTTACTCGGAGGAACTAGCAGAGGAAGCGGAGGGTTTCCAATCAATCGTCAGCCAATGGGCTGAGGGAAAGCATTATGGGATACATTTCACAAACCTAACACACCTGAGGGCAACCGTAGCAGGATGCTCTTGCTCACAGGAAGCTGCTTCCGAATCAAGAGACCAAACTACGCATTTACGCAAATTACTGCAAGGCTCAACAATGATTTTAGCCGGTCTAAGAGAGAGTCAGGCCAATTGAAAAAACTATCAGGCCAATCTTTCGTTCCATGATCATTCACATGTGATTTTATGCTTTAAAACTTAAACATGTGTTTATAATTCTGTGATTTCACTTACAATTTTATAATTTATAATGACAAATTAAAAAAGATGGTCTTATATAAATTGTAGAATATATACAGTATATAGTGAGAATTGTTTGTAAAGAAAAAATATACAAAAACATTTTATTTTTTATATATATATATATATATATATATATATATATATATATATATATATATATTTTTTTTTTTTTTTTTTATATATATATTAAATAAAATATACAGTATATATGATTTTTTTTTTGTCTTTACAAAAATCTGAATCAAAACAAATGCATTTTAACTAAATATAAACTTATTTTATGCATATAAAATTATGTATTTTATTTGTTGCTAAAAATAAAATATATCTTTTTTTATGGTGGGGTCAGTGAAAATGTTGGCAGTGCAAGTAAAAATCTGAACTATTCCAACCGTGGAAAAAATCTTTATCGTCGAGTCCTGGATTGGATTTTGATTGACAAAAATAAAATAAATTAGGTGTTATTTTCAAAAAGGTTTCTTCAATTCGTTTTTGTCCTCAACGCTCACTCTGTAAAGAGTTTTCTATACAAGTGCATAAGTTTCTTCTGTCAGTGTGCATAAAACACTGAATAGTGCTAATGATTCCGTTTCACTTGCAACCAAGGCCAGTGTCGGCTTTGTAGATCATCATAAGAGTTCATAAATCGCCTTCATAAACCACGTCAGTGGCCTCTGAACCAATCAGCGTGATAACCTTGCACCCAACGATGCATGCGTTCAAACTCATTTGAATTTTATATACTTCTCTGCAAATGTGGTTTTGTGTAGGCTAAACAGATCATATGCTGAATGACACCATGACGGATATTACAAGCAAGAAGATTATTTGTCTTGGTAAATATTGCATAAAATAGTACACCATTATTTTAAATCAATGAAAGAATCTGTGTATACCAGTGTTGTTATTGTTAAAGTCCCCCTGTAGTCAATCATTGTATCCCTCAAAACTCACATTTGATCACCAATATAACATATTTAAAAGGTGTTTTCCCTTTAATATTTTTGTCATGCCTTAAAATAGCTTGAACGTAACTCTACACCCTTGCCTCATTTAGTATACGCGGTTCTATGAATATGCAAATGAGCCCCGCCTCCACTCACTCACACCAGCTCAGAGACCCACACATTGACGTGATTGGTTACAAGGAATTTTGTGACGTCAGAAACACCAGCGATTTTAAACCGCGTCTTTGGTTCACTGCAGTTTTAAGGAGAAAATACTCATGCAAAACCCACTCAGCATTATACTAAGGTGTTTGTGGTTGTTAATGCATTATTATATGACTGCTATGAATTTTTTATTTTTTTTTACCTCTCTAAATTGTATTGAATTGTATATTTTGTATATTATACTGTTGAAAAAATGAGCCTCAACCAATGCATTTCAATGTACAAATTGTCTTTGACACTTGTATGTATGACAAATAAATAAACTAAACTAAAGCTAGGGTCTTTTGAGTGGTTTTTCACTTTCGCTTAAGGAGGGCTACCTATGTTTCTATAACCAGATTTTGTCCATTGGCCCGACTCTCTTAGATCGTCCAAACTCATTGTTGAGCCTTGCTGTAATTTGCGTAAATACGTAGTTTGTTCTCTTGATTCGGAAGCAGCTTCCTGTGAGCAAGAGCGTCCTGCTACGGTTGCCCTCAGTTGGGTTAGGTCTGTAAAACTTGAAGTTTCTTGAAATTCGGTCATCATTTACTCACCCTCATGTTGTTCCAAACCTGTATGAGTTTCTTTCTTCTGTTGAACACAAAAGAAAATATTTTGAACAGTTGACGGTAGCCATTGACTTCCACAGAACTTTTTTCCCTATTATGGAAGTCAATGGGTCCATCAACTGTTTGATTACCAACATTCTTCAAAATATCTTCTTTTGTGTTCAACCTTTTTGGGTGAACTATCCCGTTAAGGAGGGCTCCTATGTCTCTATTTCCAGGTTTACAATCCATTGGAATTTTTTTAAAGCAAACTGTAGAATAATCACATAAAAATATGCTAGATGGAAACACCAAGATGTCATTGAGAATGTCCAAAATTTACATAAATATGGTGGATAACATTTTTATTTGTTGAGAAGATGTGCATAAATGCAACTAATCACAACAATAGTGCTGCTTGTCTTAGCAGGCACCTCCAAAAAAGGGATCTTATCACCAGTTGAGTTCTGTTGACGTGTGAAATGAATTTGGACAAACTAATTCGGACCAGTGATTGAGTTGCCTGTCGTGGCGGTGACAAACCAGACAGTGCTGGACCGTCTTCCGCATGGAGTGGCAGGTGGGATTTGAGGGTCTGTAGTCCTCTGCTGCATTATTAATCTGGCTCTACCCTTTTCAACTTTATGTCTGTAATAAGAGCAGACATAGGGCGGTAATTTATGATGCCAGGGAAATTAAAATCATTGTTCAGCCTGCCAGACACCTTACCAGCTTTTTTTTTTTCACCTTCATGAAACTTTTTCCATGGATGATGTATGGCGCTAACCTCCAGCGCAGGGCTGACTCCACATGTGGCGCCACTAGAGGAGGGCATGGATGGTGCGCTAGATGCTTTATAGACTGAGCTCAGGGTCTGACGGACACCTCGGTTTGGAGCTCTGCCAGCTCCCAAGCCAAAATCCTGACCGGCCCAGGTCAGGTGAGTCTGGCTTCAATCCCAAAATTGGATGAAAGAATTCGCCTTGAAACTTCGCAGTGCTCCAGTTATATGGGGACATTGGTGGCTATCACGAAGAACTTGCAGTAAATTATCAATTAAGGTCATCTTGGTTGTTTTTCGTATGCTACGTTAAGTTGAGGAACACCTCCTGCTGGGCCACTCAAGTAGAACTGACGTTTGGGATGGCTGACCGCATCCAGGGACAGACATCACATATCAAAACTAAACTGACCTCCGTCAAATGGCCTACTAAAAGGAGCGAATAAACAACCTGAAAGATTTGTTGGGAGAACAAATTGTAAAAGTTATCCGCTTGGTTAAAGAATAAATATTTTCACACAGGTCAGGTAGGGCTACCTGATTTGCTGAAAGGTAGATGTTGGGAAGCAGTTGCTAGTCATAGAAGAACTGACACATATAACAGCTGCTGGTCAAGACGTTTCTTTTTTTGCAGCCGAGCAAAAACCACCTCTTAAAATATTATTTATTATTTTTCAAAAGTTGGTCGGGTTTACAAAATGGCTAACATTACACATTTCCCAACTAGATTTCATTCTAATACACAAGCTTTTCATTTGATTCAATTCCGTTTTCCGATTTGATTCGATTCATTTTGATAGGTTTGATTACATTTCTATTCAATTCTGATTCAACTGGGCATATTTCAGTTATAATGCTGTAAATTATACATTCTAGATAGTTATATTATTAAAATATTATAGGTTTAATATTAATTATAATATATAATTAATACCAGATTTTAATTTAAAACATTTATTACATTTATTTATATATACATTTTTATGTACTTATGTTATTATAACAATGTTATAATTATTATACATTGTCTTTTGTTCTTAAATTGTAATGCACTGTATGTTTCTGAAGAAAAAAAAACAACAACTATATTGTCTGCTGGTGTGGACGCTAATATAGTTATCATTATAGTTGTTGTTCCTGGTGTGAATGAGCCTTTAATCAGAAAAACAAATTTCATTAAAAATTTTTAACCCATTCCTAGTCTGGAGGATCTGCCCATCTACTAGTTTACGAGCAATTTATGATTTTATGATAAACGACAGGGAAATGCATCTAATTTGAGCGCTGCTGCACCGGCAAGGTACACAATAGCCTTAACACTAGTAAGCTACTGCTATCACATGTGTAAGTTTCACGAGCTACATCCAGAGGAATCCAAGCCCCCTGGGTCATTCACCAGCAAGATGAAAGAAACTCAATATAAATCGCCAAAGAGAGGGCCAAAGAATGAGAGAGGAATAAAGAGAGAGGGGAAAAAACCCAGATCTAACCTAGTTTATGACAACAATCCACCTTTGAAACTCATTAAAGGCCTTTCTGGTGGGGCCTGACGCACATTATCAGCACAGATTAATCAAGGGAGACGGGAGATGAACTCTCATTTTTTAAGAGGCAGCAACAGAGGGCTTTTTTGTCTTCAGATGAAAATCAATTAGTGGAGGTAAGGCCACGAGGAAAAAGCGGCATCACTCATCGCCGGCCCAAGTGGCAGAGTCTGTGATTTGTCTTCCGAGCTCGGCTGCTTAAGGGGGGCTGGTACTGCTGTCTCCCTGAAAATTAATTTCATATCTATATTCCGAATACACACCCTCCCCCTCCCCCCCCATTCACTCATGTGCGCCATCTCTTGGCCTTGTTTTTGAGTACCCCGTACACAAATGGGCTCTGATCAGCCTTGGGATACTGGAGTGGTGTGAATCAACCGGAGGAGGAAGTTAATCTACTTATCTAATTGAATTTCTGAGTGTTATGAGTTGAAAGTTGTTGTTTTTCATCTAAATGTGTGTTGTCAAAGTGCAAGAACAGAATCAGTGAACTACTTACTTGTTGGATCCCTTGTCCACAACCAGGCACTGCACTGAGTGTCGAAGACAATAAATTCCTCCAAATACGGCACACATTCTGCAAGGAGAAAAAAAAAAGTAACACTTTACATACGCTTGCATTTATTTATGTGACATCCAATCTGAATGGAACTGCTAAACACCCGTAATTACAGCTGATGGCATGGCATTAAAAAGGGCTGATCACACCTTGTCCACACAGAAAGGACAAAATCCAATGCATTTGACAAGGCAAAAATGTCACCAAGATCTTAAAATGTGTTACCTTTACAAGTAAGGCTTTCTTGAGATTTTGTGGTGATAACATATAGCAGCTTAATTAAACTATAAACGACAAAGTGATTAAAATATTGTTAAAAAGCCTGGAGACAAAATCTCTAGACAGAGAGAGAAACACAAAAAAGATGAACGGACAGACAGACAGAAGCTGAGATAACGTAGCCAACATACTTTGTGTGATTGCACACAGTAACTATTTATACATTGGTGTCCAGTGTCCTTTATCTTATTGCCATTTCTGCAGTTTTACGAAGGCAATAAGCCATTAGAAGCTGATAGTTAGTGACACTTTACATGATTACACCCTTAACCATAGAAAATTACTATATCACACACTGGGTTATTTCATTAAAATAAATAAAGAAACAAATAAAGATGATTTATTTATTTATTAATTATTTTAAGAATAAATGCAGAAGAAAAATAAGATTTAACATTTTTTTTTTTTGAAAGAAGTCTCTAATTCTCACCAAGGCTGTATTTATTTGATCAAGAACGCTGAAAAACATTCGGTAAAAGTATTGTCAAATATTATTACAATTATATATATTTTTATTTTGTTTTAAAATTTAAAAAATGATGGCAAGGAAAAATGTTCAGGATTATTACTCCAGTCTTCAGTGTCACATGATCCTTCAGAAATCATTCTAATATGCTGAAATTAGAAAATACATTTTAAAAACAGTTGTGCTGCTTAAAAATGTTGTGGTAACCATGATACATTTTGTTTTTCAGGATGCTTTGATGAATAGAAAGTTCAAAACGCTAGAAATGTAACATTGTTAATGTCTTTACTTTCATTTTTTATCAATTTAATGTTTCCTTGTTGAATAAAAGTATTTTTAAAAGCGTGTGTGTGTACATAAGTATTTGATCCCCAAGCAAAACATGACTTAATCAGTAATCAGTCTTACTGTTCGGTGTCAAATTAGACCAATCTATGTTTTTATGTTACTGACTTCAAAAAGTTGGATTCAAAATTGGATGACTAACTTGTAAGACTAGTCTTAACAGTTTATGCAACTGGCCACTGGTCACCAGGTTTGCACACATCTCAGGAGGGATTTTGGTCCACTCCTCTTTACAGATACTCTCAAAATCCTTATGGTTTCTTGGCTGTCACTTGGCAACTCGAAGTTTCAACTCCCTCCGCAGATTTTCTATAGGATTAAGGACTGGAGACTGGCTAGGCCACTTCAAGACCTAAATGTGCTTCTTCTTGAGCAACTCCTTTGTTGCCTTGGCGGTATGTTTTGGGTCATTGTCATGCTGGAAGACCCATTCACGACCCATCTTCAGTGTTCTGGCTGAGAGAAGGAAGTTCTCATCCAAGATTTTACGGTACATGGCCCCGTCCATCGGCCACTCGATGTGGTGAAGTTGTCCTATCCCCTTAGCAGAGAAACAGCCCCAAAGCATAATGTTTCCACCTCCAAACACAGCGAGTTGAGTTGATGCCAAAGAGCTCAATTTTGGTCTCATCTGACCACAGCACTTTCTCTCAAGCCATCTCGGAACCATTTAGATGTTCATTGGCAAACTTCAGACGGGCCTGTACTTGTGACTTCTTGAGCGGTGGGACCTTGCGGGCGCTGCAGGATTTCAATCCATTGTGGCGTAGTGTGTTACCAATGGTTTGCTTGGTGACTCTCGTCCGAACTGCCTTGAGATCAATAACAAGCTCCTCCCGTGTGGTTCTGGGCTGATCCCTCACCTTTTTCATTATCATTCTTACCCCATGAGGTGAGATCCTGCATGGAGCTCCAGACTTTTGTCCAGACTTCAATTTCCGAATAATTGCGCCAACAGTTGTCTCCTCCTCACCAAGCTTCTTGCTGATGGTCTTGTAGCCCATTCCAGCCTTGTGCAGTTCTACAGTCTTGTCCCTGATGTCCTTTGTCAGCTCTTGTCCACTGACATTAGGACATTAGGAGTACTTTCTTAAAGTGACAGGACTAATCTGTGTTCCACATGGGCACATAACCAATCTGTGAGAGGCAGAATTATTGCTGGTTGTAGGGGATCAAATACTTATTTCACTCGATCAAATGCTAATCAATTTATAACCTTTATATAATGTGTTTTTTTTCTGGATTTTTTGGTTGATATTCTGTCTCTATCCGTTAAAATAAACCAACCATAAAAATTATAGTCCCTTCATTTCTTTGTAAGTGGGAAAACGTACAAAATCAGCAGGGGATCAAATAATTATTTTCCCCACTGTATGTATATGTATATGTATATGTATATATATATATATATATATATATATATATATATATAATTATACACATGTCTCTGTGTGTGTGTTAAGGGATATAATTTTGTATATATCGGTAAGATTTACAATATTTTTAAAAGAAGTCTTTTCTGCTCACCAAGGCTGCATTTATATGATTGAAACTACAAAAAACAAAAACAAAACAAAAAACAGTAATATTGTTAAATATTATGACAATTTAAAACAACTTTTCTATATTAATATATTTTAAAATGTAATTTCTAAATGTAATTTAAAAAATGTAAAAATTCCTGTGATCAAAGCTGAATTGTCAGCATCATTACTCCAGTCTTCAGTGTCACATGATCCTTCAGAAATCATTCTAATATGCTGATTTGATGCTCAAAAAACATTCATTATTATTATGTTGAAAACAGTTATGAACAATTTTTTTCCAGGATTCTTTGATTAATAGAAAGTTCAAAAGAACAGCATTTTTTAATACAATGTTTTGTAACATTATAAATGTCTTTACTGTAACTTTTGATAAATTTAATTCACCCTAATAGATTCAAAACTTTTGACTGCTAGTTTATATATATTTATACACACACACACACACACACACACACACACACACACACAGTATATAAACAGGACACAGTATATAAATATACACTGAAAGAAATCCATCCGCCACCATGAAGTAACATGTAACATGAAGGGCATAGGTTGGATATTAGGTCACATAAATATGTCTGAAGACAAAGATGGAGAGATGGAAAAGGACACTTTCCTTTTCACTCAGAGCTTAAACAAGGGAGGAAAAAAAAAACTTCTGGCCTTGTCTGCCCCGATTAATATAGAGACATGGCATCTTAATAAAGTGCAAAGATAAAAAAAAAAAAAAAGAGAGGCTAAATCTGCCAGCAATCATCTGGGCCCATCTCCTGTCCTCCACAGAACCCCATAGAGGCAGCAGGGAAGCCCTTTGATGTCATTAACCCTAACTGACAGACGTTTAAGCTGATATTACTCTAATTAACTGCCCGCTGTTGGCCGCAATGATGCAGTCGGGTGGAGAGCGTGGGCACTGCCATTCCCTCTCCAGGCCCCAGCACTCACCCTGGCGACATCACTCGCCATCACGGCTAAATTAACAGTTGTGAAAATCCAGTACCCCCACAAGCCCCTGCTCTTTATAGCCTCTAAATGGCATTTCAGTTCCTATCAAGACGGGAATCAGGGGACGTGATTTTTTAATACGGTAGCAAAACAATGGAGGCCATTAATAGCCCGACGCCATGACAGCGCGCTCACCGATGATTTATGAGTTTGTGTATAATTTGATTATGCTATTAATTCCACTGATTACAGCTGCAGCGAGTGTGGAGAAGGTCACATCCAAAATAAATCTTCGACAACTCCCTCTTTCTCGTCACCTAACACCCCCCCCCCCCCCCCTTTACCCCACCGACATCACCACAAAACAACTGCCTCCAACTAGTTATTTCTGTAATTAAAAAGTAATGTAACAAGAAGCACAAACAAGCTTCGGGCTCTAATGGCAACATCACGGCAGAGCTTCAAATAAATTGAACGGAGGCCCGTTAGGACGGAAGCTTTTTTCATGCCGCAGGAAATGCAATGGTATGATATCCTAGCGTTTTCAGAGATAACAGGTTGAGATAGCTATAGGCTGCAATCCATAACGAATTTCACTTTGCAAGCTATGATGTTCTACTTTGTGTTATTTATATTGATCTAGAAAAGGGATATTAAGGTACATTAAAAAGGGACATTCTTAAAAGCTATTTGGTGCTAGTCTTTCTTTTGCCCACATTACTGCTATATTTATTTGATTAAAAATAAAAAATACAGTAAAAACAGTAATACTGTAAAATATTATTACAGCATAAAATAACTGTTTTTTATTTATTTATTTTTAATTGTAATTTATTCCTGTGATTGCAAAGATGAATTTTCAGCATCATTACTCCAGTCTTCAGTGTCACATGATCCTTCAGAGATCATTCTAATATGCTGATTTGCTGCTCAAGAAACATTTCTAATCAATGTTGAAAACAGTTGCCTAATATTTGGAAACACGATGAATTCTTAGATGAATAGAAAGTTCAAAAGAACAGAATTTATTTGAAATAGAAATCTTTTCTAACATTATTAATGTCTTTACTGTCACTTTTGATCATAAAAATGATCAACCAATAGAAGTATTAATTTCTTTAAAAACAACTTTTGATCCCAAATCACGAAAGTGACCTCGACGTCCGGGTTAGTGGTAGCATAAGCCATCAGGCAAGTGTTATTTAAATAAACTCCTGATGTACTTTCCAAACTTTCCAATGCCTCGTTTTATGAGTACAGAACCTATTTGTACTACTGTAGAAGTTTGGTACCATTCTGGGCATTATTAGTGGGGTAATTTACGAGATGCATCCTTGGATCCATTAGTGCCTGCACTAAGCCATTCGGCGGTTGATATCTCTAAATAAGCTCTAACTTTAATAATGTTCGACCAATGTTTCTGGGGGGGGGGGGGGGGGGGGTGCTAAGGACCCTAGGTTGATTTTACTCCGAACCATCCCTTTAATTTCTTTAAAAACAACTCTTGATCGATAGTGTAACTAAGTAACAAATGATAAATGATAAATTAAATATAAATTAAGAAATAAAAATAAAGAGTTAATAAAGGTTGTACTTTCATTATTAATGAACTTAACCCAACTTATGCACAAATGCACTCAGCAACTCAATCCTTTATGCACTCTTAAAGTGAAAGCTCTCTTCAAGAGATTAATTAAAGGGTTAATACGCCTTCCCATTTAAATTAGTACTAGACATCTTAATCTTAAAATAGGCAGTAACAATTAGACATTCCATCTTGATAATCTTAAAGTTACAAAACAAAATGGCCTTTTGACAATTTTTGTTTGTTTGATGAGAAGAAAAAAAAAAATCACTCTCTTTAAACAAAAGAGCAAAACATTCTGCACAATCTCCCAGCAGATAGTCAATAATGGGCCGGAATTGAAGCCATTAATCTAAAAAATCTTGAATGCATCCCTAGTGACCTGTTAGATCTCAGTCTATTAAACAAAGGCAAGAAAAGCTTGACTCGCTTGATTAAAGCAACACAAACACACAAAAAAAAACCTGATGCCACATTTGCACGTCCTTCCTCCTCCTCCTCAAAAGCCAAACCAGGTTTGGGGAAAACATCTGAGCGCCCATGGGAAGCCCCCGAAAAAAAAAAGAAAAAAAAAGAGAGAGCGTTTTATTAGCGTTCTGTGTGCGTCGACAATAAATCCCCTTGCCTTGCAGGAGATGCTAAACAAACAAAATTACCACACGCGGCAAAGACCACTTACCTGTCAGGTTCATTGCCGGCAAATTCGCTTGTAATCTAGGGTGCTGGAAGCCGAGTGGGGGGCTAATGGTTGGCCAATAATTAAAAGAAAACAAAGCGCCATGCTGGCTGGCAGGCCTTTCTCTGCGAAAATTAAATCCTGTTTGGATCTGAATAAATTAAATGTTTATTGCTCCCCGAGAACACACGGTAAAGGGGGAGGAAAAACGAATGACAGAGAGGAAACGCGGCGTGTGAGGGAATGCTTGGAAGACAATCATCGCCTCTAATTAATGCATTTCCCCGTCCTCTCAATCTGTTTCTGTTTGACTGTTGTCTGATTGGAGCACCGTGATCGCAGGTGCAAATCATAACCTGTCACGGCCAAATGTGTTTACCGGGCTTGAATGGATCACGCCGGCTCCAAAAAACATCCCAGCGACGGAGACGGAGGAACCGGAACGGGGGTGCAGAAGACGGAGGATGGCAGTCAGAGTGCCAAAGGTTATTTAGAAATTAAAAAGTCTCCGCTGTCAAAACTTGAGGGATAATGCGGGGAGAGGACGGTAAAGCATTTCATCACTATATTAGCGGAGCTGCTCGCTGATCTGTGAATAACTGAGAGAGTGAGCATTATTGAGTTTGCACCTCCATCTATCCATCTATCACCTGCAAGCAGGTATCAGCGTGATGAATGAACCCGCCTTCCCTCGCTTGTTCTCTCCGTCTGACTTTTGTCTCTCAATCCCTCGCCTTTTGTCCCCTCTGATGTCCATCTCTTTCCATTTCTCCACAAGTTTTTGAACTCTTTTTCCCCTTCTGTCATCTCTCTCTACATGTGCTTCATTTCTCTAGTGGACTCACCTGTCTGCTGCGACATTCTACAACTGTAGAACTCACATTTGCGAATGGCACATTGTGCAGACTTTAAAGTTAGATTTTAAAGTTGGTTATTTTCTAAATGCATGTCATAGGCCCTGTTTGCACCTGATAACAAGATGCATTTTAGTCAATCGGATCATTGACGGATCATTTCTGTTTACACCTGGTGTTTTAATCTGTCTCTTTTGTCCACTTTCAACTACTTCTGTCCTGATTTCTATGAGGGGAGGGTCTATGGGCGGGAACATGTATGAGCTTTTTCAGATCTTCCGATCTAATGGATGAAAAAAGCTCACCCAATTTACATATGAATGTGAAAGGAGAAAAACATACGGAGAGCATCAGCTTTCGTTTCTGCTCTGAAAGCCGCAAGACCACACAGAACGCAGTGAGTGTGTGTTAGAAATCATGATTGGTGAGAGAACATTGTGCTTGGTACATTTTTCGTCTTCAAACCAAACTTGGGTCTCCATCTGACAAAGTTTAAATCCCGTCTGGCTAACGCGCTTCCCATGATGTTTACGCATCAGGTCAGTAGGCGGAGAGTAGCCGGTCTTTTGTGGCTGTTCGAATGCATTCGACCACATGAGCGCTTATACTATGAAAGCAATCCGGTCGAATGTGTTTTCGATTCCCTCTGGAAGTGGTCGTAAGTGGACAAGCTCAACATATTTTAGACCCCGTTTGCACCTGTATTTAGTGTTGTCCACTTGTGATCCGATTGACCAAAACGCATCTTAATACCAGGTGTAAACAGGGCCATAGATCTTATTGTGAACACTTCACACATGAATATTCCATTAAAAAAATTTTTTAAAGTAGTTTTGAGCTTTGTGAAAACAACAGACATCTCTCTGGTGACATATGCAGAACTTCTCCAATCATTTAGTTTGCTTAAACCCGCCACTGCAAGCTTACGTTCACCTGTCTCCATTTCTGAGTGCATCAGCCACATTTCAAAATCTAATCAACAACCGATGCATAGGAACAAGTCTCGCCCTACATTTCTTCTTTTTCAATAAGTGAATAGTTCATGCAAAAATACTAATTCTGTCATCATTTACACACCCTTGTGTCATTCCATAACTGTTTGGAACACAAATTGAAATATTTTGAAGAATGTCCAAGCTTCTCTTTTCCATTTAATAAAACTGAATTGTCAAGCTGAAAATAAAGTGCCTCCAGGGTTTTTCAAATCAAATTTAAGACTTAATACCTTTTTTTAAGACCTGCACAAATAAAAGCTGTATGTCCATACAGAACAAACCTATTCAATCTCAAAATAAAGTAATTTATCTCAGGTTCTTTTAATTATAATACTGCTTATCAGCAAAACAGGGTAACTGTATATAATATATACTCAAGACATGTTATATTTAATATGTATTGAAATTGGTTTGTGTGCTAATATATCAATACATTGGAATTAGAGGTCGACCGATATTGAATTTCTCTGACACAAGAGCAATGTTTTCATAGAAAAGCAATAACCAGATTATTGTGCCAAAACTAGTGAAACCTATATTGTGAATATGTTAAATAATGATCTTAGTCTTTCCTTCTTGTGTCAGGGTGAATAAACAAGATAATATTAATAATGTAGCAAAGAAAGAAAGAACGAAAGAAAGAAAGAAAGAATTTTGCCATAATACATTGCGAATTGCTCTGAAAGCGCGAGCCTGTTGAACGTAAAACAATTTTGCATTTCGACAACAATTTTATTTAATTTAATCAGAGTTTAATTAATTTAATTAAGTTTAAATCACATTAGACCACATCATGTTTCCTGTTTTATTGAAGACTTCTTAAAATGACATTTAAGACTTATTTTATTGTATTAAGACCTTTTTAAAGGACCATCATGGACCCTGGGTCCATATGACTTCCAAGTCTACTGAAGCAATTCAAATAGTTTTGTAGGTTACTTTTACTGGGGGTTTTTTTGTTGTCATTTTGGGTCTCGAAGACCCGAATTATCCTTCACTTTCTTTATACGTAAAAGAGAAGCCAGGAAGTTCTTCAAAGTATCTCCTTTTGCATTCTACGCAAGAAAGAAAAGCATACAGGTTTGGATTGACATGAAGCTGGTTACTTTGTTATTTGTAGCTGAACTATTATTTTATTTACGAAGCAAATTTTGTCTTTCCTTTTCTTTTAAGATGCATTTGACAACATCCATATTGTACAACATCACCTTTGACGATTGAAAAGAAATGGTGCTCGATTTTAATAATGAAGTCATGGAGTAAAAAAAAAAAAAAAGTCAGTGGCGACAACTGTTTCTTGCGTTCCCTCCAGAGATGATGGACAGCTTGCAGGTGGGTTCATGCCTCAGTGCGCTAGCATGCTTATCTGAATGTCAGCAAGGGTGATTAGTGGAAAACTATGGAAATCAAAAATGCTAATTAATCTGCCTCACAGACGAAGAGGCACATTAAAATTCGTAGATATCTCAGAAGAGACACATCAAGCTTAAATTGTGAGGTGGAGGGGTTAAGTTGCCTTTACTTGGAATTATGATCAAATCGTATCACAGAACATGATTACATAACTTCAGATGACACAAACAAATGATGATTTATTTGACTAAAAATTAAATATTGATATCTATCTGGTGTGTTTACATTGGAAGAGACCTTTGGCAATTGCTCTGCCCTCTCAATAATCGATATCACCTGATCTATTTTGGCACATTAGCTTTATAGCCCTATTGACGTAATATGTACACAGACAGACTTATTTCTCAGAGCAGAGCTCGAACCAAAGATTGGAGTCATATGTGCATTTTAGATAAACACTCGACTGTTCTGCTTGTCTTTAGGGAGATGTTCTCTGTAACCTGGCCAGACGCCAGCTCATGGTTTCTGGGATGATGGGGCTGAAGACTGCTCGTCTCTAAGTGCCACCGTTTCACAGCACTGCTCCCAGCAGACTCAAAGTGCTAAAAGCAAACACTCAGGGTCCTGCAGAGCTCTGACCCTGCTTCTAACTGCCAGCTTCGTTCCTTCCCCCTCAGAGCCGAGTGTGTGAGCTAAAACGTTAAAAAAAATACACTCTAAAACCAGTTGAAAAAGATTCTAGAGTTAAAAAAAAATGGAACTGGAAAATAAAATGGAAGTCTTTTCTTCTCTACTGTGACGTACTGTGAAACGGCTTCTCGAACTAGACAAAATGTAGGGCGGGACTTGATCTTGTCGATTTTGTTGTTTGCTATTGCTGTGATGTCACGTGAGTGACAGGTTGTCCCGCCCTCACATGTCATCAGAGAAGAGAAGAAATGTCGCTGCAAGAGGGAGGGGACGTTTTTTTAATTAAAATTTACAAGGGCACCTGAAAGAAAAAAAAGAAAAGGATTGTGCATGGAAAATCATGCATAATAAATTAATCGTGCATAAAAATGTATTCCTTAAAAAAAATAAGAATGGTCACTTTTGATTTCATAGTGACTTTAAAGGTGCTCTAAGCGATGTCACACGTTTTTTAGGCCGAAACATTTTTTGTCACATACAGCAAACATCTCCTCACTATCCGCTAGCTGCCTGTCCCCTGAACACACTGTAAAAAAAACACGTTCTCTGTAGACCGCCCAGGCTCCACAAACGGCAACAACAACAAACTGGCCCAGCCTGGATCACGAAACATAACAAACAGTGTTCCAGTCAATAACTGACAAGAATGATTTGGGGGTGGGGGTTAGTGCGCGTGCACATGAAGGGGGGTGTGGGGAGTGGAGGAGAGAGAAGCATGAAGAGGGAAGTTAACTAGAGGAGAGATGTCCTAGACAACGACTAATGTTAGAATTATATTCTCCTGAATTTTGATATGGCCGACACATGACCAAAGAGACAACGTTCCGATGAACAAATAGCAAAGAAGAGGGAAAAGGAGAAGGAACGCACGGAAAGGAGGGGGAGGGGGAGGGGACGGGATGAGGAGGAGGGAGGGTCGAGCTAGCCTCCGTTTTGTTTGACAATACTTCGAATGTCAACAAGAAGTGACGTCACCCAACATCGCTTAGAGCACCTTTAAATAGCCCAACTTGCTGGCAGAGGCTATTACACTAACTCCGCCCACTGGCGTCTGGTTGGGCCAGACAAAATTACGTAAGACGCTAGATTGTCAACAGTAGCAATAGTGCATGGGTAAGGCACGTGGCATAAAGTTTTGACTCAAATCGACCCGTGTTCGAATCCACCTTTTGCCGAACTCACTTTACTCCCTTTTCCCATCACATATCAAAATCGGAAAGGCATTTATTTTCAATAAAAATTAAGAAAATATTCGAAAAGTGGAAATAAAGTGTCTAACGTGTGTTTAATAATAAAGTTCATCTGTTAGGGTTAGGGGGAGGTGAAGCCGATATCCATTTCATAATTTTAATAAACATAATCATTTACACTCTGCTATAATTGCATAGGTGCAAATAGTATCTGCCACTATTTATAAGTAGCATCTAACTATTTACATTTATTGAAAATAAAATACTGCTATTTTTACATAGTGTAAATAGAATCTATCACTATTTTCACTTGTCTAAATAGCATATCGCTAAGAAATTTTCTGTTTTAATTTTAATTTTGATTAAAATGTTAGTAATTTTGTTGTTTTTGTCAGTTTTCTTTTTTTTTTGTCTATAGTTTTTTATTCATGTTTATTTCAGTTTTAGTTTTAGTTATTTTAGTACATCAAGTTAAATTAAATGAAAATGAGAAATGTTGCTTTGGCAACTAGCATTCTTTTTATATATATATATATATATATATATATATATTTTCCATATATTTAAAGGTACACTTTAACTTTTGGTTTAACTAGCGGTAACATCTAGTGGTTATAAAAGAAAACTGCATGAATTTTGTGGAAGAACATTGTTTTGGTTCAGCTTCGACTCTGTGACTGTGCGGGAGAGAGATTATCCTACTGCTTATAAAACATTCACTACTATGCTATAAAAGAGATGAGATTCCCCAGAGGTTCGAGATTTAGCTGCTCCATGTCAACATTTCTTGCCTGTTGTGACAACTAACGACTAACGTCTCTACTTACAGATATGACGAGACACGCATGGGCGAGTGACATATGTACACAAGTTCCCATGAAAACCATCCTAATATATAAACTTATAAAAGGCTTACCATAGTGAATCAGCACAAAACAGACAAAAACAAGTTTTGGAAGATGTATTGACTTTCAATAAAATTAAATTTCAATAAAAATGTTTTTTGTGCATTTAGTTTTAGTTAACCATTATAACCCTTATGTGAAATAACCCGATAAAGTCTTTTTCTGCTCTATTCTGTAACAGCATCCTGTACAGTTTACCTGCAAAAGCACTGTGGGATTTCTCCCAGGCCGTAGAGGGGGAACAGGAAGGGAGTGTTGCCGTAGCGACCCAAGCATCGCAGGAAGTGTTGCGTGGCCTTCAGTCCTTCCTCTGTGAGGGTCTGCTGCGTCACCATAGCGATGGATTGCAGGATGAAGTCTTGCAGGTTCTCAGTGAGCTTCTTGTTCTTCAGGAACTCGCTAAATGGTTTCTCAGAGTAGTCTAAAAAAAGGACAATTTTAAATGTGATACAGTGTAAAAGGACAATATGACCTCGCACTAAGCCTGCCAGGGAGTAAAAAATAGACTACTAGACTAAATGAATGATTTTCAAAGAGGTTATTATAGCATGCTGCTTAACACTGGAATACAAGGGGCAATTTACCAAAATATATCACTACAGCTACAGCTTTAAAGACAACATGAAACAGCACTCGATTTGGTGGGGGAGATACAGACTGAAAAAAGTAGCATTTGTCAACATAAATTAAATGTGTAATTTTATATAGTTGTAAAAGGTTCTTCACTATCCAAAACATTACATTGCGTAAAAAACATGAAAAAGTACATGAATAGAAGAAAGCGATTATCACAAATTTTAAGGATTAAAAAAATGCAGTTTAAATATTCTTCCAATATTATTATGTAATTTTTTTTTTTTTTTTTTTAATTTACACTTCATTTACATGCATTTTTAAATAAAATAAAAAGTAATACAAATGTACACATCATGATATTTATATTTGTTAAAATGTATGTGACATTGTGATGAGGGAAATAATGTAGGGTGGGGCTTCATTATCACTGCCATTTGATTGGATCGTGAATGTTAGGCAATGATATTATTGATTACTAATATTTCCCCCACCCACACAGACTCAGAGTCAGAGAGAGAATCTGAAAAACTTTTTTTCTTTAAGAAAACTAATTTTGAAACTAAATGGGTCAATACTGACTCAATTTTGCATTCTCACAGAGATGTCTAACATGACCTGAAATCTACAGTACATGTCTGTGACAGATCTCTGATGCTCAATGTGAATCACAGAGCTGAAGGGAAACAAACACTAGGGGTCATACCCTGGAACTCCTCTGGGTGTTGCTCAAAGTCCAGACAGAAGGTAAGAAACTTCATCAGCATGCGTTTCTCCACCACAGTCAGCTGCTTACTGGCAAACACATCAGCTCGCGAACACGGGACCTTCAGACGAGGAACAAACAGGACAGAGCAGGTTCAAGTAGTGACGTGTGTATGTATTCGTGCAAGTTTGCATGTACAAGTCAAGTACACATATTATACACATTACATACAGAGGGGGGTGTAACAATTGTGAGGAAAACAGCTTACCTTTAGCCCTAAATTACTCACACAGATGGATTTTGCACTACAATGCTTCATTTAGTGAAATGAGAAACACCTTTTGCGTCAACACTCTTATCAGGTACATTAGTAAATGGAAATGGATGAATCAAGCAGCAATTCAATTTAATCATATTTTAGCGGAATTGCTCCAATACTTTGAATCAGGATGCCTTATATCAGACCTATAATACAATGCACATGAGAAAAACATGAAGGATACAGAATTTATACGGACAGAGAGAGAGACGGACAGAGAGAGAGATAGACAGACAGACAGACAGACAGACAGACAGATAGACAAATAAAAAGACAGACAGACAGACAGACAGACAGATAGACAGATAGATAGACAGATAGATAGACAGATAGATAGATAGATAGATAGATAGATAGATAGATAGATAGATAGATAGATAGATAGATAGATAGATAGATAGATAGATAGATAGATAGATAGATAGATAGATAGATAAAAAGACAGACAGACAGACAGACAGACAGACAGACAGATAGATAGATAGATAGATAGATAGATAGATAGATAGATAGATAGATAGATAGACAAATAAAAAGACAGACAGACAGACAGACAGACAGACAGACAGACAGACAGATAGATAGATAGATAGATAGATAGATAGATAGATAGATAGATAGATAGATAGATAGATAGATAGATAGATAGATAGATAGATAGATAGATAGATAGATAGATAGAACAAAGACAGATAGATAGATAGATAGATAGATAGATAGATAGATAGATAGATAGATAGATAGATAGATAGACAAATAAAAAGACAGACAGACAGACAGACAGACAGACAGACAGATAGATAGATAGATAGATAGATAGATAGATAGATAGATAGATAGATAGATAGATAGATAGATAGATAGATAGATAGATAAACAAATAAAAAGACAGACAGACAGACAGACAGACAGACAGACAGATAGATAGATAGATAGATAGATAGATAGATAGATAGATAGATAGATAGAACAAAGACAGATAGATAGATAGATAGATAGATAGATAGATAGATAGATAGATAGATAGATAGATAGATAGATAGACAAATAAAAAGACAGACAGACAGACAGACAGACAGACAGACAGATAGATAGATAGATAGATAGATAGATAGATAGATAGATAGATAGATAGATAGATAGATAGATAGATAGATAGATAGATAGATAGATAGATAGATAGATAGATAGATAAACAAATAAAAAGACAGACAGACAGACAGACAGACAGACAGACAGACAGATAGACAGATAGATAGATAGATAGATAGATAGATAGATAGATAGATAGATAGATAGATAGATAGATAGATAGATAGATAAACAAATAAAAAGACAGACAGACAGACAGACAGACAGACAGATAGATAGATAGATAGATAGATAGATAGATAGATAGATAGATAGATAGACAAATAAAAAGACAGACAGACAGACAGACAGACAGACAGACAGATAGATAGATAGATAGATAGATAGATAGATAGATAGATAGATAGATAGATAGATCAAAGACAGATAGATAGATAGATAGATAGATAGATAGATAGATAGATAGATAGATAGATAGATAGATAGATAGATAGATAGATAGATAGACAAATAAAAAGACAGACAGACAGACAGACAGACAGACAGACAGACAGACAGACAGATAGACAGATAGATAGATAGATAGATAGATAGATAGATAGATAGATAGATAGATAGATAGATAGATAGATAGATAAACAAATAAAAAGACAGACAGACAGACAGACAGACAGACAGACAGACAGACAGACAGACAGATAGATAGATAGATAGATAGATAGATAGATAGATAGATAGATAGATAGATAGATAGATAGATAGATAGATAAACAAATAAAAAGACAGACAGACAGACAGACAGATAGATAGATAGATAGATAGATAGATAGATAGATAGATAGATAGATAGATAGATAGATAGATAGATAGATAGATAGATAGATAGACAAATAAAAAGACAGACAGACAGACAGACAGACAGACAGACAGACAGATAGATAGATAGATAGATAGATAGATAGATAGATAGATAGATAGATAGATAGATAGATAGATAGATAGATAGATAGATAGATAGAACAAAGACAGATAGATAGAACAAAGACAGATAGATGGATAGATAGACAAATAAAAAAACAGACAGACAGACAGACAGATAGAACAAAGACAGACGGACAGAGAGAGACAGACAGACAGATCTTTCAATTGTCATTAGAGATAAAGAACATTTTACATTTATTTTATACTGTTAGAATTATGCAAAATCTCTGCTCTATACCTGCTCCACTTTTCCATTTCTGCAGGTGAGGATGCGGCTGATGTTCTTGAACTCTGCGTAACGGCTCACATTAGATTTGATGAGCAGATCCACCAATGCACCACGTGAATACATCAACTTTGAAGAGGGTCAAAGAGAACACCATAAATTTCATTTCACTGCCTTCTAAGTTCATTTGAAGCTAGATGGCCGACTGCGATCACTATGTGAGGGTGTTTTAGTAAGTCATTTTAATAGTTTGAAGCATCTATTCACACATGTAGGTGTAAACGTGAAGACAATAATGGAGCAGTTAACTATTTCCACATCTTTATGTGTCAGAATTAATTTCAGTAGATGTCTTGGTATTAAAGCAGTTATTGGTTTCCTATTATTCGCTCTTTATTTTAAACCAATACAAACCTTGGAGACAAGGTCGATGTTGAATCTGCGTCCTTCTTTTAATAACTTTTGATATGTTATCTTCTTTTCCACCTCCACAGGTGGGTCTGCAGGGCTGCTGATTGGCTGCGGCTCTTTCTCTTCCTGCGATTGGCTGGGTTCTGCAATCTCAGATGTATGCTGCTCCTGATGCTCCTCGTTCTGGGTCTTAGCATTGGATTCTGTGGCGTCATCACCTGTAAACGTGTCTTGAGCCTCTGTAGAGCCTCCTTTGGTCTCTTCTGATTCAGTCTCAGCATTCACTGGCTCACAGCTTGTTAATGGGGTTTTCGTTTCGTCTTTCTCTTCTTCCTCACTATAAAGAACAGGAAAATTCAATTCAATTCATTTATTTGTATAGCGCTTTTTACAATACATATCGTTTCAAAGCAGCTTTACAGAAAATGCATGTGTCTACATTACAAATTTGAGTGATCTGTTATCAGAGGTGACTGTGTCTAAGTTATACATTTCAGAAATGTACATATACTAATCTCGCAGTTAGCTAACAATGTATTAAAGGCAGAAAACAACAAGCTCATTGAAGAATTGAATACATGTAGTTAACAAATGAAAATTAGTTACACAATCAAAAAAAAAAAAAAACAACGAATCAAATAATTATAACAAGAAAAGAAAAAAAAAATGCATTTTCTTCTTGGTCTACATCCAACTGGCACTTGCACACTAAGTTTGTACATCATGTTTGTACACTACGTACTCATATGTTTTGATCCGAAGGTTGACCCTCAGAAAAGCATTGTTTTTTCAGTCATCAAAAATAGAATTCATGTGTAGCAAAAGTGTAATTTCTTTATAGTTAACTATTATTTTACTTATAGTTAATTATTATTTAATTTATTATTAGTAGCATTTATAAATTATTGCTATTCATTATAAATTATTTAATTTATATATTATTAATTATCTGCCATTTTAGCACTTTTTACACACAAAAACGGTGAAATTTTAATTAGAAAGACTGAAATAGCATTTTCTTGTCAAACGTATTACAATAATCTTTATTAACAACTTTGATGAATAATTATTTACAGTGTACTTTAATTACTTTTACTTTAATTTGAATTAACTTAGAAGTCAATTCAAATAGTTTCTGTCATGCAGCACGTTTATTATTATTCTGATTATTATTCTGATTATATGCTGCACAATACCTTAAAAGGTCCCCCAAAAATATAATTGTTAAAAATTCATTGAAATTCAAAGAAAATGTGCATTGATGAGACCAAACATACAGGACCTGCCATCAAAAATGTGTGCATTTGGCCAATTTTTACCATGTGAGTCGTAAGTGAATCACAATTATTGCTAACCTGGCATAACAGAAAACTTCTAAGTTGGAAATAGAGGAGTCCACAGAGCTGAGAGGCATCACATCCTCTCCCTCATCAATCAAGCTTCGCCATACTTGCTCCAACTCTGCGATCTGTACCTCCTGCTGATTCTGAGAACACACATTATAAACCAAAATCAACCGTTGGCTAAAAACCACAAGGTGACCTACATCTTAAAACTGCTAAAAAGTAAATCAGTTTTTTTTTTTTTTGTTATTCAGTTTGAACATTTCTCGGTTACACTTTATTTTAAGGTGTCTGTGTTACAGTGCAATTATACATTTAAGTACTGAGTAATAATTGACAACATACACTTAGGGTTAGTTGCATGTAATTATGCATAATTATATTTATTACTAGAGTAACTACATGTAACAAGGACACCAAACTCTAATAAATTTGTATTTGAGTGAAAAAGCTAAAATAATGACCTTATATTCCTCGATCCATGAGAGCAGGCCATTGAATGTGAAGCTTGCCCAGTTTCCAGCATAGTAGTTCCTCCTGTAAAATGAAAAAAAGTGTAATTTATTCAACATCATTCAAGTGTTTGTGTGCATCTGCTTACGTAAATCTCATTACATAGACACTGAGCCTCAAATTCCACTTCACTTGAAGATACAAAGCAGAAATAAGAAAATAGCCAAGCAACCCTTCTGAGTTTCAAGGAATCTCCCAGTCTAATAGTGTCTTGAGTGGTACCTGTCCAAATGCAGAACGCTCTGTCCGACTCTGGAGCAGGCCGCCGCAATGACAGACTCGGTGAGGCCTGGGAAATGAACACAGACAGAAAGCATTGTCACTGACCAGCATTGCGTCCTCCTGCCAGACCTCTCACTGAATTGAATGTTGTTTCACTCCATTTGCAAAATGCGTGCCATTTCAAGCACACATTGCTGAAATAGTGAAGCAGTACGACTGCTTTTACAATTACATTGACGCAAACATAATAGCATTAAGGCTCGCTTGAGGCGTATTCGCTGTAACTGCTGTGGATACATCCAGTTAGAAAACATAACTCAGCATGAGGACATCGACACAGCTAACAATACTGTATTTCATTCAAGCTTTCATCTCCCATTTCTAAGTGAAGTCAGTCACTAGGTTTTAGAATTCACACGGTAAGGGTTGAACTGTCCAGTCAAATCGTTCTGTGACCCAGCAGGTCGACTAATGGCAAAAAGAAAGTTGCTGTTAAGATTTAAATAGGCAAATGCTTAAGAGTCTAAGGCTGGAACATTATTGTTAAATTTTTGGCAGCAGTTCTTCTAACCCTAATTGATGGAGTGTGTAGCTTTTCATTTCTTAAACAAGCATGTAGGAAGACACATCATGGCCATATATTCCAATGTCAAACATCTTGTTTTGACAATGCAAGAGTCCAGCACTCTGTAAAGTCTCCTCCAGCACATCCCAAAGACTTTCAATGAATTTAAGGTCTGGATTCCTGTGTGAAAATGATCCTTCATGCTCCTCCCAACCATTCTTTCACAATATGAGCCTGATGAATCTTGACATTGTCATCCTGGAATATGGCCATGATGTGTCTATAGGGTTAGAAGAACTATTCCCAAACATATAACATGATAGAGCATAATAATCACTGCAATAATGGTCCAATCATAAAGTATTTGCCTAATTATATCCAAACAGCGATTTATTCATTTATTTTTTGGCCAAACAGTGTTCGTTTGGGTGAACCGCACTGGTGGTTCAGGTGTGCAGTCATTTGTTCAATGACACAAATCAAAAATCATTTGGGAAAATAAATGGATAATTAAATTTAAGATTTCATTATTTGCATAAATGATCAAATTACATCCGTTTATTCACATTTATTTATTTATCCACAATCAGCGCTTGATTTTTAAAGATTTTTCAATTAATTGATCGGTTTATCAGCAGGGCAGCAACTAACGCAACTAAAAATAAAAATATTAAAAATATTTTGAAATTGAAAATAATTGAAAACACTAAAATTACTAACTGTAAATAAATAAAAAACAAAATGCAATTAAAACTGAAAGAAAAATCTAAATAATAAATAAATAACTATAAAAATAATAAGATAATCAGCGTATATAATACAAATTAAAATTAAAATGAAAGCTGAAAATAAAAATATTAATAAAAACTATAGCATATAAATAATAATAAAATAACACTGTTTCTCATTCTCAGTGGATTTGATGATTTATTAGTTGTTTTATCAATTTCTCATTCTTACATACAAACCAAAAATCTACTATTATAAAACTATACAAGAACTATGGAAGTGTCATGACTGTTTTTACATGGTTTATGAAATTGCAGCATGAATCTGCAATGACAAAGGCCGCTGATGCTGCACAGCGTTTGGACAGTCATTTACAGTGTAAACATTGCCCGGATAACTCGCTGACTATTAAAAATAAGTACTCGTACAAGCTCTACCTCACACACACACGCCAATGGATTCAAATGGTATATTTACATGATGTTTGAGCTGAAGTTTACATAGTTCGCAAAGCTGCAGTAAAAAAGGGCGAAGGAACGCGTGGGGTCCCTGAGAGCAAGATTGAGCAGCACCAGGGCTGAAAACAACTCCATTAAGGCACTGAAGCGTCCCTGTCCCTCCATCTTTCTTCTTCTTCATCTGGCCTTGCACAGCCCCATCTCACACACACAATGGAAAAGTGATTTATTCCGAGCAGGCCCGTCGTATCTTCCCCAGCACTGGCTATTTCACTGATGGAGAATCCTGGGATTCTAGACACCCACATGCTCGCCCACAGTGTGACCAAAACCCTCGTCCAAATTTAATGGCATGATATTGAATTCTCCCTGTTGACTTTCATAATGCACGTCCCTGTTTTTATTATACGATTCATTGTTCCATGTTATTTATATGTATGTATGTATGTATGCATGTATGCGTGTGTGTGCGTGTGTGTGTATATATATATATATATATATATATATATATATATATATATATATATATATATATATATATATATATATATATATATATATATATATATACACAGAAGTAAAATTATTTGCATACAGCTTGAAACATTTACTATAAAAGTTACTAATGTACGGGCCTATAATAATTAATCTTTATGGGGATTACAGTGACATTTCACAAAGTCACCTAAACTGAAGAAACCTAATTTTATATGTGGAAAAGTATCACATTAACTGACTTGGCCTTTTTAAACAGATGCATCTCAATTACGCACCTACCAGAACAGTAACGGTCTGAGGTGCCGCAATATATCTGTCCAGATAATACTGAAGATGTTTTTAAAAAGTGTAAATAACCTCTCGCCGCCATCTTTTAATGTCATTTATCCTATCCGGTATTGATTTTTCTACATCATGTTTGCTAAAGACAAACATTACCTGCCATAAAGTTCTGATGCCACATAGACATACAGGCCGATAAATAATAGATTTGAGCTGGCAGGACTTTGATGACCGGGCAAAGCCCGGAATGCTTTCAGCAGGAATTGTATGAAATCATAAATCACTCTTCATTTTAGAGAACATTCCAAATGGATTCTATCTCTGCACCTTGAAAGTCATTTTTCGGTTATTTATAGTCGAGGCTGAGGGAGCGAGGGAGGGATTGTGCGAGAGAGAGAGAGAGAGAGAGAGAGAGAGAGAGAGAGAGAGAGAGAGAGAGAGAGAGAGAGAGAGAGAGAGAGAGAGAGAGAGAGAGAGAGAGAGAGAGAGAGAGAGAGAGAGAGAGTGTGTGGGGGGGGCAGGTCACTTCTCTTACACTCCACCCATTTATGTCACCCATCCCTTTCTATCTATCTCTCTCTCACACACACACAATGCTGTTGTATCCTTTCATTC
Source organism: Vimba vimba (assembly GCA_022828995.1). Taxonomy (NCBI): domain Eukaryota; kingdom Metazoa; phylum Chordata; class Actinopteri; order Cypriniformes; family Leuciscidae; genus Vimba; species Vimba vimba. The sequence continues at coordinate 27,084,917 of CM040829.1, read as the reverse complement.
ACATCTGTGGGAAGTGTAAAGGTAAAGTTCAACCATAAATGAAAATTGTCATCATTTACTTATACTCCTAAAAATAAAGGTTCCAAAAGTTGTTGTTTATTTGTTTGTTTTTTTGCAGTGATGCTTCAGAAACAATTTTGGTTCCCCAAAGAACCCTTTTCTATTATAAAACCTTTTGTCATGGAAAGGTTCCATGGATGTTAAAGTTTCCTCATGGAACCATATACATGTCAAAAAACACATTTTCTTTTTAAGAGTGTACCCTCCTCGTTCTGAACCTGTATGGCTTTTCTTTAGCAAGAAAAACACAAAAGTAGAAATTCAACAAAAATTACGAGCTGCTTTTCTTTTCAATAAAAAAGCACCATAAAAGTGGTCCGTACATGTTTTGCTCTATTCCAATCCTTCTGAAATCATATGATGCTCTTTGTGGGGAACAATACAAAATGAAATGTCACTAACTGAAAATCGTCCCTATGCCATAGCTCTCAAATCTTATTCACATGTGAGTGGCTACGTTTACATGCAACCAAATAATCCGTTAGTAATCGGATTGACGGCTCAATCGGACTGAAAAGCTTTCATGTAAACACCTTAATCGATCCCATTGAGCTCGATCCGAATGAAATTTCGATCGGATTGAAACGGGTGGTTTATTCCTTTTCTAATCCGATCGAGAGGACATGTAAACACTTGATCGGATTGAAAACCGAAATTGAAAGGACTGCGCATGTGCAATGATGTACAAATAGCGTAATGACGTATGATGTGCGGAACGAGCAGTTATACCTGTTGAATAAAGTGTCATATAACAGGACAACTTCCCACCAGTCATTGTTTCGGATTCTCATCCACAGACGACAGGTTTTATTGTTGTATCATTGCGTGATAAATATAAGCAGCATGGCACAACGGTTCATATGCTCATTGTCTCCAAATTATGACCAGAAATGGATAAATATTAAGTCTGCTGTTTAAAACAAATAAAGAACCAATGTAGGAGAATGGTTATTATGCGCAAACAGCAGGAAACTCTGTATATTCGTACAGTGTGCGCATGTCAAAAAATCTGTTCCGATTGGAAGCTTGTGACATATAAATGTGCATATCAACCTGATCACATGATTAGCGTTCATGTAAACACTACGTTCGGAATCGGATTCATCAATCGTATGAATTCAGTCCGATTGAAACAAAAATTGTGCATGTAAACGAAGCCAGTGTCCTCAAACTCGGTACCATGTGACTGGTCATAAGACCCACAACAAACCAATAGTGTTTGGCTTCACTAATGTTCTACATATGGTGATGAATCCTGACTATAGACAGTAATTGCCAAAAGTGATGTCCGGAGATTGAAGGAAAAATGCATCCATCCATCCATCCATCATCTTCCGCTTATCCGGGGCCGGGTCGCGGGGGCAGCAGTCTAAGCAGGGATGCCCAGACTTCCCTCTCCCTAGACACTTCCTCTAGCTCTTCCGGGGGGGACACCGAGGCGTTCCCAGGCCAGCCGGGCGACATAGTCCCTCCAGCGTGTCTTAGGTCTTCCCCGTGGTCTCTTCCCGGTGGGACATGCCCGGAACACCTTCCCGGGAAGGCGTCCAGGAGGCATCCGGAAAAGATGCCCGAGCCACCTCAGCTGACCCCTCTCGATGTGGAGGAGCAACGGCTCTACTCTGAGCTCCTCCCGAGTGACCGAGCTTCTCACCCTATCTCTAAGGGATCGCCCAGCCACCCTGCGGAGAAAGCTCATTTCGGCCGCCTGTATCCGGGATCTTGTCCTTTCGGTCATGACCCACAGCCCATGACCATAGGTGAGAGTAGGAACGTAGATTGACCGGTAAATCGAGAGCTTCGCATTGCGGCTCAATTCCTTCTTCACCACGACACGTACAGCGACCGCATTACTGCAGAAGCTGCACCGATCCGTCTGTCAATCTCCCGTTCCATCCTTCCCTCACTCGTGAACAAGATCCCAAGATACTTGAACTCCTCCACTTGAGGCAGGAACTCTCCACCAACCTGAAGCGGGCAAACCACCCTATTCCGACTGAGAACCATGGCCTCGGATTTGGAGGTGCTGATCCTCATCCCAGCCGCTTCACACTCGGCTGCAAACCGTCCCAGTGCATGCTGAAGGTCCTGGTCTGATGGGGCCAGCAGCACGACAACATCATCCGCAAAGAGCAGAGATGAAATCGTGTGGTCCCCAAACCTGACACCCTCCGGCCCCTGGCTGCGACTAGAAATTCTGTCCATAAAAATTATGAACAGAACCGGTGACAAAGGGCAGCCCTGCCGGAGTCCAACATGCACCGGGAACAAGTCTGACTTACTGCCGGCAATGCGAACCAAGCTCCTGCTCCGGTCGTACAGGGACCGGATAGCCCTTAGCAAAGGGCCCCGAACCCCATACTCCCGGAGCACCCTCCACAGGATGCCGCGAGGGACACAGTCGAATGCCTTCTCCAAATCCACAAAGCACATGTGGATTGGTTGGGCAAACTCCCATGAACCCTCCAGCACCCTGGAGAGGTTATAGAGCTGAAAACCACACTGTTCCTCCTGAATCCGAGGTTCTTCTATCGGCCGGATTCTCCTCTCCAGTACCCTGGCATAGACTTTCCCGGGGAGGCTGAGAAGTGTGATCCCCCGATAGTTGGAGCACACCCTCCGGTCCCCCTTCTTAAAAAGAGGGACCACCACCCCGGTCTGCCAGTCCAAAGGTACTGTCCCCGACCGCCACGCGATGCTGCAGAGGCGTGTCAGCCAAGTCAGCCCCACAACATCCACAGACTTGAGGTACTCAAGGCAGATCTCATCCACCCCCGGTGCCTTGCCACCGAGGAGTTTCTTGACTACCTCGGTGACTTCAGCCCGGGTGATGGACGAGTCCACCTCTAAGCCCTCAGCCTCTGCTTCCTCAATGGAAGACGTGACGGCGGGATTGAGGAGATCCTCGAAGTATTCCTTCCACCGTCCGATGATATCCCCAGTCGAGGTCAACAGCTGCCCACCTCCACTGTAGACAGCGTTGGTAGGGCACTGCTTCCCCCTCCTGAGGCGACCCTCTCATTCACCGGGGTGAACTCCAACACATGGAGGCTGAGCTGGGGGGCTATAAGCAAACCCACACCAGCCTCTCACTATGGGCAACTCCAGAGTGGTGAAGAGTCCATCCTCTTCGAGGAGTGTGGTTCCAGAGCCCAAGCCGTGCGTAGAGGTGATCCCAACTATCTCTAGTCGAAATCTCTGAACCTCACGCACAATCTCAGGCTCCTTCCCCGCCAGAGAGGTGACGTTCCATGTCCCTAGAGCTAGATTCCGCGTCCAGGGATTGGGTTGTCAGGGCCCCCGCCTTCGACTGCCACCAGATCCACTAAGCACCGGCCCCTTACGGTCCCTCCTGCAGGTGGTGGGTCCACAAGAGGGTGGCCCCACGTCGCTCCTTCGGGCTGAGCCCGGCCGGACCCCATGGGGGGATGCCCGACCACCAGGCACTCGCATACGAGCCCCAACCCCGGGCCTGGCTCCAGGGTGGGGCCCCAGTTGCGCCATGCCGGGCGACGTCATGGTCCTCAAATTTATAGGCATCATAAGGGTTTTTGAACCGCTCTTAGTCTGACCCGTCACCTAGGACCTGTTTGCCTTGGGAGACCCTACCAGGGGCATATAGCCCCAGACAACATAGCTCCTAGGGTCGTTCGGGTACTCAAACCCCTCCACCACGGTAAAGTGGCAGTTCAAGGAGGGGCATGACGGAAAAATCTAATTCAAAATTGACATGAAATCAAAATTGACACCATTTAGTCTTCTGGTGAACAATTAAACCATGCAAGTTAATACACAGGAAAAAAAAGAAAGTTTGTCGTGGTAATATTTAATCAAAATCTGAAGATTTGCTTCCGCTCTGGAATGGCATTCCCTCTCTGATGACGTCAGTTTGATGCCCTCTCTTCACTATTCAGTGTTGTGGCGTATTCACTTGGAAATACGTCACAACACTGAAGTAAAGTCGGTTGCAACTTCCGGTTCACGGGGACTTTAATTAATAATTCACAAAGTTGTACCATATAAAATGTTATGGTCCGCAAACAGACATTCTACTGACTATAGGTAAATTTGCAAGTACATGTCAACTAATTCTAACCCTAACAGTCTACTAATTCTCTAACACTCTGAGAGTTAGTAGACATGTAGGTGCAACATTACTAACAGTCAACAGAATGTGTTAAGGGACAATCAAAAAGTATAAATTTGTAATCTAGATACATGCATTTTCTTTAAAACTGCTTTGAAACAATATGTATTGTACAAAGCACTATACAAATAAATGTTAACTGAATTGAAACCAAATGTTACGATCAACTAACATTGCCATTTGTAAGCCAGAATTTTTTAATTATATCAGACATGTTTGATTGTATGCCTCCCCCCCCAAAAAATAAAAAAAATTATCATGTTAATCAATGATGTATATTCAAGTCACTGCATGAATCACATTTTTAATTGCATGTCACTGACCCAAAAAACCAACCTGCAATATTACAGTATGCAGCAAAAAAATTGTTGTTATGTCCACTTAAATGTCAACATTGGCCTAAATGAAATCTAGACACAGATGTCTAACAGACAAGCATTAAGTTTCAAAGACATAAACCCTGTTACAACGATCACTGACAATCTGCAAGCAGTCTGTGACTATGGAGGTCCAACTAACAATCAATTCCACACTAATGCTCAAGGGCCATGAGAAAATCAATCACCTGAAAAGAGCACAGGGATATCTGTGAAGGTGTTCTGTAATCACATGACTGCTAATAGAGGCTATTCAAGCTAAAGGCACATGGGGTCCAAACATGATGAATAGTTACATTAACCCAGGCTCAAAGAACAGGCCAGTGAAATGGCTGGCTTGTTTTCTTCATTGCTGCTCTATTAGCGGCAGGTGAGGGCACAGATCTGATATGAGATGAACTAAACGTGGATCTCAGTCAGGCCTGTCAGCCAATGATTGCTTAGCCTCTAATGATGCTCAGTCGTGTACCTTCACATCTTCTGCATCCTTTAGCCTCTACAGCTGCTGTGCGAATGCTCTGATGTGCTTCAGCGAACATTTATCATGAACTACTGCTAAATGCAGTTACCCCTTGGACTTCTACCAGTTGGCAAAATATCTTTCTGTGCATTAGCGCATCTAAATGTGTTGGGTACGTGTAGTGGCAGCTCCAGAAAAGAGAGGATATCTTATTGGTTGATGAGTGTTTAAATGTCGCATGAAGAAAACCCTTTTTGACAAACTCACTTAAACAAAAAAAATGTTTTATGAGTGAAAAAAAAGGTTAAGGCAGCGGTGTGAATAGCTACATAGAAATACATTGTTTTGATTCACAAAACAAATGACCTTCATCTGATGTATGTGAACTTAATAAAAGAGATTCAAAGGTGAACTTCACAAAAATGCCCAGGACACATTATTATATAGGCTACATAAAAATAATGAATTCTATTTTTTAGGACCATTGATTTTAAGCACATTTTCAACCTACATTCTCATTGCCATCTGGGTAATTCAGTTTCTCATATTATTCTTGAGAATTCTTCTTAAGATTTTCATTACTGCAATAATGTACTTTTTTTTTTCTAGGGTAGTCAAGCGATTAAAATGTTTAATCTAATTAATTACATGACTTGCTGATTAATCAATCTAAATAATCGCTAATTAATCGCACATTCAATTTGGCAGTGAAATTACCCCCAAAAGATAATTTAAAGTCATTATTGTGTTAAATGAGAAAAGCATCAAATAGACATTACAAAAAGTAGTATTAGAAATAAACATTTTATTTGATTCAACATAGAATTTATTACAAAAAAAAAATTATATTATATTATATTATATTATATTATATTATATTATATTATATATATATATATATATATATATATATATATTTTTTTTTATTTTTTTTTTTTTTTAATGAAATGAAATGATATTCTAAATAAGAAACTAAAACTGCCAGTAGTTGGCGGTAAATGAGTAGGCTAAGTCATTGAGTCTGATTCATTCAGGAATTAAGTAAATATGTGTATTTGACTTTTATTAACAAAAGTTCTCTTGCACTTTTGCCTCCGCCGTCAGTCATTGCGCTTCACTCTCGTCACGTGACTCCTGCGGCTCTGCGCTGCTTTTCTTACTCTATGGAGCAGACGCGGCTCACTTTATAGCCTAACTGTAGTGTCTGTTGTCCAACTGAACTAAATTTATTTTATTTCTATTGAAATGCAAAACGACAGTGGGGGCAGTAGGCAAGTAATGTAATCGGTGTAAGGCCGAACACCGTGGCCTGTAACTACCACTGCTACTATACTACACACTCATAACTTCAATCCAGGTAAATCTCATCACCAAGAAATTATGTCCGAAACTATATGAAATGTAAGAATTTGGCGCTGGACTGCAGGTATTAGGGGTTGCACAGACTAGTCGACTATGCCCTGACGCTTTAAGCTCGATGTCGACTAGTCACTGATCATGGCCTATAGATGGCGCAACAGGACAAGAAATCTTTAAAGTCCACTTTTATGCTTCATTTCCAACAGTTAAAATGACAAAAATGCATAATCCGAGAGCGCTCTCTCTCACATCACGCACATATACTGTGCACAAGGCAACCCGCGTTCAAGTCTCAGCACGAGGTTTAGGCTTATTTGTTCATTTATGATGTCATCAGCAACTAGTCGATGTCAACTCAAAGTCGTTCAAATCTGAAGTCGGTCAATCCTAGCGGGTATAGAGTGGTGCATGACATCAAAACCCGGTTAACTAATTCACCGCTGGTTCCCTCGAGACTTTCCTATGGGATTTTATAATGGGGTTTTCAATTTATGAGTAAAATTAAGCCTGTGGTAAACATAACTTGACTAGGCTATATTTTGACGTTTTTCAACTGCACACACCCATACCGAAAACACAAAGTTTGAAGCAGTTATGTTTACTTTTGAACGTACGTTTCTAATAAGTAACTAGATAAGACAGTTTGGGGTGTGAGTGTGTGCAGTTTATGATGTAGAACAAACCGTCAAAGTATCAAGTTATGTTTACCACAGGCTTTATTTTACTCTTACTCATAAATAAATTAAAATTAAAATTAAAATTTATAAAACCCCATAAGAAAATCTCAAAGAAACCAGCGGCAAATTAGTCTTCTGGGTTCTGACGTCATCCTTGCACCACTCTATTGCACATAATTGTACAAATTATAAAGTGGGATATTGTATAACTGAATTATTTTTTATGTAACATGTTTGCTATAGCCACTGCATGGGATCATGAGAATATCAAGCTTTTTATGAACAGGTTGCAGCAGGCCTTCTACATTATGGCGAGGTGAATGCTACAAAATGTGTTTACATGAGACATTCCAAAATGATCCTAAATTTTGCCAGAAAAACAATAATGTGGAAGATAGAGTGGGAAACTAATTCACAGGTCAAGCATTATTTATCTGGTTACCAACATGTCAAACATTTTCAGCTTGAAACTGGCCACCTTTGTTTTTCTGAAAATGATTCCTGCAAGCTCAGCAAGCAATGCAATTCCATTTGGAAGCAGGACGTGATACAAGGTTCACACTTGTGCCCCCTATACAATAACAATTATACACAGATTGCATGTATGGCATCATTTTCCCTTCCATATCCATTTTCAACATATATCAGTATGCTGTTGATAGGACTGTCACATAATAAAGAAATGAATGAACAGTGCCAAGTTAAAGTGTAAAAGTTTAGGGTGCGCTGTGTGAACGGAACTGGACTGGACAACTAGTTGTCTGTCACATCATACTGTGTCTACTGTTGCAGGTTTTCATGTGTGGTTTCACTTTTTTAGGGAACAGTTTTTAGGTAACAGTCACTTTTCTCCACTGAAGCTGCTCACATCAGTTTTGTGTTTTATGCACGACTCAAATGCTCCGCTCTTCACTCAGATATAAAAGATTTGACGGATTTGACTCGCGGCTCAATTGGACTCTTGTCGTGTCAAAAGTGATGAGGCTTTTCAGTTTTATAGACATCACCATGTTTGATATTACTATAGGTCACTGTTACTGATGTTACTGATAAGAGAAAAGGGCTTGACTCCCGTTGCACGTTCATACAGACAGTATTCGAGACGCTACTGTAAGTTGCTGTGTGAACGGGACATTTCGAGACTCACACCTGTAGGTAAATGTGGTTGTCAATCCCAAAAACAATGTGAAAATAGCCATGGGTGAGTAAATGACAGAATTTTCATTTTTGGGTAATCTATACCTTTAAGATACACAATATATTGGTAAATAATTGATGGACTTGTTTGGCATTCTATGAGTTTACATTGCCTTAGATTTACAGTAAACTGATATTGATTTTCTACAGCCGAAACAATGCAGATTCTTTTTGTTGAAGTGTCCAATAAGCAATATGGAGAAACTACTTTTAATGGTGGTTTTTTATTTAATAATGACTCAATAATAACTAAACAATCATTAGCCTACAACAATAAAAATGTGTAATTAAAAATTTCTTCTAATTATAAAATATTTATATTATTCAATGTTTTTTTTTTATTCAGATGATCACAAAATTGTATTTCCCTCTTTGTTTTGGGCCTTGTCTAAATGTTAAGCTACACATTTCTTCACATTTTAGAATGAATGGCTGTTCAGAAAAGTAATCCAACAAATACATTCAATAAGTAGCCTAACTTTATTTGTGAACTTTGTTGGGTGTAAGACCCAATTGAGACCCAAATTTTATAGTTAAAAATTGTGGAAAATAATATATGTAACAAATTTTGGCAAAATATCTTTGTAAATATATTTGTAAAAAATATATTGATAAAAAATTATCAATACATCTCTAAAGCCGTGTTTCCACCGAAATTACCCCGAACAATTTGTCCCAGGATTTTTAAAAATGCTGGTTGAAATGAAATGCTGCGTGGAGTCAACTAATCAAAATGGGGCATGACCTCAACCAATCAGCATGTTCAGCGACCAAAGGGGCTTTCGCACCGGGCGGGTAGTTCTAGGAACTCAGTTCTAGGAACTAGTCACCAGGGTGGTTCCCCGAGAACTAATGGTTCCCAGAGGAGCGTTTTCCTGGTTGCATTCGCACCGCCAGTAGGAACTCTGAAGTGACGTTAGCCGTGCATGTTGTTGTGACTTATTTTGATGGCGCGGCAAACCTTTATTTTGATGGCGCTGAGAACGCCAGAGCCTGAGCAAACAAACAATGCTCGCATTCTCCGTGTTCATTAAATGTCTAAAACGTTATTAGATAGAACTGTTATACATAGAAAGTAGACAGTAATGAAAAGTTATTAGCGTATGATGTGTGGTTGATGTACAGTGTTGCTACCTGAGCAGAAATATATAATCATGTTTCACTTGGTCTCCTCAAAGTTGCATTGGATTTTCTCCTCAGCGTAAAGGTTAAGAGGCCCATCTATCCCTGTTTTCCATGAGTTAGTTTGTGGAGTAAATATATAGGCTATAATATGTGTGTTTATAAAGCTTTTTTTTTTTTTAAAAAAAGCCCGGCCTTTGGCCAATCGGTGTACACTAACGTCACGGACAGTTCCTATAGGGCTGGTTTAGACCCTATTCTGAAGTAGGAGCTAAAATAGTTCCTCCAAAAGGAGTTCCTACAACTAAAATCATTTCTAGTTCCTGCGGTGCGAACACGCCAAAATACAGGTACTTCCCCCAATAGTTCTTGTAACTATGAAAAGGTTCCTCCGGTGCGAAATCCCCAAATGATGTAGCGCCGAAAGTTACTTGTCACAGGAGATTTCGTCTCTTAGCCCCTCTATTTGCTCTATTCATCACTTATCTTATATCTCCGTTATCATGAATCCCACGTCACACAACAAAATTTATACCAATTTGGTAATTTATTAAAATTAAGATACAATTTGTACAAAATGAAATTCGCTTTAAAGAAAGGCTTTTAACAATGCAATGCAAGTGAAGGCGGCGCGCCGGCGCCTCATTGCCATGGTTATTATATTATCTGCTATATTTGCTTTTTTTTTATTAAATACACGCAATTGTTTGATGAAACATTTATCAAAATTAAGATACAATTTGTACAAAATGAAATTCGCTTTAAAGAAAGGCTTTTAACAATGCAATGCAAGTGAAGGCGGCGCGCCGGCGCCTCAATGCCATGGTTATTATATTATCTGCTATATTTGCTTTTTTTTATTAAATACATGCAATTGGTTGATGAAACATTTATTAAAATTAAGATACAATTTGTACAAAACGAAATTCGCTTTAAAGAAAGGCTTTCTACAAAGCAAAACTTAATGAAGTGGTAAAAATCATGTCTGACGATTTACAAAACAAAACTTCATTAAGTGGTAAAAACCATGTCTCCCGATATATTGCGCATCTTATGATCCTATCTTTTATTACAATTGTTTTGAGCTAAAATGTAATACACATCATATAGGCTATATACACACTGTATATGTTTCTTTTTTCAAACATGTTTGGGGCCAGTCAAGGGGTAATTAAACTGCACAATCAGTTATCGGTAATGATACGTTGTTTATTATTGCAAATGTTTATTGCTAATTTTTATTATTGCAAATGTTTTTCATTTGTTTAATAAATCTCATAATGATGGCACATCACTATATCATAGTCATAGCTTTTATTTCTATCTCAAATGATTGGCGGTCGGTCAGGGGGTACTTGGCAAAGAATCAAATACAGTTGGAAACGACATAGACCATTAATAACACAGACTGTTAACAATTGTTTTTAATTAGTATTTAAACATTCTCTATGATAAAAAATGTTTGAAAAAATATTTTAATAACACGGTTTTGGCGGTTATAGAGTTCTAATGACGGTGTTCAACTATAACCGTCGGTCTCACGGTTATATACTAACCGTCACACCCCTACCGTAAAGCAAGTCGTGATTCTCGCGAGATTTGTTGTGGCGCCACCTCTCAAACTTGCATCGCTGGTTTTGCCAGCGGTGTCCCGTTTCGGTATGATTCGCCCTACTATGAGTTCGTTTACCATCAAAATGATTTCGAAGCTTTTATATTAAGGTACAAATCTTGCATAGTGTGCCTTTAATTTTGGGGTATAACATGTACAAAAAGTTGAAAAACATATTAGAGAAATGCATTCTGTAGATATATAAAAGCATTTGTAATACAAAAACAGATTTTTGGAGTCATCCATTGAACCTGATCAGCTTCAGACACCGCACTACACCAACTGCAGCAAAATACCCTGAAGCCAGGGGGAATTTCAGTTTGCTGTTTTGTTCTTGATTATTCTATTTCACTGTGGGCCTTTGAGCCAAACAATATAAAAAAAAAAAAATTCAAAGGTCCACAGGCATCTGCTCCTACCTCAGCCGAGCACGAGAGCGGACTCTCTGGGGACAGCCGGGTCAGGTGCGAGTTCACCAGCTGACGGGGCGCGACCGACGGGAACGCAGTCCTTCACACAGTCAGAGGGTCTAGCAGGCATCATTATGAGGGCCGCAGTATTCATTAACAACTGCTCCCTGTCCATATCCCCATTTGTGCCTGTATCCAGCAGCAAAAAACGGGGGTAACCAGGGAGTCTGGGACAAGCACGCTTGTCTGAGCAACCTTGACACGGAACAGAGACTGAGCAGAAATAGTCCAAGCTGTGAGTGTCCCCGTGTCACCGGTTGCCTTGGGACCAACTGGCTCTGGTGGTTTTGCATGAGCGGAACCAGAAGTGGGCCAGATATATTCATTTGCACACCATCAATCACAGCACGAGAACGTTGCTCTTAGCAATCGCACTAACCCCTCTTTTCTTTTTTACCCATCTACCGCTCCTCCCTGTTGTGAAGAACAATGCCCCGCACCGGGGAGAAACTTCATCTCCCGCTGGCTTCAGCACTGTCCTGAGGATTTGGCCTGCATATAAACACACTTCTGCGCTTTGAATCAGGACACAGGAGAGAACGAGGACAGTATCATTCCAGGGGACTCGAGCTGCACCACACGGTCCAGCAAAGTATCCGAAGCACAAACCTACAATTCACTGCTGGGTTTGAAGCAGGTCACAGAGTCAGGGTCAGCTCCAGTTCTGTTGAACCACAAACTGGTTTATGTGCGCTACTTTAAAGCACTGCTGCACTCAAAGTAGGGCTAAACTCTAGACCAGGGAATGTTAAACTAGGACTGGCCACTGTGAAACTCACTGTTCATTCTGGGTTCTGGTTTGATCCCTGCAAATTCACAGATTACAGTAATCCTATAAAAACTGTATTGCAAATTGCTTTAAATAAAAAGTGTCTGCTAAATAACTTACTAAAATACTTACAAAAACTGACTTTGACTTCAGTCATCAGAAATTATTAGATCTCTTTTTACAGCTTGAAGCAACATTTTATTAAATTATCAAATTATTATTAATAACTTAATGATAATATTATTTATTATTATTATTATTCGCTTTTTGGTCAAACGGGCAGTAAAGAGAGTTATAAAAAAGAGAGTAAACAATAAAGTTGTTATTAATTGTAATTTTTGTTGTAAATAACTGTTATAAATAATATGTGTGCATAATAATAATAATTGCCGTTTGAATCAGATTCTGAGAATTTCAGATGTTTTTATATTGACAATAGACAAATTTGTTAAAATTATTAATAATCATAATAATAATAATACATTTCATTATTATTATTATTTGCCACTTGCATCAGATTTGGAGGATTTCAGATGTTTTATAAAGTCAATAGACAAAAAATAGACAAATTATTTATATTTGTAATAATAACAGTTGGAAATAAGTTAATAATAATAATAATAATAATAATTAATATTATTATTATTATTATTAGTGGCATAAGGTTTAGAGAATTTCAGATGTTTTTTTATATTGACAATAGACAATACACAATAAAGTTGTTATTCAAATTATTAATAAGTGTTAATAACAATAAATGTTATAATGTTTTAGCAATTTGCATCAGATCTGGTGAATTTCAGATGTTTCATACAGTCAATCGACAAAAAAACAAAAAAACAAAAACCAATATAGACAAAGTTAGCAATATTATTACAGTTTTTCTGAATTACTAAAACACTAAACTCCATTCTCTGAACCAAATAGCCTAAACCAATTTGTCGAATAAATCACAATTTCTGCAAAATCTTAAACAAGTAGGCAGTTAGACACTGTTTGCAAATCTCCTGCACTCTTTTTGCAAAACTCTAAACACATTCTCACTCATTAAAACACATACCACACTGATAAATTTGTGTCGCAAAACACTAAACACAAGAGGCAAAAGTTAAACACGACTCCAACACAGTTGTCATCGTCACACACAACAATTCAAAATGGTTCACACTTATTTCTAATGGTGTGCTCAAAACAACTGTATGAAATATAAGCCAGTTCAAAGACTGAATGATGATACGAACAATAGATGGAAACAATATGAGAGGGAGAGGAGGAAGAATATATGTAAGATAAGAGGAGGAAGAGGATGAGAAAGAACATGGACAGTGTTATCAAGGCTGGATGTGTCAGACTAGAAGGTTTTCCCTTCCCTTGGCATGAGACAACATTGCCTGTGATGTGGACTCAGGCCAGAGCCAGCAGGACGACATGATGCTGAAGCAGAATCAATCTCTCATTGACCTTGATTTTGCAGTTGCACAACGTACAGTATATGAGTGTACCGTAAAATGCTTTTCATTTAGAGTTTTATTTTACCTTTTTGGCTTTTGCAGTTGGACTGCTGTATTTTTACAGTATATGCAAGAGCTAAATACAGACATTCAATAGACCTACTATTCAATATTCAGTACAATACTAAAGTATACTTGCAGTACATACAGTATACAATATATTCATGCAATTACTATAGCCTAGTTTTTTTATGTAATTGCAAAAAAATGTTGACTGTATACAATATAGCTAATTTTTTTTTCTGTAACATTCTGGATGCTGTGTTCTCGTGTTTCGTGTGTGTCCCTTTAAATGCAAATGAGCTGCTGCTCCCGGCACAGAGGGCGGAGCTTCAAGAGTGTGTGCGTGCGTGCGTGCGTGTGTGTGTTAGCAGCTCCGATTACCTCATGCAGACAAGCATTAATATGTCAGAAACTGTTCTGCCTTTTATGTTCAAACCAGAGTCGGATTATGATGGAGAGACTCAAGAAGAAGTGATAACATGTAGATTGCAACAGGACGTTTCTGAATGGTTTGTTGATGAATTTATGTTGCTGATGTGGAGTTAACTATCTTCAAGTCATTGATTAGCATATTCTGTCATGATAATCTATAAATCGCTTGTGTGGGAACTGTTCAAGATGCCTAGCCTACAGAGTGACATGATATGTTTTTCGTACTATATTGCATGTGAAAAGACGGATGCGCTTGAACTCTCAAATGTGCTTTACTACAACAACTCTTCCTCTTCTCAACATGGACTGAATGTTTGCGGGGTTTATGTAAATTTTAGGGTTAGTGATGTCACTAACCCAGGAGGATTGTCGTGTAGTCCCTACCAGCCGTTTGTTGTTGTCCTTAATAGAGCCCGACCGATATGGATTTTTGGGCGCCGATGCCGATACCGATAAAAAAAGCCAGATACCGATATATCGGCCGATATTATTTATGTGTATATTATAATACAGTAGCAATATTATTTATGTGTATTATAGTACAGTATGTTTGGACACACTTTCCAATTGGTGTGTACAAACTTTTGATGGGTACTGTATATAGAATACACAGTATAAACAGAATAAATATATAAACGGTTTGCAATGATCACTCAAATGTGGTGATCAAACACTTGTGTGACAAAGATATGTAATGGAGGCAGGGTGAATGATAGAATGAGAATTTGAGCTGTAACCAAACTAGTTTGCATTGCATTTTATATTACAGGTCCTTCTCAATAAATTAGCATATTGTGATAAAGTTCATTATTTTCCATAATGTAATGATAAAAATTAAACTTTCATATATTTTAGATTCATTGCACACCAACTGAAATATTTCAGGTCTTTTATTGTTTTAATACTGATGATTTTGGCATACAGCTCATGAAAACCCAAAATTCCTATCTCAATAAATTAGCATATCATGAAAAGGTTCTCTAAACAAGCTATTAACCTAATCATCTGAATCAACTAATTAACTCTAAACACCTGCAAAAGATTCCTGAGGCTTTTAAAAACTCCCAGCCTGGTTCATTACTCAAAACCGCAATCATGGGTAAGACTGCTGACCAGAAGGCCATCATTGACACCCTCAAGCAAGAGGGTAAGACACAGAAAGAAATTTCTGAACGAATAGGCTGTTCCCAGAGTGCTGTATCAAGATCTGACCTGTATCAAGGTCAGATTAGTGGTCAGACTTTAGATTAGGGTCCAATCCTCACTATTAACTATGACTTTTGCCTCAGACTCCTAATTTTAATGCTTATTAATAGTAAGGTAGTTGTTAAGTTTAGGTATTGAGTAGAATTAAGGGATGTAGAATATGGTCATGCAGAATAACGCTTTAATATGTGCTTTTATAAGTACTAATAAACAGACAGTATATCCTAGAAATATGAATGCTACTAAACAACCAGTTAATATTGAGCCATGCTGATAAGCTTGCACTTCATAAAGTATCTCTTCAAAACGCCCAACTTAAGATTTAAGCAACGAATCAAATCAGACAGTATTATGATCCACAGTTATGAAGTAACTGGACTAAGGAATGACAGTGACAGACAGAATGAACACAGTGAATTGTGCCTCCATCACCTTCTCCAACTCATCTGTGATTCAGCATCTCTCATTCATGACCAGCCTGCCACACGCTATTCTGGGATTTATTTTCCTCTATATTTCCGTTTCCATCCTATCACACATTTTAACAGTGAAATGACTGTCAAATGAAATATATAAATGCCGTTCCTCATCATATTATGTCAAAAACACACATTAGCTTTAGCGTTCATATGTCGCTGTGTCTGTAGCAAAACACAGAGACTGTCATCCTACACCCATTTTCCATAGCGAAACCGGACACAAAATACACGTCTGGAGAGCCAACCATTAAAAATTATCATATTAATGTAGACATTTAGTACCTGTTCCGAGAATGACAACATCAAATTGAGATGGGAGATCCTCCGCAGCCATCTTGAAACTACACATTGTCACGTGACACGCTATAACGTGACGTACACATACCATTTAAGCACACAGAAGCCAAAAAATGAAATATTTTAGAGCCAAAAATTAGAAATTTTTCTAAATGAAATACTGCATATTCTAGAACAATGTTATTCTCGTTTTTTTTGTCGACATTTTTCATTCATGTGTCCTATTCTTTGATTTCCCGTGTAGCCTATCTAACTTGGCTGAAAACCCTGCTGATTTTTACTTCTGAATAATAAATACGAATACGAGGAAGACACTGCTCATGAATATTAAGTTGTTAAAGTGTTTATGTTTTACAACTGTAACAAAACAACTATAGCCTACTACGCAAGTAGGCTAGTCTATCCAAACAAATATAAAATGGTGAAGTTCAAGTCTTTACAGTTTAATTGTCTTTAATTCACAAAATGTGAACCAATGAAATATTCATTATTATTTTAAACCATTATTATTTTAAAAACTGGGAAGTTCAGAGTGTTTTAGCAGGTAGTCTCATTAATATACATGACATGAGACACCCCGGCTGAGGTAGGCTAAGGCTATTGAAAAGGAATCAGAATACTTTAGATATGGGAAAAACTAAACTTTTTTTTTTTTTTTCGCCGATGGCTTTTGTTCCCAGCTGCTGTCAACAACATAATATTGTTTCTTCAAATAGCAGTAGTTGGGAAGAAGTGTTAATGACGAGCTGTCAAAATACCCTCCTGGCTCTCACAGCCACTGACAGCCAGCTATCAAGATGTATTTAAAATAAAAAAAATACCCACACACATCATAAGACATCTAACTGTTCATTATTAGAGATATTAAAATATATATATAAATGCAAGAATACATTTAGGCCTAATGACAAAGAAATTAAAAAGAAACAGTTTAAAGCAAAGTTATTTTAAAAGGTCGTTTTGAAGCTTGTGACAGCTTTTTAATTGAATTTTAATGCTGCCTTCCTGTGTTATCTGAATTATCATAGCCTAAATATAGGAGTTTCTAGAAGTTTAATTAGGGGTTTCCTAGTTAAAAATTGGAAATGAATCCCCTCTCAAGTCATATTTACCACTGAAAAGCTCAGGGATAAATTTGATACCCAAGTTCCCGAGATGGGCAGGCCACAAACTTGAAATATGGCGGGGGGAAGAACGATTGCTGCTGTGATTTATTAAATTTTTCCACAACAGCTACATCGCCTTGTTGTCATTAAAGTAATGCATATTCATTGTTTCATACACTGCGAGCTGACTATCTAGGTAGTGTGTTTATTGTTATAGTTGTGAATGAATGGGATGCTATATAAATATCTTTTTGACTTTAATAAGATTTCCCAATAAATAAGCCAGGATAAACCTGGTGTCCTTCATGATTCTTGTTCTTTCCGATACAAAGCACTTGATTACGACGAAGTGCTTCAGAAGTGGGAAATTTCCGAAAGCATGCGAAGGCAGCATTCAATTTGGACCCTCGTATGATGTATTATCTGTTTTGATGTATTATGATTCATATTTTTTTATTATATCATACAAATGATTATGATGATTTTGAATCTTGTTCATCTAGGTGTAATGTCCTGTCCATAGACCCCACCAGCCCCACCCAACATCCATCATCACGTTGCTGCATCCAGAGCCCAGCCAACCATCAACCCCAATCATGGATTACAAACCAGAGCCCACCACAGATGGGGAGCTTACGCCCGCCAGGGACCCTGAGCCAGAGCCAGTGCCCACTAAGGAGCCTGAGCCTGCATCCACGTCCGCCACCGAGACTGAGCCCCAAAGTGAGTCTGACCATGTGCATGAGCCGGCAACATCTGTGACAGACAGGACATTGGTGGAGCTGGACACTGAGGAGTGCTTGATAGACTGGAAAATGGAGGTAACGCTTCCTACGCTGCCCTGTACCTTCTGAACCTTCATCATCGCCACTGGTCCTGCCCAGAATAATGCCCGTTTCATCGTCTTGTATTCAGAAGGAGTTATCCTTGCTGATCCCGCCTAATCTCCCTCTTCCAACTCCACTGCATTAGTCAGCAATTCCGTCAGCCCCGCCTTCTCACCTAACACCATGCCGTTGTGTGGTTAAGCCTCAGGTCTTCCTCAGGTCTTCCAGCACCTGCTTCGTCCAGCAAGTAGACCCCCCGGCCCCGTCTCCAACCGCTGATCTCGTCACTCCACCTTGGTCCATCGATCTGTCGGCTCCACCTTGGCTCCTCCCTCTTTCGGCTCCACCAGAGACTGTCGACCGTACGGCTCCACCGGGCTCCCTCGTCCCTCCGGCTCCACCTTGGTCAGCCGCCTTCCTGCCTGCGCCACAGACTTTCAAGCCATCCTCTGCACTCCGTCTCTCCACCCCTTCGTCTCCAGTGGACTCCGCCTCTCTCCGGCTACGCCTTGGCCCTCAGTCTCACCGGCTCTGCCTCAGTTCTCAGGCACTCTGGCTTCCACCTCGGATGCTCGCCACTTCGGCTCCGCCTCGACCCCCTGGACCATTGGTGTTGGCCATCCCCATCTGCTCTCCGTCTGCGCCCTGGGCTCCACTTCCTATGGCTTCATCTCCGTTAGTTGGGCCTCGGGTGTTGTCAGCCAAATCCCCACCTTAGTTCCTCCCCCTGTCGATTCCACCGTGGGCTGACAACAACCACTCTGAACCACTACCTGGCCACTCCTCCTATCTTTGCCACTACTGCGCAGGTCTGGTCCTGAAATTGCTACTGCGCAGACTCAAGCCCCAAGATGTCAGCGCCATATCGGGATACTGGCGGCTTCACTTCTCACCAATGGAAGAGAGCGAAGGGGCGTCGTCCATATTTTTTTACAGTCTATGATTAAAAGTTGTTGAACGTTCGCCGGTCCAGTCCTGAGTCCAAATTGTTTTCTGTGGTACTGATTTTTAAGAAGTATTTGAACCCGAAACATGTAGACAGGAATAGGCATCTGAAACAAACTGTGTTGTTTTAAAAAGAACATTGTAAAAGAATGTTGTTTGATGTTATAAGTTCACAGAACTTTGGCCAGTTTTTTTTCCGTCAGATGATTAAACTACACATATCTCCAAAGTAAGCTTCTGAACCAATTGCTCCTAAAACAAAACAACAGGCCTTTTTAGAAGCTTAAGGGGTTGCCCACTTATAATTCATGTATTTCAAGAACATTCTCCTTATCTCGAGATATGCCAGAATGCACCGGAGAATATATTTCAGAGCAGCTTTGTCTATTCTCTGAATATTCCTATCTGCATGGTCCAGATGTTTCTGTGGCTTTCTTCATGGCCAGTCAAGGGTTTTGAAAAATCATCTTGTATAAGCGCGGTGTGAAGAACTCGCTTTCTATTTTCTGCATTCCGTAGATCTCTAGAACATTTTTTTGTGTGTGGTGTAGTTCATTGGTAAACAAAAGAGATGACCATATCTCCGGAAACAGAAAGAGGCAGCACTGATAACCCTTAAGACCTTCCTTTTCCACAGCTTTCTTGACTTTAACATCACAGTCTTTGTCACTGATACTTATTTCTTAGGCCGGAACGAGGACAGGTGTTTATAGCTTCAAATAAGACAGATTGGTGACACTTGATCTTCCTTAGTCTGCTTTTTTTAAGCATGTCTTGTCCGTGCTTAAAACAACAGCGGAAAACAAGACAGATGGCTTACAACAGGAGAACCCTTTTTTCTTCTCTTGCTCGCTCTCCCTCTCTCTCATATCTGACGCACCAGGGATGCTTTTAACAAGAGAGTTTGTCGCAGTGTTTGTGATGGAGGGGTGTCTTCATGTCAACGGCTTGTTCTCTGGGGGATACGGCTCTTTTTTTTTAATCTGAGGGAGAAATGAAAAGCAAAACCTGTGTGGATTGAAATCATTTCGTGTTGGGTTTCATCATGTGCCATCACCCCGTATGTTCAGAGGCATTTAGTTCTGGCTGGTTTTGAAAGCAAAATCAAGGCGACGAGCGCTACAATGCTTTCCGCAAGAATCAAGCGCTCTTTATCTTGCGAGAGCCCGCACCTTTAGTCATAGTCTTCTGTGAGTTCCTCAGGCTTTGATGCTCGCTTCTAAGAGCCGGTGGAGATAAAGTCCTCATTCATGGCTTCTGTGTTTGGAGAGTGCGTCTACTTTTTTGTTGCCCGTTAATACTTTCAGGCCGGGTAAAGATGTCTCCAAGGACGGGTCCTACCATCTCCTGCTTGACTGTTGTATCGTACCAGCACTTCGGAGAGTAAATGTTGATTAAGAAGGATTAAGATTAAGATTCTGACAAGGAAAGAGTACACAATTCATCAACAGACCCACCGCAACGATAACTAGACTGTGTAAGTTGCAGGCTTTGCCGCCAGTGTTTGTTCAAAGATCTGGCATTCGTTCAGTCAGGGATTTCTAAATACTGTGGCAAAGTTTTTCATACTTAACTGCAACTTTGAAGTGGAATTCAAGGAGACTTCACAGTTGATTTCATTTCTCCCTCAGCTCTTTTTGAGGGTGGCCATCTTGAATATAGAGAGAGGTGAGCAGTGGCAAAGCAACGCACAGTGACACCATCTGTCAGGCCCCTCGTAAACTCTCCAAATGAAACATCCACGAGAACATTATTGCATTATAAATCTCGCCGTAAATATAAATTAAATTAGAGATCAGTTATCAGAGTGTGTCAGTCCGTGAATGCATGGGTGATGCAGAAATGGCCTGATGAATACATATTAGTGCACATGCAAATATTGTCATGCCACAAGTACAGAGGTATCATTTTATCTTTTCTTTTTTTTTTAATTGAAACTCTGTCAAGATAGATAGATAGATAAATAAATAAATAATTATTTAAAATATTGCACATTGCATTGCGACTTTACTTTACAACAAATCTCATTCATTTATTTAAATGGTAAAGTATTACATCATAACAGTGCTTGTTAATACCTTAATCAATGTATGCTGATTTTAAGAGATAGTTCACCCAAAAATAAAAATTCTGTTATTATTTATTCACCCTCATGTGTTTCAAAACCTGTATGACTTTCTTTCTTCTGTGGAACATAAATGAAAAAAATATTTTTTAGTATAACTATTTTAAGTAAAAGTGTTATTTTTATTTTTTTTTCCTACAATGGAAGTCAACAGTAACCAAAACCGTTTGGTTACCAAACTCAAAATATCTTCTTTTATGTTCTGTATAAGAAAGAAAGTCACACAGGTTTGGAACAACATGAAGGTGAGTAAATGAGAACAGAATTTTAATTTTTGGGTGAGATATCCCTTTAAATAAGACAAACATTTAATGTAATTAGAATCTAATAGGATTTTTTTAAAGAAAAAACAATTAAAGTAATATAATACAATATTAAATCGTATTACAATAATAATTAAAAAAAAACTCAATAAAATTATAATAAAAAAATCAATGGAACTAAAAATAGCCTTCACTCGCTTTATGCAAAATAAAGATATTGCACAAAGATTTTTATTTTTGTTGGAAAACTGAGATTCATCCAAGGAGCATTTTAATAAATAAATCAGGTCACCTTGAGATTCCAACAGGCACTTTACTGGACAACCGGACCCTTCTACGTAACGTTCACCATTATCGTAAGTCCACATCACTCATTCAAAGCGCTGAAGACAGCACAACCCTAGAGTTGAAAAATGAAATAACACGTTTCAGTTTGACGTGACCGAAACAGTTAACCTCCTTTGGCCACTTTTCTCCCAGAGTAATTTTTGTTGATGGACAGTGCCATACACACAGCCGGTGTGTCTTCGAAAGCACGAGGCTCTCACAAAAAGGTCCAGTCACCCGTGATTTGGCAGCAAGTGTGAGAAGAGTGTCCTTAAATCATCTGTGGTGGCTTTCTCGGAGAAATTAAGTACGTCGAGCATACTCAAGTGACAGCTTGTCTTTTCTTAAGTAGTATTAAAGGGTGATATTTTACCCTAAATTAAGAGTCAGGCAGGCAACTTTTTGGCACGTGTCACAGCCCAAATGGATTACTGAACTGCTGATGTATGTAGCAATCCGTTGAGTGAAAAAGATCTGGGAGTGTAATGAATTTAAAATGCTGTAATAGACATAAATATTTATCACGAGTGACAGTAAAATTAGAAACAACATTCAATTAAAATCAGTTGTAATTTATTGTTGTTATTGATTTGCGTTAGGTGGAAATGAATGCAGAAACATTTCATTACACCAAGAGGGGCTGCTGATCTGCTTTTGGCCTCAGTGTAATATTTTACATGACTATTAAAACACAGCCTCTGTCTGAAACATGAACTCTCTTCCTCTCTGTCTCACCTTGTCTCATCCATTTCAGAACATTCCTTTGTCTCATCCATGAATCTATTATTACCTTGTTTGTGTTCTTCTCTGCTTGTCTTTTGTTCTAGTATTTCTCTTATTGTATCTCATTGTATTGTCGACTTTGTCTCATCTTTATCCGTTACTATCTCTCCACGTATCTCATTTTTCAGTGTATTTCTCTTTTTTGATCATTTTGTCTCCTTTGGTCTTGACGCTTAACTTGTCTCTTCTTGAGTTGTCTCATCGCTTCACATTATCTCTTCACATCACATTTCTCTTTTTTGCTTTTCTATTTTCTTTTCAATGCTTAACTGGTCTCGACTCATCTCATGCTCAACTTGTTTGTCTCCTCTTGTCTTATCTCTTCTCTTTTCATCTCGTCTTGCCTCATATCGTCTCTTTTATCCTCAACTTGTCTCTTCTTGTCTCTATGCTCATCTTGTCTTAACTTATCTCTTCTTTTCTCATGTCTTCTCGATTTTGTCTCACCAGCCTAATTCCATCTTGCCTGATCTTGACTCTTCTGTGCTTAGCTTTTCTTGTCTTGTCTCATCTATTTTCTTCTCCTCTCCTCGTCTCTTCTTGGCTCGTCTTTCATCTTATGACTCCTTTCCTCTCACTTTGTCTCATCGCTATCCATTGTTATCGCGTCACATGTCTTGTATCATCATTTTGTCTCCTCTCTTCTATGCTCATCTTGTCTCAAATCTTTCTTCGACTCAATTTCTATAAGCTTTTCTATAAGCTTGTCATTCTTTTCTTATCTCACCTCTTCTTGTTTTGTCTTTTCTCTTCACATTATCATCTTCTCTCATTGTATGACTCCTTCCCTTTCACTTTTTCTCATCGCTATCCACTGTTATCGCTTCACATGTTTTGTGTCATTAGTGTCTCCTCTCTTCTATGCTCAACTTGTCACTTCTTTTCTCCTCTCATCTCGATTTGTCTCACCATCTCATCTTGCTTCTTCTTGTCTCTTCTATGCTCAGCTTGTTTTGTCTCGTTTCTCCTCTTCTTTGCTCGTCTCCTCTTGTTTCCTCTCTTCCCTTCAAGTATATCATCTTCTTTTATTGTGACTCCTTCCCTCTCACTTTGTCTCATCACTATCCATTGTTATCGATTCATGTCTTGTGTCATCATAATTTCATTGCATCTCATCTATGCTCAGCTTGTCTTTTCTTTTCGTCTCTGCTGTTTTCTTCAAGTATAACATCTTCTCTCACTGTATGACTCCTGCCCTCTCACTTTGTCTCATCGCTATCCATTATTATCGCTTCACATGTCTTGTCATTATAGAATCTTCTCTCTTCAATGCTCAACTTGTCTCTTCTCGTGTCTTCAATGCTCAACTTGTCTCTTCTCGTCTTCTATGCTCAACTGTTCACTTCTTGTCTCCTCTCGTCTCAATTTGTCTCACCTGTACTCATCTCATCTTTCCTCTTCTTATCTCTTCTCTGCTCAGCTTTCCCCTTCTTTGCTGGTCTCCTCTTGTTTCGTCTCTTCTCTTCAAGTATATCATCTTCTCTTATTGCATGACTCCTTCCCTCTCACTTTGTCTCAAGTTATCTGTCTTGTGTCATCATTTCATCACCTCTCATCAATGCTCAACTTGTCTCTTCTCATCTCTTCTGTGCTCAACTTGTTTCTTCTTGCCTCATCTTTTCTATACTCTTTTGTTCACTCTTGTCTTACCTCTTCTCTTAATTTTATTGATAATATTACTTAGAAAGAAGATTGTTTAATTGCTTGACTTTTTAACAGACGTCAGCTCTTTTAGTAAGTATTTGTCTTATTTTATATGATTAATTACTTAATGGTATTCCTATAAGATATTATATTTAGTTAAAATGTGGATTTCTCAGATGATAAAGGCTTAACACTGAAACCAGTGTTTAAATCTAATACTGACTACTAACATATGCCTACACACACACACACACACACACACACACACACACACACACACACACACACACACACACACACACACACACACACACACACACATATATATACTGTATATAAATATCTATTTCACGTGTGTATAAGTGGTGAATATGCATACTGAGCATTGGGGCGGTGCTGGAGGGGTGGGTGAAGGGGGCGGTGCATGTGTGTGCCTGCAGGGCCAGGTATGATAATCAGGTATTCATTAAGATTAAATATAAGACGAAGGGTTGAGGTGCGATTGAAAGCTAGGTAAAATATGTATCTAATTTTCTAGATTGCCACCTAGCTTTTTAATTTCAGCAGGTACTTGGCAGAAATTTGCATGGCATTTAGACACTCATTACAATATTAATCTTCCCACAAAAGTTGCAAGGGCTCAAAGGTTAAGCATGATTCCTACATTCATTTTACAACGACTTTTTTTGACCTGTAAAGATTCTCATTAACAAAGGTCCTCATTTGCTTCAATAAGTGGTTCATAATGAGAGCAAAGATAAAGTATTGAAAGGAAAAACGTGAATCAAATGTGTTACAATAAAAAAAAAATTGTATTAGAGAGACTGATATTTTTACGTTGTAGATTTTTTTATATATACTGTAAAATTTTATGCAGAATGTTGTTCTCTATTGAAGTCACTCCATATATTTTCAGAGGGTCTGTTCAAAAAATAATCTGTGTCAGGTTTTTAACATATGGGTACAAGAACTCAAATGATGACAAATAACAATTATACTAGCACCATAATAACCTACTAGAAATTCTAAGCAAGCCACTTCACATGTCGCTTCAAATTAGGCCAAATGTTTAAACAGCAGAACTCTATCTTTTATAAGTTACCTAAAAGCAATGTTATATAACAACAGAAGTGCTTATTCAAAGCTTAGACAGTAAAGTTAGTTCACCTCAGTTTACCTTTGCATGTTATACAGTTAATAGCAATAATGTTTTGGACCTTAAAGTCAGTTTGATCACAGATAAGAAGCATAATAAGTCATGTATCTTTCATCTTGTCTTGATGATATTCTTATGCTTGTTATTGCTAATTTTAAAACTGAAATGGAGACTGTCTGTGAGACCAATTAAAAGATGATGCTTCAATAATACGATGGAATGGCAGGACAGACTGTGAACAGCTCAGCTGTCATATTTATTATTTGTTAATATTACAGCTGGATGTATTAGTCGAAGAAGTCTTATAAAGGTGTAAGTACATTGGTGCTATTCAGGCATAATGCCATAATATGGTAACTTTCAATAACTTCTACAAAGTCATCATTAAGAAGCATTTTATCAAATTGAACGGATTCACTTACGGCGTTTTACCAAAATGATCATTAAAAGCTAAAGACTCCGATGAAATATATATATCTACCATACCATCTGTCTAACAGCAATCTAAAAAGTTATATTCGCTTTTGATAGTGAGAACTCAAGTCCCCGCCTTTAACTGGCAGATGGCCAATAATATTTGAAGGCGTGTGCCATCGCGTTCCTTATTGGCTGAGAGAGCTGTCACTCCGGCCTGTAGTGGGCTGGCTAATTGAATCGCTGAGTGCGATACACTTCTATCCATCTCACTCGCGAGGAAGGTAGTTGCACATTACCGACTATCAGCAGTGGCTACTGGAGACGCATGAGAAACACCGAGTGAAAGCCGCGAAACAGTGCGAGGAGCCAGCAAAGGTGTGCTTGACTCAAAAAGTACGGAAAGGAGGAAACTTCGCATAAACTATGGCCGTATCAGCAACTCCTCCGGTGCTTTCACCGACCTCCACTCCCGGGGGCGCGAGCAGCCTGTTCCGTCCCGACTCTCTGTACTCCAGCCCGGCCGAGTCCCCGCGACTGACCAGCAGCATGATCAACTCTTTCATCACCGGCACCGGTGGCGGCGGCGGCGGCGGCACGAACGGGAACGGGCCCGGCGGAGTCCATAATAACGAGTGTAAGATGGTGGAGGTGCACGGGGTGAAAGTGGCCTCGTTCACCGTGGACGGTCAGGAGCTCATCTGTCTCCCGCAGGTGTTCGACCTGTTCCTGAAGCACCTCGTCGGCGGACTGCACACCGTCTACACCAAGCTGAAGCGGCTGGATATATGCCCGGTGGTGTGCACGGTGGAGCAGGTGCGGATCCTGCGCGGACTCGGGGCCATTCAGCCGGGCGTGAACCGGTGCAAACTCATCACCCGAAAAGACTTCGAGGCGCTTTATAACGACTGCACCAATGCCAGGCAAGACTTGCATCACATACACTTCAGATTTACACCGAGCTGTGGAATCTGATGCTCTTTTCAAGTTCATTCAGAGCTTGCGGAGTTGGCAAAGTTGGTAACACTTCATGATAACTTTCATTATTAAAAAAAAAAATTGCACATTGCACAAAAATATCAATTAGCCTACGTTTATAACGTTTTTATTTTAATGCACGTGATTAGTTACCTTTTAATAAAGCCTAGGCTAAATATTTTCATATTTTAATTAAAGTTATTATAAAGTGTTTATAATAGCCTACTTTTCAAAACTAATTAAAAATCCCAAAACAAACTTTTGTCTAAAATAGGTTCCAGTCAGTTTTTATTTCTGCCAAACCACCTGCAGTTTTGTTCGTTTCAAAGCAAATAACTGTCATGAGGAAAATACAGAAGTAGCCTAATTATAAATCATAAAATGAACAGCTTTCTCCAGAATCAAGCAAAGAATCTTTCTCCAAAATCTTTTTGATTCATTTTCCTCGCTTATCCGGTTTTTACGAGACTCGCTTAAACATGTTTATTACAGCGCAAACATGGGCTATTTATTATCTAAAAACGATTCAAATAAACTAAAAATATGAACTTTCAACGATATAGGCCTATAAAAATGAATAGCAAATTTTAATAGTAGGCTATTTCATCTGCCTTTTAATACATTTTATTTGGTTGGAGGCAAATTTTAATAAATCATTGCACTAATTGAACTGGCAAGGATATAAGTTAGGCAAAGATTAATAAAACAACAACAACAACAACAAAAAACTGTCTTCATAATATTTATAAGTTACCTTTTCCTGGGATCCTGGGCGGATTTAGCCTTCATTGGGACATTTTGTTAAATTAGTACATTTACTCCTTAAACTACACTGAGTATTTAGAAACTTTTGAGCTTCCGATATTTGACGTTTTTGTCTTTTATTCTTCCTTATACAACGACAGCTCTTTGGACTAGGGGTCATACTTCGGTTGCATTTCACTTTCTGCTGTTATTTGCTCCACAGAGTCAGGCTCACGTAAATAGACGTCAGTATCATTTCATGCGCTTTTTGACCCATGTCATATCCAGGGCCAGATTGGAATTCTTGTTTGATATCTGTTTGATTCTGGATGATGATGTGCACGTCTCATTTGGGATAAGATGCTATTGTTGCATAAATCAATGAAGCACCTCTCCTGGATCTGTGGCTCTGTTTGGTGTGGAGATGTTATTCTTAGCTTGTTATCATGACAGATGCATTAGTGTTCTCAGGCTCCTCTAGCAATATCAGCTTGTGTGTGTGTGTGTGTGTGTGTGTGTGTGAGAGAGTGTGTGGTGGGACTCAAGGGAGCAGTACATCTATAGACCTTTATCATCCACTCTCAGAAAAAATGGTGCAAAAGCTGTAACTGTGACGATACCCTTTAAAAAGGTTCTAAATATGTACCATTTGGGTACTAATATGTACACTTGTGGTACAAATATGTAACTTTAAGGTACTAATATGCACTCTTTAGGCACAAAGGTGTACCTTTTGAGAGGGTGACAGCTTTTGGACTGTTTTTTATTTAGAAAAAAAGTCTCTAATTATATGATGAAAACTACACAATCTTCACTTTTTATGGAATGACAGTCACAATGTAGTGTGTGTGTATATATATGTGTATATATATATATATATATATATATATACAGAGAGAGAGAGAAATACACTATATAAGAATAATTATGTTATATTTAATATTGAGTCTAAATGTTCAAAAACCTAGTACTGCTTATCTGCAATGTCAGTAACTATATGTATTCTTCTCCATGAAGTACTTTGCATCAGGTCTAGTATTTTCAATTTTCTATTTCCGTTTCTTACTTTCTTACAGGTAAAAGGTCAGGTATTGAAAATTGGTTGAAGGGAGTAGGTTCAGGAACGTGGTCTTAAATTGCACTTTTGCACAGTGAATGTGTGTGTGGAGATGCACATGTGTGTTTAAGAGAGCGAGAGAGAGAGAGAGAGGGGGAGAGGGCGCATATATCCAGATGGTCATTCTGGGCAAGGTTCGGTAATTAACCTTTTAACATCCCCAGCACAACCTCCAGAAGAATCCCCCGTCACTTTATTGGGCTTTGCGCAGTTCTGAATCAATCTGCCGTGCACATCTAATTAGAAACGAGAGCGAGGAGAAAGTGAGCGGGGGAGAGACCGTTTTACAACATTATTTTGTTTAATTTTGAGTCCAGGCAAAATGGACAATAAGAGAATGAGGTGCGGAGCGCTGCGCTTTTCACTCTTCTTGTCAGATTGCAGCATACGGTCGGATAATGAAATTGCCCGAGCAATGGGCCCCCCTGAAATTGAATTTGCTCCTCGGCATCGTTGCTTTACAGTTCACCTTCGCAAGCATCGCTTTTATAGTCAGATTTAAACATCATCCACCGTCCCGCTACCAGATGGTTGAAACTAATGTGCGTGCTGGCCCCTCGCCTCCTCTCTCTCCCTCTCCCTCTCTCTCTCTCCTCCTTCAGCACAGGCTCATTGGGAGAAGGGCTAAGCTGGGACAAATGGGTGTCTTTTGCATCAGTTTCTATGGGACAGCCACGGCGAAACAAGGGAGGATGATCGCCAGCCCGGTGACGGCTGTGTCTCAACCTATAGTGAGCTGCCTATTTAGGGGGTGTTTAAATAGGGCACATTTTTAGTATTCAAATCAGCCAGACAGAGCGCAACGGAATTAAACGGGTCACACAAACACTTATAGAACAAGATGCGACGCGGTGGCCAAAGGCATTCGTCTCATGCATGTGTATGTTGACCAACAAAACTGATAGGAATGGGAATCTCAAGGAATTTTTGCAATACTGATTCTGTTTCCTCTTAATGATTCCTTTACAGTTCCATTATTGCACGATTCATTTACTGGTACATTGTAAAAAAAATATTGTTGGTTTAATTAAAAAAAGTAAGTTACCTGGTTGCCTTAAAATTGAGTTCATTGAAATAAAAAAATTGAGTTAACACAATGAAGGAGATATATAGAAACTCAAAATATTATGTTATCTGAACCACATTATCTAAGTTGATTAAGATGTGTGATAACCAATCATGAAAATATTTTTTTAAAGTGTAAAGAATACATATTTGGATGAAAGAAATGCAACTCTTAATGCATTTACTGCCTTCAGCAGTCAAACAATGAGATCATATCACAGTTCAACAGAACAGATAAATCAGATTAATTATTGCAAAAGGTGTTTACAACGACAATTTTTAAAAGTCTTTACACAGACGTCTTAAACGTGACATAATAGTAATTGGTCCTAGATTTTTTGAATAGCTACATCACTTTTTAAGTATTAACAAGCAAAAAGGAATCCTATACCATTGATTTTTTTTTTTTTTTTTTTTTTAAATAGATTGTCTCATAGATTGTCTATCTTTAAGTGACTTAATTTTGAGTTGGACATCATGAATTAACTTCTTTCTGCTGGGACTGATTCGTAAGTGTTTTTGATTCACTTAAAAGTACTTTTAAAGTCATACACTGCTGGTGCTGCTGTGTGTTTTGATGCACTTAAAAGAACCGACTCATAGAGTCATTCGTTCAGGCTCTAAGTTTTTGATTCACTAAAAAGAACCGGCTCATCAGAATCAATTGTTCAGGAATCGGACTAGACTTTTAAAATGCCAATAATGCGTGTTTCGTCTACATTTTAAGGGAAGAGAAAGTTATATAAATAATAAAAAAATGGTGCCGTTGTTGAAAAAGAGTCGGTGCTTGGGCTCCGGAACGCAAGAACGCGTCCTCTATGCACGCGCAGCAAGTTGTCCCGTTCCAAGTCAGCAGCTCAATATGCTGTCTAGGTAAGGAGCTCACTAGATTTTCAGATAGGACTTATAAATATGCAACGGGATCTGTAAAACTTGACTGAAACACAGAAAGTGTCCAAATCAGCAAACGCACGCGGCACTTACGGCCCGCTTTTATGATTTCTCAGCTCGCAATTGATCTCCAGGTTTTAATGCATTCATTATTTATTAAAACGAAATTTGCAAGCTAAACATAACACTAAACTAGTTTGCACTTGGGGACTGCACTTAGGAAATTGAATGGGAATTACATTAGAGATGAACATCTGTGCTTGCTCTCCAAAGGTGGATTAGATTAGTTTAACTGTTTTTTTCCCCTCTCCACCAAGTGCAAGTGCAAAAATAAAAAATAGTGCAGAAAGCTCTTGTCCACTAATATATTTTTTTTGCACCGCTGACCAGAGAGTTTCTTCATGCGAATAACATCATAAAAAGGAGAGAAACATCCCACGTGCATTCATGCCAATCGCACTTTAGCAGGAATTGTCAAGTTAAATCATAAAACGCATTACTTGTTCGAAAGCCTGTCATATTTTTTTTTTCGTCTCTTGAAGCGATTTGCTTTTTTTAGTCATTAATTTAAAATGTGTCTAATTCCCATCTTTGCCCCAGGCGCGAGCTAGGCTACCATCACACTGCGCGTCAAAGTGCTGCTTTTCAAAGATTCCCTAAAATGCACAATTTGACACCTTTAAGAAGCATGTTCTGTAAATGAATTTGAATTAGTATCTTATTGAATCTTTTGATCGATTTTGTCTAATTTTGAATCGCGGTTTAAGTTTGAACACTCAATAAATTTGGGAACTTTAAAACAAAGACACCGACAGACACGTACTGCTGCTAATACACACAATTACCTTCGCATCCCCCTGTCAGGAGTGCGCGCTCCAGTGCGTGACCGCGAGCCTCCAGTTTCGTGGCGCGCGCGGACGTGTGCGCGCCCGGTCCATATGGACGGCAGCTCAGCGCCTGTGGCTTCGCCCGAGGCTGCGACGCTCAGCTCGGCCTGGGCACACGAGACACCCCGCTGTCTCATCAAATCTCCTCAGATTGTCGCTTTTCCTTCGGCACACCTTAATGTCAGCCATTAATTATACATCCACCTTTTTGGGGGTTGTTGTTTTTGCAGATTCACTCTTTCCTTTACCCTTTCAGCACAGTAAATTATGAATTAAGACCACTTGAAACGTCAAGAGGGGCTTCAGTGTTTTTATGACGGTAGCCTATGTGAACGACTGTCATATCTCATATTCAGTTTTAAAACAGGCTGTCATAATTTGAAACCTGTTTTTATGAATTTTTAAATGAAACAAACTAACATAACATCAACAAACAAGCAGATAGCGCTGTATATAACAATTTATGCACATTTCTGAAGGATCGTGTGACACCGAAAATAATCAGTAATGATGCTGAAAATTCAGCTTTGCATCAAATAAATAAATAATATTTGAATGTATATTAAAATAGTAAACCATTATTTTAAATTGCAATAATATCTCACATTTTTTTCTGTATTTTTGATCAAATAAATGCAGGCTTGATGAGCATAAGAGACTTTTTTCAAAAACATTTTTTTTTTTTCATTTTTCCAAACTTTTGACCGGATATATGAATGTATATGTATATATGAATGTGTGTGTATGTGGATATATGAATGTGTGTGTATATGTATGTATATGGATATATGAATGTATATGTATATGTGAATGTGTGTGTGTGTGTGTGTATATGTGTATATATATATATTTGGGCCACCATGTAAGATGTGTGGATAGATCCAGTTTTATTTATAGGTAGTTGAACATATTTTGTAAAGACAAGCTGGCAGCTGGTCTTCCAGACTGACTATTCTGTCCGTCTATGTCTTACTGCGAACATGCTTGAGACGTGAGAGCGCTTAACTGCTGACGGGCTCTTATAAAACAACTTGTGGCCATGTGAGTTCTCATTAATGTTGGCGGGTGCCTGTTCCAAGCCGCAGCGCTTTAATAACTAGTCCCATGCGTAACCAATGAATTAGAGGCAAAGCAAAGACACATGTGGTCAATTAGTGATGGAAAGGCGCTACTAGAATCTTTTTGGGCGCGGAAATCACGAAAACAAATTAAGAAGCCTGCTACGTATGTGAATCTGCACAAATTACACATTCACATCCGCGTTCATTAAACGATGTTTGAGGAGCGTTTAGAAGCCGCGATTACGAAGTTAGCTCCTAATACGCAGTCTCGATAGGGATGAGGAATAGCAGGTGTTCACTGATGTGCAGCGACGTGGGAGAGAGATAGAAGAGGTTAAAACAGACAGATGGATATGGCCTGTCAAGGATCTCACAAGAGGAAAAATGACACTTTCCGCTCGCCGTCCGCAGAGTTACGGCAGGAGGAGAGAAAGAGAATAGTGTCATTTTGACTTTGGGAAAGTCTCCTCCTGAGCTTAATGACACATCTGCAGCCAGGCTATATTTATTACAGTCATGTAGAATAAAATTGATTGTCTCCTAAAATTAATTTTTGCTTTGCCTCTAGCAGTGCTTTAATGGAGGACACTAGGCCCCGCGCAAGAGTATTGTTTAATCACATTAGTATCACAGCCCTCAGGACAGCGGAGATAATTGTACAAACGAACATCGAAATATGTATCTCTAACTCTTATGATTGAATTATGCAAATGACTTATCTCCTGCCCTTCCAAGCACTAATCATCTAATTAGGACTGATGTTTTAAATGCTTGTTTTTTTGGATGGGGATCCGGGGAGAAGCAGGAAGCAGAAAATTGAATGTGACACTGAAATCGGCAAAGTAGTTTGTACCGGAAGAGCTGGTGTTTTCTCCCCTCCCCCCTCCTCCTCCGCCCCGCCATTGTCTGTCGTGGCGGCGAGAAGGCGATTAGAGCCGTTTTAGAAAGTATTTTAAACATAAGCCCCATCTAATCCATTTTCAGGAGTTCATCATTTTTTCTGCCACTTTAATAGTTTGGTTTAACGCTAAGCGCTAGCTCGCGTGGAGGGGCCGGAGGGGACTAAAGCTGGTCAAAGAAGCGCTAACTAGCATCCCAATTATGCCGATTAATATTTCATGACATGTTCTGCTGCACTTCCCCGTTCCTGCGAGCTAGCAGCTGTTGATCCGTTCGCACAAAGCGTTTTGCGCGCCGGAACGGAGAGGTTATGGTAATGACGGGCGAGCTCAAGTGAGTCTTGGAATCCCGTTTCGATGGACTTGAAAGGAGATGGAGATGACAAAGTCGTGCTTTTCTCTGCTTAGAAGAGTGTGTACAGTTGTCTCCCACATCTGGAGGCCATAATTTGCAGCATTAACCCCCTTCTATCTAGCTTGGGGCCTTGGGGAGATGGGTTCACCTGAAGAGCACAATGCCCTGTTAGTTCCCTCAAGGGTGTCCTGCTTGGAAATGAACAGCTCAGTCTTGAAGTGCCCATAGATTTGAAATGAAATGAAATGAAATGAAATGAAATGAATAGCAGTCCATGGATCTAGTGCTGTGTTTTATGTGCTTGTATGCAAACTTTAACATTTGGTTTAGTGTGAATTGAACATTGATGTTGTTGAATTCTGGTGATTTAAACGGGTACCACTTTCTAACTTTCTTACATAGTTTTATTTTGTGTGTGTGTGTAAATTGTGAGAATGATAGTGAAGCATCAAACAAATCTGCTCCAGTTTTAAACCGTACGCCACCGTTCTCCTACAAAAGTGTCTTTATGAATTCATAGTTGTATTTTCCATTATTGTAAATAAAAAAAACCCTAAGTAAATATATTGTTGTAAGTATAATTGTTTTTAATTAAATGAAACATATTAAATATAATTATTTAAAGCATAATATAGCAGATTTAATATATAATTATATATATAAATATATATAATATATTATTAAATATATATATATATATATATATATATATATATATATATATATATATATATAAAAATAATATATATATATATATATATATATATATATATATATATATATATATATATATATATATATATATATTTTATGTATATGTATATTTATGTATTTGTTTATTTATTGTGGACAAATATACACAAGAGGCCAAGCAATTGAATTTTGTGGAATATAAATTAAATATAATGATAATGCATATAATTATGTAATTAATATAATTATTACACTTTGAATAATACATTAAAATGTGATTTTTAAAATGTATAAAATAATAATTATATTTATGTGTTATTTATTTGTTTATTTCTTTATTGTGGTAAAATAACATACAAGAGGCCAGGCATTTGTATTTTGTGGAAATTTCATGGAATATAAATTTACTATAATTATTTAAATAATGTACTTATTAAATATTTAATACATCAATGTTATTTTAAAAATGTATAAAATAATAATTTTATTGATTGATTTATTGATTGACTGATTGTGCACACACAAGTGGCCATGAATATAATTATTAAGGTATACATTGTAAACACTAAATGGTGATTTCTGTCAATCACCAGTGATTTCACTGCATTAAAAGGCTTTGACAGGCTGCGAAGGCATACTAATGTCAAGTTGCAGTCAAACGTAGAAACATCTGTTTGCTCTGGATTATTAAAAGAAGAAATAAAGATGAAAGCAAGGTGGAATGTGAGGAGAGAAAGGGTCAGGGAGGGTGTGGGTGAGTGTTTGTGTGTATGTGAGTCTCTTTCTGTGTCTGGGTTAAATCAAGAAAAGCCCAGGGTATGTGGTGACATCATGGCCGGTTTGGTGCTCTCGTCGGATCTGTAAGGGATTCATTCTGTCTCTATCTGCCCCGGGGCGGCCCAGCTCCAATTACCACCCCCCCCACACACACCCTTCTGCGTACCGCCATCCGGAAGTCTGCAGAATAAGCCTATAAAACTTTTAAAATCCACCCAGGAGCGATGCTCTCTTCACATCATGCACGTGGAAATGTAGATCATGTTACAAAAACACACAATTATTTTAGACAAATGCAGAGGATATGGATACCTTATGATGGAAGATAGTTGCCAAATGTTTTATAAGTATCATGTGACCTCCACCTGTAACATGCCACATGACTTTAACAGGATTTTCCTATACATGTGTGTGTGAGATTAAATATTGACTTATTTTAGATGACTGTTATACGTTATTAGTTCGAACATGTCTGGAACGGATGCATATCAATTACTCGATTATCAGGAAAAAACTGTACATGGTTATGTAATATATGCACATATAAGCACAATTGATATAAGCACAATATGAAATTACTCATTAACGTAATGAATGATTTCAGTCATACCTCCAGGTCTGCATGGCTGTTTTGAGTTAAACTCATCCAATCAGAATTGAGATATATGAAAAATATATTTAATAATCACATTTTAACTTAAAGTAAAACAGATGAGCAACCCACACCTCGTCCAAGACGACAGCAAATATTCAGTCTGCTTCAGTTTGCATTGCACTTCATCCGTCTCTTAGTTTGAAAGAGATTCAAACAGCCCTGAATGCGAATCTTGGGCGTGCTCAATAACAGTTGCGTTTATGTGTTTTCCATTCTCATGTTTTTTCCTCCCGTGCCCTCATAAGTATGAAGATGGTTTCCGTTAATAGCGGCCCTGGGCCTGATTGGAAACACGTTAAGCATGTGTTCAGACTGTAAATTGGAACCACACTATGAAGCAGGTTGTGTGCTTGTTTATTCACCATTATGATGTCCATGTCTTAAACGTTCCCCACAGAGACGTCCAATCAGAAAGCTGGATAAAGACCACACCCTAATAATCACAACTTTTACAATCCTGTAGATTAGTAAATGCAACATATTTCGCAACCTTTGTACAATCGGAGCACATATATTTTATGTCATAAGTAGCTTGCAGCAACTCAGATGGTTCTTCTCCCACAAAGCAATGCGTGTGTGTTTGTATGCATGTATGGATGGGTGGGTTGATGTTGTGCATCTGTGTATGTCTGAAACAGTGTAAATATTGTGTCTGTCAGTAGCAATGGGTGTCATTTGTGTGTGTGAGTATGTGTAGATTGGGGTGGGGTGGGGGGGGGGGGGGGTGTTCCTCTGATGAAAACAATCAGGCCCTGTGTGGTTTCATTACAGGGTAATGTCTCGCCAGATTGTTACGGATAGTTAAAATGAAATGAAGTGAATTAGGGAAACAAGGGGGAGAGCATGCACAACGCTTTATTGCTTTCTTTTGAAGACACACTGACAATGATCTGCCTTCAGTTTAGTGCATGTATCAGATAACATATCAAAAACTGGCTCTGAGTCTCTGTGTGTGTGTGTGTGTGTGTGTGTGTGTGTGTG
Source organism: Vimba vimba (assembly GCA_022828995.1). Lineage (NCBI taxonomy): Eukaryota > Metazoa > Chordata > Actinopteri > Cypriniformes > Leuciscidae > Vimba > Vimba vimba. The sequence continues at coordinate 27,048,049 of CM040829.1, read as the reverse complement.
TGTGTGTAAAGGTAAAGCTTGTGGCTCGTCTTGTGCTTCATTCTTGTCAAGTGAAGGATACATTGTCTTTCTTTCCTGTCTCCATCTGGACATAGTTGTGTGTGTGTTAAACTAATTTTCATATCAGTTCTTTCTGACTTTTGACCCATATTTGACACCATATATTAAGGGGTTTTCAAATATTTTGATGACCAGGACCCCCTTCCTAATATATAAAGGCCGTACAAAAGTAGTCATTCTAAATGATGTATTATAAACACATGTTGTTTGCAAAATTAAATAATCTGCTGTTATTTTGTTACCGTACTGAATTATCTGACAGAATAATGGCTGAATGAAACGGTAATATTATAAAATTAAAATTTGCTTTTAGAACTTGCTTTGACAATCCTAAAAATAAATTTTATAAAATATTTTTATTTTTTATTTTCACATAAAAAAAGAAAAAAAAAGAAATATACCCCCACTTGCCCCATTTTAAAAACTCCTATTTTAATTAATTCATATTATTATAAATGGTAATAATAAAATATGATTTATTATATAATTAAGTGTGAAACTTATATTAATACTTTAATGTACAGTCTCATGCAATTTTAATAATCGATTCATCTGTCAATTATTTTATTTGCGTAATCGCTTTAAAAATTTGGCTGTTAATAAAAGGAGCAAATGTGTGCTGTTTAGACATGTGCCGGTATTCGGTAATGCGATAAATCGCGGTAATGAATATGCACGATATTGTTATCGCGGGCACTTCAAAATACCGTGAAAAATAATAGATCCGAATTTAGATTTTTAGAACGCGCATTATAGCTTATTTTCCATCAACCGCTTAAACAAACACTGCGTATATGCTGCGCGAAACACGTGCGCACTCTGATGTAAACAATCGCCACGTGTATAAGCATGCGGCCGTTGCGCACTTCTAGTCTAATGTAAACAGTCCTCACATGGGGAAGCAGCATGGTGGAAGGAGGAACGCCGCCGCCGATCTATCCGGATCCATCCCGCTTCTAAAAGCAGAGCTGCCAACTCGACGCATTCAGCGCGAGACTCTTCACACGCTCACGCCACACATCCGTTTTCTCACGCAGAGAAAAATCGCGGAGCAAAGAGAACACGAAGACCGTCAAACAAGACAGAGCAGGTTACTTTTGATATGAAACAGGAGAACAATTGTGTCACAGAACGTTACATTTAAACCATTTAATGACAGCAGCAGCATGTTAGATGACTAAAACAAATAGATAAAGAGGAGTAGGCTATTTTGCTGAATATGTGCACTGCACTTTTTTACATATTTATTATATTTTTACTTGTGTCATTAGGCTACATAATTGTTATTATAATGAAAACCACATTATATTTGATTTAATTAGTTATTTGTAACCTTTAATAATACCAGCTGATAGGGCTCTATATGGTTACATAGCATTATGTGAGATTTTTTTTTTCATGAAAAAAAAACAAAAACATGTGGGCTATCTACTGTAGCCTTCCTAATATTTATCCAAAATTAGTCAATATTGAATCAAGATTTAAATCAAATCCCAAGTATTGAATTGAAATCATTAAATTTGTGTTAAGCAATACAAACAGTAGCCTACCAGTCATTGTACCACGTAATCATTGTAACATGTTGTCACTAAACTTAATAAAATTCAGTTTAGTTACCAAATGTTTTGACAATCACAATTACACCTTGTGATGCAAGTTTTATTTATTTTTTTACATCCCCCCCCCAATCCATCTGTTTCTCATGTGCAATTAAAATATCGTGATAATACCGTATACCGTGATAAAAGATCACTCAATTAATCGCAGCATGAAAATGTGATACCGGCACATGCCTAGTGCTGTTATTCATTAAATATGACTAGACCAAATAAAACCATTGTGACATAAATTGTCGTATTTAATCTAATGGGACAAAATAAATATGAAACGATTTACAGTACATGCAAATTTATTCTGCTTGTTTTTGATGAACAATGTCGAAAGTGTGCAGAAAAATGAAATTAAACTTTACAATATATGAGCACAGACCCAACTTGTAATGACATTTGCTTTGAAGTTTATCATCAAGTTTTATCTCAACTTAATTTGATCAAGTAGAGTTAAAATAGTGTTAATGTTTTGATTTTGAGCTTGCGATCAGATTAACTGTAATTCGGTAGTTTACTGTTTTTTTTTCTCTTTCTTATCTTTTTCACTGTGCTGTAATTCAACAGTACACACACTCTTCCTGGCTTTTCCCATGGTGCCTCAGTGTGAGATTGCAGTGTGAGGGATGGCAGGCACACCTGACCCGTCTGTTCCACAGGGGCTTATGGGTAATGGATGGGTCAGAGCTTTTTTTTTTGATGTTTTATTGAAAGATCACCACGGCTGTCCTGGCTTTCGCCTGACTATAAATCAGGGTCCTCTGTGGCCGGCTGGACTGTCCAGAGTGTGGTTTATGTCAGCCGAGGCAGGAAGGGCCTCCGATCCCATCACTCCACCTCACCTATATCACCCACACACACACACACACACACACACACACACAACCTCACCAGTGGGACCCCTAAACAATGTGTCTGTCAGACATACAGTACATACAAGTATCAGTCGATTTGATGCTTGCATGATATATGTAATATTATATGAAGGTAGCATGTTTACAGTATTTTTGATATTGTATCTATGTTTAGGATACTGTCAGTGTTCACAAGATATTTACTGTATCAACCTGCAACCCCCAATCATTGAGATCAATAGAAATCGCTAATGAAAATGGTGGACAAGAATGTTTTTTGATTAGTCGGGTATGTTGAACCTGATTTTGAACACACTTTATAGCATACTTTTTTTTTTTTTGTAGTTTTTTTTTTATCCAGCAAAAGTTGTCGCACTCAGTGAAGATTATTTAAAGAACAACTAAACTTTTGCTTTTTTAATCTGAATAATTGATTAATTAAAGTAATCGGCAATTAATATTAATCGATCAATTACATTCATGTAAATTCAGGATTATAAAACTTATATTAAATGTACCAGTTTCAAATGGTAATATTCTGTTTCTAATAGTAAAGAATATACATTTTTTCTGAATTTTTTTTAAATCTGAAATGAATGAATGATCAGAGTTTTTAGTTGTAGCACTTGTTAAAAGACATATTGGAGCAGATGTAGAAAAATACATGCTTTTCATTCATTTAATACAATTATGATTTTTAACCATATTAATCGAACAAGTAATCAGGAGACTAAGTGATTATTAAAGTAGTAGTCAATTGCAGTACTAGATCCATAATGTTTTGGAACAAATGTAAAATAGCATGCTTTTTACTAATTGCTTTTAAACTTTTTGTACTTGTCTAATTGATTAATCGAACAAAAAACAGCTTATCAAAACAGTTGCTAGTTGCAGCCCTTTATCAAAGTTATACGTTTAAGAACAAATTCTATAAACGATACAGCATTGATATAACTGGCTCTTGTACTTGTCAGAGCTTTTTTTCTTTTCTTGATCAACTGTCGTTTGTTTTGCTGATGCTGCACAAACGGTGTGGTTTTCTCACCACTCTCCCTTAATATCGCTGTTAATGAGTAAGTTGATGTAGTTGAACGTTTAGTTAATAAATATGTCAGACTTTTACCTCTCTCACTCCCTCCCTCCTTCCACTCCTTGTCTCTCTCTTGCAGTTTCCCAGGCTCGGCGAGAAATCGCAATTAGTTTTAGATTTACGCTACGATGACAGACAGTGGTATATAAATAGAGGTTAAACACACAATTTACATATTAATTTCATGATTCATTTAATCAATGATTTATGTGGATATAGATTGCTTTTAATCCGCCTCTCAGCGGCAACGTTTGCTCTCTCGCTCCCGCTCTTCTCCGCTCTTCGCCGAGCATGACAGAATAGAGTGCCGAGCTCTTTCTTTTCCTCCCTCTATCTCTCTCTCCCTCTGTCTCTCTTTCCTCTGAGCTGTTCAGTGGCTCGGAGAGGAATGCGAACGGAGGGGCTCCAAACGGCGCTCCTAATTGGTTTAATTTTTCAGTGCGTGCACCGAACCTGACACTCGTTTACTGCGCGCCGCTGTATCTCCTTTCTCTCTCTCTCTCTCTCTCTCTCTCTCTCTCTCTCTCTCTCTCTCTCTCTCTCTCTCTCTCTCTCTCTCTCTCTCTTTCACCATCTCTCTCTCTCTCTCTGATCTCGCTCTCAGCTCTCTCTCTCTCTCCCTCTCTCTCTCTCTCTCCATTAATAAAAGGGTAATAATCGCTCCGGTTAAAGGGATGGTAATGAGAGCAGTGGTTATGGTGATTGGTGGCGGCGGTTGTGTATTCATAACAGATCTCTCATACTGAGGCAAGAAGGCTGTAATTGAGCCATGATTGAGACACATACGCTCCCCTCTGCCGCGGGACCAGTGGGAACGCCGGAGAACTGAACAAAAACGCCTCTAAAGGCGCCAAGCAAGGCTAAAGTTTCAGACAATGCTACTTACAATACAGTACGTGTAGTACGTAAGTTTCCATGTAGGATGGTGTAGTGGTTTGGGATAAACCCCTTTGAGCTTTTTTAACATTAGTTATGTTTCCATTCACCTGTTTTTATGTGAATTTTGGCATAGTATAGCACAATGCTGGATAGAAACACCAAGATGGGCATAACTTCAAAAAAAAGTGGATAAAACTTACGTGCTCAATTGAGGCATATCATTTTTTTTCTCTCGATAAAAGGACATGCAAAGGATGTGATTGGATAACTGGACTAACCAACGGACCAATTTCATTGCGCAGCATCTCAAATGTTTGTTTGGTCATTCCGAAATGCCTGAGCCAAAGTCTGTCATCAAAATGATTTGGTATAGTTTACTTTCCAGAACTGTCTCACACAATTGCGTTCCCAAACACCAAGCATCCACCTCCAAACGTAAAACGTTAAAGTTATTCATGATGTATGAATGAATGGCCACAGTGGCTTCCCCGATTGCAGCAACATTTTTATTACAAATACTTTGCGCCAATTTCCCAGGAAGTGACGATTTTGTGCTCTTGAACACATGGGATGTTTTAATCTTTATTCGCAGATGTTTTATGTCATAATCGAATTTTAAGCATTAGCTGTTTCCATCCAAAGTTGCGAATATAAATTTTATATTTTTGCCATTTGGCCCGGCCAAAAAAAGTCGCTGTTTGGATTCAGATGCTTGAGTCTATGATCGAATCTTTATTGCAGTGATTATTATGTTTCTAACATGGTTTGGCAGGAGTTCTTCTAACCCTAATTGATGGAGAGTGTTGGTTTTCATTTTTTTAAACAAGCATGTAGGAAGACACATCATGGCCATATTCCAGGATGACAGTGTCAAGATTCATCAGGCTCAATGGTAGACTTTACAGAGTGCTTGACTCTTGCATTGTCAATACAAGATCTTAACCAACAAACATCACACCAATTATTTCCATCATGATGTGCATCATTTTTTGATCAAGATCTTGTTTTGACAATGCAAGAGTCAAGCACTCTGTAAAGTCTCCTCCAGCACATCCCAAAGACTTTCAATGAATTTAAGGTCTGGATTCATGTGTGAAAATGATCCTTCATGCTCCTCCCAACCATTCTTTCACAATATGAGCCTGATGAATCTTGACATTGTCATCCTGGAATATGGCCATGATGTGTCTATTAGGGTTAGAAGAACTGTTGCCAAACATATAACATGACAGAACATAATAATCACTGCAATAATGATCCAATCATATACTCTTAAGCATTTGCCTATTTAAATCCAAACAGTGACTTTGGCTGAGTTGACAGAGAAATGTTGTGAGGCATATTCAAATTTATGTCACCTGAATGAGCACCAGTTCAATTGACATTTTGCCTCTGGCTCTGTGATCATTGGTGACTGACAGATCGCCCACACCAATTGATTGTCTGATATTTGGTAATTTTCTAAATCTAGCCATAGCCAATATACATTTTTTTGTTTCTTTAGACACAATATTGTTGTGTTCATTTCAATACAGCAATTTTGTGTATATCTCATTTGCTGGATTTAATAGTATGCAAGAGAGGGCTTGTATATCCTACTTTATCGCACTAAAGTCACTATAGGTGTCAGTGTACAGTTCAATCCCTCTGCAGAATCCAGTCCTTTTTAGTCATCAATCCATTTCCATTGGCTGAGAGAAGTTGTTTTAGGTGTTCTAATCTGAGCCTGATTGGAAATCTCAACAATAACGTTTAATCATTTATGTTGTCTTACCCATGAAAGTGTCATTTATATTACATGTATATATGACATGATACAACCAAAACAACAAATGATCTAGTCATTTTTGCCTGTTAGCATACTAAACAATTAGCCTGTTAAGCTAACCTTTGGTCATGCATTCTGTTGTTGTGCACTGTAAAAAAAAAAAAGTTTTTAAATGTAATGGTTAAAGACTATAAAAATGCAACAATAATACCTGTTAATTGGTTAACGCTAAGTTCCTTTACTATAAACTGTATGGTGAAAAACTGTAATATATCTAATGGCACATTTAATCTAATTTTACAGTAAAATACTGTAAAAGTATTAGTTTTTGGAAGTGAAAAAGATAAAATCATGTCATAATTCACAGTGACAAAACGTAAATTGATGTTCCCAACTCACATTTGATAGTTTTTCATTTAAATAATTCTTTATTCTTATTATTTTGTTGTTATTATCGGTTATCCTTATTATTGGTTATGTACATTAACTTATGTTGTTAACTTAATGTTTATTGCATTATTTTAGTGTTTTGTGTGTTACCATGATGGTGTGTGTTTTGTAATTGTGTTTGATACTGTGCATAATTAGTATTTACCTCAGCTTTTGGAAAAGCTAATATATCTTTGATTCTACATGTATGTTGCTCGTTATCCTGATATGACGTTCTATCTAATCAAAGGAGCTTTTTTGACCAGTTAGCGATATGCTAAACTAGCAGGATAAGACGTTAGCTTGCTAACAGAAGGTTAACTGAAATCATAAAGGCACCGGCTTCGGTAATATGTGATGAGTAATTTAAAAGAGTCAGGCACTTGGGTACCAATAAAAGTTGTCTCAGCCAATGGAATCACTTTGGGCTCTGAATTGAATTCTGTAGTCGACCATTAGCATACTTAAGTACCTTTTTCAGTTCAAATCTATATCTGTATATCTGTTTTGATGGCCTGTGTATTCTTTAGACATACTTTAAGCATTTTGAAGTCATCATACTAGGTGTATGAATGTTACAATAACACACCCACTTTGTATTCAAGACGTTTTAACATCTGTCCCCTGCATACTGTTCACACTTTACTCTCTTATCATATGCTACATTTGGATGAAAAATATGTGCAGTACATCCAAATGACAATCACTAGGGGGAAAAAAACATGTTACTTAAGTGTTTTATCAGAGGATTCAGACAAACAGACCCTTTTTCCTAAGTCGTAAATGAAGATGAAAGCTCATGTTGGCGGAGAAGAGACAAATTGGGATGATTTATTGGAGCTGACATGGACGTGTCACTAAGGGGGGAGACCGGAATAGGAGAGAAAGCGAACGAGTGGGGGAGGAAAGGTAGAATACGGAATGGCACGAGATAGCTGTTCATCTCGAGGAAGGTAAATAATGGTCTTTAATTATTTGCTGGCGGAGCTGTTGAAAGCTCGGGCTGATACTGTCATTGGGACGACGCAGCTGGTGTGACTTGTGGTTAGGAATGTTAAAGGTGATAATGGTGTGTGTGTGTGTGAGAGAGAGAGAGTATCGAGGGAATGTATCTCTATATGCGTATGTGCGTGAATGATGGCTTTGCATGTAATAAAAACACACTGGAATCAAGCGGCAGGTAATAGGGCTGTGTTAACCTCCATCCATTTAAGAAGAGCCCCAGGTCCATTGATTGGACGCCCATCAGCCACATATAAATCCATCAGTTCAATCAATAAATGACTCATGATTGAATTGCATCATCATTAGTGTTTATGACACACAATCTCTCCTCATTTACCCTGAACAAAAACGCTGGAAATGGACGTATTCAACTGTGAGATCATGGGATCGGCCAAAATCTATTGTATGCAGTTTGCTTGCTTTAACTTGATTTTTGAAGTATGCCATCATCTGGGGCCAGTTGCATAGACATAGCCATTATGGTAATACGGTCTTAAGAACTTGTATGACCAACTAGCAGTTAGTTAGGGGCAATCAGACTTACTTTTTGGTATTAAATTAAATCACATGTTTATGTAACTGACATAAAAAAGTTATGAATGGTAAAAAATAAAGGAACTTGTAAAACTTTTTTTATCAGTTTATGCAACTGGCTCCTATTTGATTAAATAGCACAGCCAGTATTTTATTTTATTTTATTTTATTTTATTTTATTTTATTTTATTTTATTTTATTTTATTTTATTTTATTTTATTTTTTTTTTTTTTATTTAATTTAATTTTTATTTTTTTATATATTTTTTATTTTTTTTATTTAATTTAATTTTATTTTATTTATATATTTTTTATTTTTTTAATTTAATTTTATTTTATTTTATTTATATATTTTTTATTTTTTTAATTTAATTTAATTTAATTTAATTTAATTTAATTTAATTTAATTTAATTTTATTTTATTTTTTTATATATTTTTTTTTTTTTTTTATTTAATTTAATTTAATTTTATTTTACTTTACTTTACAAAACGCATCACTTCGCTTCAGAAGGCCTTTATTAACCCCCTGATGGATGGATGCACTTTGGCTTCAAAAACTCAGGCTCTGTTCACTCCCATTATAACTTTTTAATATAACTCTGATTGTGTTTGGCTGAAAGAAGGAACACATATACACCTAGGACGGCTTGAGGGTGAGTAAATTATGGGATCATTAAATTTTTTGGGTGACCTAACCATTTAACCTTTGCAAAGCCAGTATCAGCAAATTCATTGCGCAATACTTTCCATACATTGTGTAAAACTTGCTGCTGTCACTATGCAGCCTTATCAATGTGAAATGTGTTTCTTCATCTAAGAATTAGTAACACAGTAGCAAGAAAAACACTGTTTTGAGTCAGAAGTACTGTTGCTAATTATTGAGAACACTCTGGAAGAAGTTTCTGTCACATTTAGGTTAACTTCCCGAAAACTGCTCTGTTTGTGACTTGATGACATGAGTGAGAACTTCTGGATCAACCAATGGCAGGAGTTTGGGATGGGATTATGGGACTATAGGGGGCAGGGCAGAAGGCGTGATTGGAGTGTTTAGAAAACCGGTTTGATAACAAACATACGCTTGTAATGTGTGATGCGCATTTTACCTTCATCATGATGAAACAACATCATCAGCATATTTGGATATTGTTTGTGGATTACAATATTTGAGTACTTACAGTTTGCATGCTGTGAGTGTATGTTTTGTAAACTGACCACTCTGCAGAAAGAGGTACCCTCAACACCAGTGATTTTCCAGACTGGCACCAGGCATGCTGGCATGGGCGCAGACTGCGAATCAGAAGAGAGCTGTTTGCAGACCCTCACCTGCCGTAAAACCCAGCCCAAAAACCCAACCCACCTTTTACGAGCCCCGCGCAGCTCGTAACGCACACCGGCTACACACGGGAAAGCATGAGTGTGTGTGTGCAAGTGCGTGCTTTTTTGGCAAATGTGCATCCTGGGATGCTCGCACGACCGTGCTAATATCTCTCGTAACCATTTCAGCTCATTAATTTTCCCCTCAAAGTTTCCTTCAGTCGCCCCTGCACAGGGTGTATGCTGCCTCTTTGATATTCAGAGTGTGTCGAGCCGTTTGGATGAGGAGAGCTCTCTGAATAGACATAGCGCAGAGTTGAATAACTCTAAAAGAGGACTGATGCGTTTGGTACAGCGAAACATATGAAGTGGAGTTATCTGGTGTTAACTTTATCTTATCTGGCGTACAATCGTTTATCTCAGCGTCCTAGTCAGCAATGTGGGAGACACTAGACTACGCAAGCTTGCTGCATAAACTCTCTTTCACTGCATCACAAACTTTCAGAGATGCATCAAGTGATCTGCATTTTTTATTTTTTAGCAAGCCAGACTTCCAGAGAGGTATTAATTAACGCGAGTTGGTCTGAAATGTCTTAGGCCTGCCAGCATTTTTCAGGATGTCTCCAACACCAAGAAATGCATCAATTAATGTGAATGCACAAACACATATTTTTCAGCATGTCGCATACACTCATGAGAGTCTTACACATTCTCACATTTCTCAGCACGTCACAGTCATCCAGAGATGGGTCAACTAATGTTGAATCTGCCTGATAATCATGGCTTACAGATACACTCAAATCTTGAAATGTCGGAAACACTCAGAGATGCACCAATAAACATGAATCAGTCTAAAATCTCATATGCACACGCACTTTGTCATCACGTCACAAACACCCAGATATGCATCAGGTAACAGGAATCGCTCTAAATTGTCTCACAGACCACAAAACCTTTTTCAGCATTTCACTAAAACCCACGGTAATCAAGTCATTCGAATCATCGGAAATTTTTCACGCATACTAATACATTTTTTTATACTGCATTTTGCACACTTAGTGATGATTAAAAGTAACGTGAAACGGTCTGAAATGTCTTGCGCATACACAGTTTTTTTCAGTACATGGAAATCATTTTCAAATGCAGCAAGTAATGTGAATGGTCTGAAATCTCTTGCATGCATCTCTTCACACACATTTTTTTTACTGCATTGCAAACATCCAGTGATGCTTAAAGTAATGAGAAACGGTCTGAAATGTCTTCCACTTACGCAATTATCAGCATGTCACAAACACGCACTCATGCATCAGTTGTTTTTTCTGTACATTGAGATATGCATCAAGTAATGTGACTCATCTAATATCTTTTGTACGCATACACATTACACACACGTTTTACTGCACGTCAGGAACATCCAGTTATGCGTAAAGCCATGTGAATCGGTTTGAAATGTCTTAAACTAACATGCTTTTCAGCATCTCACAAACAAACACAGATGCATCATATAATGTGAATCAGTTTGAAATGTCTTGCACATACTCATGTTTTTCACAAACAGTTTGAGATGCATCAAGCAACATATGAATCAATCTTCATAGCTAATGCATATAAATGCATGTACGTTGTGTTGAACTCGCACCTTCTCGACCAACTCCAGCGCACACATACTCAGTAATTGAAGGACACCAGAGTCATAAACATATACATACGCGGCATCACGCGCTGGCACATCCCTATGTACGGTATTGCATGGGAATGAAAGCGTGTGTATTTGAGCAGAAGCGCATGGTAAAATGGGCCGGTGAAGAAGCGGGTCAGGGTTAGTGTATACGCAAGGTCACGTTTAAAACACACGGGTTGGAAGGGCCCATAAATCAGCCTGCGCATACGGCTGCCCTCCGCACTGCCTGATTTAACACCTGCGCCCAGACCTTCCTTGTCAGGCCCTGCATTCTTTATTACCCGCCTCTGCTCACTATAGCAGCAGCGCAGATAGAGTTCACCTTTGAAAGAGCTGCAGTAACTCTCTCTCTCTCTCTCTCTCTCTCTCTCTCTCTCTCTCTCTCTCTCTCTCTCTCTCGCTGGTGTGCTATCTATCTCCTTTCTCTTTTCCTCTCTGCCCTATGGTCACAGTTCAGGGAGTGGTCAGATATGTGAAGGTAGAAGGGGAGACGGTCACGTTCAGGAAATGGACCATTTAATGCTTCCTTTTTGTAAAACCGGAAACAGAATGCGACTGTGCCCGCGCATGCAATACATGTGTGGTCTTGAACTGTTATTTAAAAGTTACTGTTTAGTATCTTGTTTTTTTTTTTCCTTTGCAATATTGAGAAGAAAAGTTTACATTTACATTTAATCATTTAGCAGATGCTTTTATCCAAAGCGACTTACAAATGAGGAATACAACAAGCGATTCATCGTAAAGAGGCAATAAACATCAGAAGTGCAGGTAATCAAGTTTCAGACATCGTTTAGAATAGTACACGCTAGAACAGGGAGAGATTAAGGAATAGTGAACGTATATGGGATTTTTTTTTCCGGGATGCAGTGAAGTGCTGATGGAAGAGATGGGGATTCAGTGTTTCTTGAATATTGTCAGGGATTCGGCGTTCTGAATAGGGTAGGGAAGATATTCCACCATCCAAGAACTGTGAAGGAAAATGTTCTGGAAAGGGATTTTGTGCCTCTCAGTGAAGATACCACAAGACATCGCTTACTTACTGACCTCAGGCTTGTGGAGGGGATGTAGACTCGTAAGAGGGGGGGGGGGGGGGGGGAGCACTGGGCAGGGCTTGTGGCTGTTCTATATGCAAGCACCAATGTCTTGAACTTCATGCGAGCTGCAAATGGTAGCCAGTGCAGAGAGAGAAACTGAGGTGTGACTTGGGCTCATTGAAACCCAGTTGTGCTGCTGCGTTCTGGATCATTTGTAGAGGTGGAAGTCCAGGCAATAGTCCAGCATAGATATGACAAGGGCCCGGACGAGAAGTTTGAAAAGGCCTAGTCTCGCCAGACCTTTAGACTGACAAGGTCTGGGCACCATAGCAGCTTTCATTGGCCAAGGACTGGCTAGAGGCCGCCTCACTGACATGTAAAGCAGCCAATCATAGTTTGTTTTGTTTCACGTCATGTTTAGGGGCGTGAAAATGTCCCTACCATAACAAACCGGTGTGTAAAACTCTTGGACGTATTTTGAAAAATCTATGTCGCGAACTTTACATACTTCTCATACTTTTGAAAATCCAGTGTTTAGTTGATCCTGGTAAGCGCTCATTGTCACAGTTGTAAGCATGACAGCGTTCTTCTCAATGAGGGGGTTTGGGTAACACTTTATTTTGATGGTCCCTTTTGAACGTGCTGTTGACTATAAGTAACTTTGCAACTATATGTCAACTAACTTTCATTGGAGCATAAGTAGACTGTGGTTAATATCTGCAAACACTTTATTGTGATGGTCCTCCAACAGACACTCTACTGACTATAAGTAATTTTGCAACTACATGTCAACTTAATCTAACCCTAACCCTACCAGTCTTTTAATACTTAACCAACTCTCTAATGAGAGTTAGTAGACATGTAGGTGCAGCATTGCTTATAGTCAACAGAATGTGTTAAAGGGACCATCAAAATGAAGTGAAACCGGGGTTTGGACTCCACAAACACGTCTCCCGGACATCCTGTAGAATTCATCCAATCAGATGACAACTTTGAAAATCCTGAAGTGTTTCCAGTAAAGTGTGCCATATGCATCAGACGTTCAGCCAGCGGGTTGAGGCTTGGAAGGGCCTAATCTTCCTGATGTTGTGCAGTGCAAACCTGCATGATCGTGCCGCCCTTTGCAATGCGGCCTTTGAAGGTCAGCTGGTCATCAAAGATTACCCAAAGATCTCTGATGGGATTATTGTTGATGAACCTAGCTGGATGGTGAAATTATGCTGTAGAGTCAGAGTGGCAGGGAAGACGAGAGGCTCTGTCTTTGCTAGGTTGAGCTGTAGGTAATGTTCTTTCATTCATGCCAAGTTGTCCACCAGGCAGTCTGAGGTCCGTGCAGCGGATTCAGAAATGAAAAGTACAGTTCAAACTGCATTTGCACAGTTGACGGCATCCTGCAGTGTGACATACGATACTCTACCTAAAACAGTTTGAAATAGCATTGTGCTAATTATGTATAATTTACCACTTATGCATGCCGTTTTTCATGACCTCATATTCATTCAAATATATGGAACGCATGTACAGGAAATGGACCATTTAATGCTTCCTTTTTTAAAGCAGAATGTGTCTGCGCATGGCATGCACGTGCGGTGTGTGGTCTTGAACGGTTATTTGAAAGTTGCTGTTATTGTTTTGCAAGTTTCTTTGCGCTCTCTTGAAGACAAGTTCAACGTGCATTTCTGCAATAAGCACGTGACCTGCAGTAAGACATGCAAAACTTTTTTTGACAGCATTTGCTAATCGTTTATAATTATCATCGACCTCATACCAATTTAGACACTAAATAGAGGGCACATGCTGGAAATTGACAATATCATTCTTCCTTTTTGTAAATAGAAAGCAGACTGCAACCATTGCACTTGGCATGTTGGGTAGAGAAACCGTCTGTAAAAGCTAAAACTAAAGCTATTTTAAACATGTTATTTGTGTGTCGTTAATTTGTCAAACGGCAAAAGTTTTCAGCATGTCTAAGTGTATATTTATCAGGTCACCGCTTCAAGCAGTTGCACATGTCTTCCGTCTTTTTTGACAAATCAGGATCTCGGTTATAATGTATGTTAAATAATAGAGCTCACCGGAGGTCGGGTCTTTGCTCTTTTGTCATCTGTAATAGAATCTTCTTTTCCCTCATTCCTTCTGCTGTCGCCAGGCCGGAGAGGCCCGAGGGGCCCTCAGGGGGACAGCGTGTAAGAGATGGACTCTGTAGCCAGGGGCCTAGAGTACTAAAATGCAAATGTAGCTTTTGATGGATGATAAAGTTGGCCATAGGATGATGGATCGTAAGAGTTAATAAGGAGATTATGACGAGCCGAAAAACTCTTGTTCTTCATATTTATGTCTATTAAAATTACAATTTTAAACCAACACCAGTCCCTGTAATTTAAACATATTTAACAGACAATAACAGTCAAAAATTTGAAGCCTGTTTTCAACTTTTTAACACTGCATTGAAATATTTCATGCCACAGCAAGCTTATGCCGCCCAGTACGCCCACAAAAGCGCTTTTGTGTGTGTGTGTGTGTTCCTCACTCGACTTGTCAGGTCCTCCCTAATAGCAGCTTTACGAATAAGTCTCAAACATCTGACCACTTTGTCATAATGCGAACGTGCTTGTCAGCAGGTCTGTGAATGTCTTACAGGATAGTTTAATTATAACGTCAGGCCGCGATACGCATTCTCCGTCGACTGACTGGCAGGTAGTCGCTCCGCCCGCCGTTCCAAGACTGGGAAGAAAAAGAGAAAGTCGGTACTGTTTGATTACCGTACCTCTACGGTCCGTGGGCAACAATTGTTCTCGACGAAGCAAAATGCGAACGCTACCGTTAAAAGAACTTCGGCAAAATTCCTGTCACAGATGTAGCAGTTTCACGCCTCTCCTGTCAAGAGCCTCTCGCTTCAGTGCCGTTTCCGTCCAAAATGTAGTCCTTAGCATTGTTCGGCATTTCTTCCTCAACAATAGTTCTCAAAATGATGAGTGCTATTATTTGCCTGCTAACACTGACACATAATTGGATGGTGTCTCCCTTAATCTGAGCTGTTAGGCAACAGCGTTGTCAAAACGCTGAACAAGTTATGAGATTAATTTCCTATAGAGCATTGTGAGCTTGTCACTCACAAAGTGCTCATGAATTATTTTAGGGGCACGCAGAAAGTTTTCACGTCACCTCGAGACGAGTTCAGAAAGATTCGGCTTTCAAATAAAGTCGCTTGTTGAGGGCAGTTGCCAAGCAGATTACAGTTTCTGCTTGGCAAATTGATTATTATAAGGATACAAGAATGAGAGTGTTCATGTTTATCACAATGCCACGTTTAAATATTAATGTGAAATGATGTCATTATAAACTCAGTACATTGTCACAGGCATAAAACGTAATTACCAGTCCAGCTTCACACTGTAAAGTTGCATAAACTATTGAAATAGTAACATTTAAATCAGAAAGCTTACCACGGTTAATGGGTGTTTAGGCACGATGCAAAGAAGCAGAAAGATAAAGTGCACCGGTAATTAATTACGTTCATTACTAATAACCACAATTAAAAACTAGGTTTTTACATTTTCAAAAGGAAATATGATTGGTGCTTGTCCGAGCAAAATTCTCCCAAAACTCCTAAGGTGGCATTCAAGTTGAGTGTTTAACACTGAGGTTATGAGCAATTAGGGCAGGGGTGCCCAATCCTGCTCCTGCCGATCGACTGTCCTGCACAGTTCATCTCCAACCCTAATCTATCAAACACACTTGCCTTTAATTTTCAAGTGATCCTGAAGACCTTAATTGGTTGCCTCAGTGTGTTTGATTAGGGTTGGAGCAGGATTGGGCACCCCTGAATTAGGGGTTGGGAATCACACGCTACCTCATGATACGATACGATACACGATACACAATACTTGGCTCATGATACCGATAATATCACGCTACAGCAATTCTGCGATAATCAATATGTTGCTAGACAATCCTATAATGATACATCACGATACCGGTCAAAGTATGAAAACAATATGCCCGTGAAAAGGTTATCTCTCGTGAAAAGGTTTTCTTTCTTTATTCTTACCATTTTAAGTATATTAAACCTTTTTAATGAGATGTGCAAGTAGCTTTGCATGTTCATGGTATTAACCGTGTACTTCTACCTGGCAGTTTTTGTATATTGCGTACTCTTTGTCTGTTTTGTTTGTCCCATCAATGGTATAAAAGCCGAAGTGCGTCCAGACTTGGGACTTAAACGTGGCTGGGGCATTTATTATTTTACTCGCACTGCTGTCCGCCATCCCGTTAAAAACCTCTTTTTCTTAGACTAGTTAACTTGTTCACGTTTCCCTCATTCATGTGTTGAGCGCCACCTCAAGGAACCCTGAAGTACTGTAGCGACGCTGGGAGCAGGGAAATCTATTTAGAGCGCCTTCTTCATTAAAATATCGATATTTGGCGCCAGCGTATCAATTCTTGTATCGCATGGAGGACGACAATGAGATATTGCCCTATAGATATTTTGTCCCCTATGAGCAATAGTGTATGTCCCTTTTCATATAATTATTCATTAATTATAATTATTCTCTTATGTATTAAGGTTTACTTTTGGTTTTCAGTATTATTTTTAAGTCAAAATCTAAATGAGCCCTATTAATGCACACTCCTGTATTATTATAGTATTATTATAACTTTCTCTGCCTCTGAAGTACTTTTCAACCAATATCCAAATAGCTATTTAGGTTTTGTTTTAGAAAACTCGGTAACACTTTATTTTACAGTGTCACTGTGTCATGTACTTACCATAGTAATAACAATAAATTATGCATAATTACATGCAAACCAAACCCTAATCCTATCCTAAAACCTATAGTAAGTACATGTTGTCAATTAATATTACTCAGTACTTAAATGTATAATTGCAGTGTAACAATGACACCTTAAAATAAAGTGTAACCGAAAGCTCTCAAAATCCAGTCGATTATCCAAAGGATAGAAGCATCTGCAAAATTGATAAATGCAAATGATAATCAATTGCATGCATTTTCTCATTGAATATCCTGAAATAAATCAGATTATCAAAGTTAAATTGGAGTTTTGTGCTGACTTTAAGGTATGTCACTGTTGAACATTTAATTGACTGATGCTTGTGCAATAAATCAAAATAGCATGTTTCTTTTATGGAATGGCGTGATCTTAAAACGATTACACACATTATCAAACCACAATTGATCTCGAATGGTGTACAGCCCCTCCTCTTGGGACTAAAGTCAATGGCAGTGCTGTAAAGTATGCTAACATTTCAGCTTGGATTTAATAAAGTACAATAATGCATTCAAATTGCACTCATTCTCATCTGGCTGTTTTTCTCTCTCTTTTCTCATGTGGCGATCCACGTTCCCGCGTGTTCCCGGATTCCTCACTTCAGGTAAGTCCAAACGCCGTCTCCCCGACACACTCGCCATAGAAGCACAATCACACATCACAGAAATCTGATCTGAATCGACGGCCACAGAGACTTGCAGTAAGGAATGCCGAAAGAGACACAGGCAAGGTCATGGTGTCACAGCCTGAAAAATGTGCCATTGATAGGGGTTAAGAGAAATGTCCACTTCACACACACTCTCGCTCCTGAGAGGGCCGCAAACAGCGCTCCTTTTTTTAGAAACAGGTGCTGCATCGCATTTCTCCCCTCAGGCCTCCTGCAGCAGATAATGCACGCCATGACATTTGGTCCGGCTTAATACACCTCTTTGTCACAATCGCCGGCGTAATTGTCTTCTATAGAGCGGCATGCTTTTAATTAAAGTGAGTGGTAGGCTCTGACAGAAATGATTTATTTCATGCACTCCGCTATCGGGTCGCGCGCAAGCACGCATAAGCGCAGCCACAAACACGCACGCCTCCGAGTGTCTCGGCGCACGGGGCAAATTAATTACAGCAAATCAAATTAAACAACGCCACCAAATCACACTGTCTATCTGTGTGTGCCGTGGCAGCCCCAACAAGAAGTTTATTAAAACGAAGCAGGAAAAACGAAGGAGAGAGTGAAGCGTGGAGAAGAAGCGGCGACGGTTGGATGGAGAGGGCGACTCAATTAGGGAATTAATGCATCGTGTTTGAAGTACGAAAGTGAGAATATCACCCACTGTCGTTGGGGTGTGAGAGCGAGTCCTTTCGCTCCTCTTGTCAAGTTCAGAGGTTAAAAGCGTTTAGTTTGTTTGAAGCTCTCTAACAGTATTTAGTCTCCTTTTAGATCATCCATATGTCTGTGCATTTAAATCATTTTTATTTCAGGAATAATGCCTCTTTCTTAAGGTTTAAATGCAGTAAAGCAGCATTAACACAATTGATTAGAGGGCCGTACGAGATGTAGTCCAGCTGAATGCACACCAAATGTTTAATTGTCTTAAGGGACCTAAATTAGCCCAGTTCCTTCCCATAGCTTTGTCTCGGATCGATCTGTGGAAAAAGAAGAACTCGCTAGAATCATTCGTTCCTTCTGGCTTAAATATACCTGTTTCTTGTCATCTGTGTTCGGTGGCTGAACAATCACGCTCTTAAACAATAGCCTTTCTTTGCTCCAACAGTGCTGCGTTTGAAAACATCCTGTTATTCGTTTCAATGTTATAAAAGTTAATTAATCGTCCCATCCTGTCTGCTTGGGAGGTACAAAATGCACGACTCGGAAAAAGTGATTACAGTGCTGCAGAACAGCATGAAAAACAAACAGCTATCTGTCATTTGAGGTTTAGCTCTTTGTGCGGCGGCTTTTGGTGATGGCGCACGACAGCGATGGAGGAAATAATTCAATTAAAAAAGAAGTAATCAAAGTCTTTGTTTGGCAAGTCAGTTTCAAAGAATTAATCTTGGAGTCAAGTCGAGTGAAGACCTTGATTTAACTGTTGTATAAATAAACCATGCTAATTTATATCATTTTTTATTACCTTATATTAAATCATAAAATAAGACTTTTGCGGCGCGTTATACAATATCCATTTAGCATTATCAGTTTCATAAATCTAACGTAAAACCTAAATTGCCATTAGAGTTCTTATGGACTTGTTGCAACAAACAAAAATGGACTGTCGTTTTAACATCTATTTTTACATCCATGAATATGTTGTTAAGTGGCTGTGACAGTTGGCTTATAACAAAATAAAATATCCAAGATAATCATAAAATTCACCATTAATGTGGCTAATTTTATTTAGATTCTCTATAATGATATTTTAAGTTTATGAATATGTTAATGTAAAAGTTCATGTATTATAAACTTTTATATATTATGCATATATAAAAGTTGCATGTATTGAACTTCACACACACTGTTTTGCACAATTTTGTTATGAAATTTAATTTACCAAATAAACTGACACATTGTCCCAATACTCAGCTGCAAAATAATTATATATTGCAATAACATATATACAAATCTTACAGTACTTGCTGTAAAATAAATAACAAATCAATTTTTTTTAGTTATGCATTATAAGTCCTTAAAATAGTTTTCAACATTACTACTTTTGGGTAAATTAATCTTTCATAATATATTCACCCTCATTTAGTTTCAAACCGGTCTACGGATGTTTTTAATTCATTATGGTTTGTCAATTACATTGTGATTGACATAAAAATGGAGGAATAAATATGTAAATATGTAACAGATATCATGCTGAACTGTTGCCCATTCATATTAAACATTTCTATGTAAGTTTAAATGTGCTTCTCAAATAGATGAGAGGGAGTTATTATTATTTTTCACTCCCTCATGGTGAATTTCTCTATTGTTTCTTGTTGTTGCTCTACTGTGTGCACAAAATGAAAGATTCTCTCTTTTGGGCCACTCCTGTGATTTTTAATTAAATAAGGGTCATGTGTATAGTCCACCTCCCACGTTTAAAGGAATTTAATCTGGAGTCAAGACACAAGTGTGTGTATGTGTGTGTGTGTGCGTCCCTCAGTCTCAGCCATGTCACTCATAGCCGTGACCCACCGTACCCCAGGGCTGCGCGGGTCGGTGTGAATGGAGCCGTGTGTGTGTGAGATTGAAAGTGAGACAGACTTGCACCTGCACCCTTAATAAATGTAGTCAAGCAGCCTGGACATCTCTCTTATTCCCCCTGTGTGTGTGTGTGTGTGCGCACACAAACACACATTCGCTGATCTTTTACCGGTCTCCCACTATAACAGCCATTATATTCGAAAGGACACATTACTAGTTGAAAAGATTTTCACTTTTGGGTGAATTACTCTTGTCTTTTAGCATATATTCACCCTCATTTAGTTTCATCCTGTCTGGATGTCTCTCTTCCGTAGAACACAAAAGGAGACATTTTAAAGAATGTTCATGCTGCTCTTTTCCATACAATCGAAGTGAAT